>WOVY01013452.1:0-118792 GCA_013436015.1 Rhipicephalus annulatus
ACAGTGCACTTGCTTTTAGGGCGAAGCTCCTTATGGCGTGGCTTGGGCGCCCTCGTATGTAACCACCAGTGGCACATACCCGAAATAGGTATAACACTTGACCTCCAAGGTGGTGGCCAGTGAGAGATTCTCTGTGCGTTGTTTAACAATAAAAAATAGTGCTCAATGTACATGCCAATGGCTGCTAATGGGGAATGAGAGACATGAGCATTCGGCTTTTAGTCAACGCGCACGCTGCGATCCCCATTAGCAGCCATTGGCATGTACATTGAGCACTATCGGACAAGAAAAGAGATGCTACATTATACTCGCTAGGTGTAACCTCCTTAGCTTTAGAAAGGTTTAGCGAGCGTTGAGCCGCAGTGCCATGAATACATGAACTTGTATATACCATGAATGAACTCGAGGTGGTTAAAAATGAGAAGTAGATACGAAGCGTAAGCCGTAAGAAAGTAAAAGCCGAATTCTCCTGTCTCTCATTTCTCATTAGCAGCCATTGGCATGTAAATTGAGCCCTATCTGACAGGGAAAGGTTGCTACGTTATACTCGCTGGGGTAACCTCCTTTGTTTTCGAAAGGTTTAGCGAGCGTTTGGTCACAGTGCCATGAATACAGTGAACTAGCATATACCATGAACTCGAGGTGGAAAGGTGGGAGTGGACCCAAAGCGCAGGCCGTAAGAAGTGTGCGTGTGCCACCTCTCGTTTAGTCCTTGGAATGTCCGCTGGATGGCGGTGCTTCTATATGGGGAATATATGATAAAAAGATGCGAGATGGTGGGACTTGGAAAGTTGAATAGATGAACGAACGGACACACAAACAGATGCAGAATGGACGCATGAACGGACGCAGGGGCGGATGCATGAAAAACGCAGGGACGGGCGCACAAACAGACGCATGGACGGTCACACAGACGGACGCATGGACGGACGAATGCTTCGCCCCACTCTCCATCATTCACTCCATGGATATGCTGCCATTTTTTTTTCTCATTCTGCGCTTCTCCGCTTTCTCAGTCTCTAGTGGGTTATATGAACATAGGCGTATTCTGCAGCAACGGAAGGAAAGAGGAAGTGCTGGCTCCCGTCTGTTATAACTTGAGGGTACTGTGCCCCCTCCCATTTTGACAACTGGGTTTGTTGGCAGAACACTGAAACGTCCAAGAACTCACGCCGACCTTTCTTGTAGCATAGTAGTCACGTAAAAGACCTTTTATTGCAAAGCCTGTTTTGGCAGCGCAGATTTGCTTTGCAGCTGTATCGCGACGCACGGTATTCAAACAGTAAATCTATAGAAAAAGTAAAAGAAAGAGTAGAACGCAGATTATGCAAGTCATCGCAACAGAGGCTACTCGCGTTTTAATGAATAACCGAGCGCTTGCTATTCTGGAGAAGTGTTGCCCTCACTCGTGCTGTAATATGAAGCCATGACGGAAAGATGGAATGAGGCAGGCACGAATCGAAATTTAATTAGAGAAGTACTCTGAGGTCGATTCTCGGCTATGTAGCACACTTTGGTTTTCTGAGCTTCCTGGCTTTGATTTGGCAGTGGACGATCCTCAGGAATGGCCATTTGTGTTGTTTTTGCAAAGCCAGTGTTCGAGAAGAGAGCTTGTTTTCGCGGCGTCAAGTGCTCATTCACATAGACAGCACTGTGAACACAAGCGTTCACACCAGTGCCGCTAAGGTGAAGCTTAGGCTTCAATGCCTTACGGACGAGTTCGTCTTTTTTTCTTCTCAAACAGAACAAAGCTAAGACATTTTTGTTGTCTTGAACTTTGGTGGGAACTCAATGAGCGACATCAACTTCGAAATCAACCCCCGTTACCAGGCAACAAATTTTAGTGCAATGACTTGCATGACTGCCTGCAATGCAGTCCCTTTCCTTGGGGCAGGGAACGCCTCTGACATAAACTTGTTCATCCTTGAGTATTGTTCGAGCTTGGACACCATACGCGCAGTGCTTTGTTCTCTGACATGGGCTTTTTGTTATCTGTTGTAAGCTTCAGCTTTCATCACGTAGTTTTCAATGATGTTATTTAAGACACCAATACTTTTCCAAGTCTCTACTTGTTTCTTCAGCTATAAAACTCAAGCCAGAGGACTGAAGCTTTAACAAAATTTACTGAGATTGTCGTATGATAGTTTGCTGCTTTTTATTTTCTAATTTAGCCTCAAGTGTATTCAACAACTTGGCAAGCTGTGCGTTTAAAGGCATTTCGCAGAAACACGGCAACCAAAGAAATGTACAAACCAAGAAGAAGAACAGAAACGCAAAGGAAAGGCAGGGATGTTAACCCGTCTGGAACAACCGGTGTGCTACTCTACAGGGGGAAAGGGAAAAGAGATGGTGGCAACGACAGCGTACAAGTAAAATGGTTCGTAAAGTTAAAAAAATTAACCAGCACATGCAGAGAAAATGCGTGAGATGATATGCTGGATGCACCATGGCTGCCACCAGTATGTCTAGGTGATCGCCCCGCTTGTTATGAGCTGGGAAAAACCAAGTTGACCACTCCTGGCAGACTCGCGGCCAGCCGACAAAGCCGACACACATCTCACGAGCTTACGGAAGCCGCTGACAAGGATGATAAGACTTGCTTTCTACGTTGAATGTTGACAGCAGGCCCAAATAGCTTCATATGCAGACAAATGCGCGAGACGATATGCCTAATGCGCTATCGCTGCCCCCAGTGAAGTCTTGGTGATGGTCCAGCTTGTTCTATCTAACTGTTAACCTAACCATGTCAATCTAAATGTCAATCAAACTTCGGAGAAACTACTACTTTGGCTCACAGCAAAGACAAAATCAGGGAAACATCATGAAGCCTACTTCATGATGTCTCGGAAGTTTGGCGCATGACGTTGGCACACCTTCTTTAGCACTTACAGACAGACAAGTGACCTATTTACAGAGACAATGAAATATGACAAAAAGAGTTCGATAAAGCACGTGTATTACGGCATAGACAGCAACGCGGTAGGATCATGCGTGGTTTGCTTGCAGTGCCCATTCGCTTGTATATCACTTCAGCCCCCCCTTTTTGGCTATTTGTTTCAGTGAACTTCAGTTGTTAGACGCACTTTCCTTGTGTCGATCCATTTTTTCGCTCTCAACTTTGCAGCTCAGCCTTTTGCTACAATGCACCATGAGCTATTTCGCATGAATGTGCGGACACATAAAAACGGCTTGTTCAGGTCTGGCTCCCCCCTTCTCTCTTCATGTTTTGCTTTTCTAAGCTTTTTACAAAAAATTAAAGTGCACTTTTCAAGCTACGACAGGTGCATCTTTTAATGTCTGTGATTGGTTCAGTTGAGTTCATACTTTCGAGCGCTCGTAACTTGTACATGCAGTGGTACGCGCGCATGTTGTGAACTGTGCGGTGTTAGGTAATTCGTAATCAATTCAAGTCTTTACATCTTGCACATGATACGACAAATCCCCATCTCAGCCGACCACATGGCATTCCACTCATATGGCTTCGGATGTTGTCGCGATGCGTATGATGTCGGCTTGCCTGATACTTACGATACAGAAACGCTGTTTGTGGGAGCCAGTAAGCTTTTAAATTTCTAAAGAAAATGTCTGTATACCCGTGCTCCTAATTTAACGTGACCGCAGCAAGGACTATGGTTGATATAGACAACTGGAAAGGGGTTTTGCCTTGCAGTGGAAGCCGTCCTTATGATGACGGCTATGGACGTTTACTGTGTGGACACAACGTGATTAGTGAAATCAGTGGCTGTGAAACTATGAACCACCGCTGATGTCTTCTCGCCTTGATTTTTTTCTGAACGCTGCTCGGCACTCCAAATCGCATATATGATTAAAGCAATGCTTTACCTTCAAATCAAACGTATGATTGCCACATTTAATGTCACAATTGTCCTGATGAGCAAGCTTGTGCCTTCTATGCTGATTCATTAGTGTGTGTTTAACTATTTCTTGGACATCACAGCAGTGGAAATTGGTACACGCAAAAGGCTTTCTTTTAAAAAGTGCAAGCCCGCCCATATGAATCATGTACGGCTAGCTTATCTATTTTTTAGCATCACGTCATGTAAAATGGTCTCTTTCTGCGGGCTCGCAGCTTACTGAGCCTGCACGCTCATGTAACAGAGATAATATAAAAAAATATCCAAGCATATTTACGAAGACAATGCTGATGATAGGGCGAAGCAGTGTGCGTTGGATCCTCAATTGTGGGCTTTTTTTTTTCCGGTTAACAGCCTTTCATTTGTTTTTTTAAGACTTTGTTCCGTCATTTGGTTTGATTGATGGGTAAATGCCGGTGTTTTCCGGTGTTTCCCTTTTTATTTGTTTTCTGTTTCTGGTTAACAGCTTTTCATAAGTTTTTGGTTTTTACAGATGTGTCGCTTCTACATCTTTTCTAAACACCAGGAGGTGGTTTATGGACGAAGGACAGTACCGCTTCATCAAATATACGCTTTCTTACCTATATACGTTGGCAATAGAATCTGTAAAAAATAATCTATGTTCCATAGAGTTCTCATGCACGCTCATGCATTAATGGACTCTCATAAAAGTCAAATTATGTGGCCTTAAGCGCTTGAAATGAGATAAAACTAATTGTTTCACCTTCGCGGAATATACTTAAATTCGCGGTAGTGATATCTCGGTGGGGCTGTGAATATTTAAAAGACGCCACGAATTTTTTTTAATGAGCAGCATCGGCCAGCTGAGACGACAAATTTCCACAGATCATTGGCATAAGACGATGTCCGACTGGTTTAACTTCTTACTGGCTTACAATATGCCCACGAGTGTGACTGTGTACACTGCTTTCACCGCATAGGTGCAATCAATATAGCAAGTTTCGCTCAATCGAGAGCCAAGAAGTGACATTTATTACAAGATGGCTTCGTTATAGAAACGAAGCGCTCAAGAGGCCCGGTCACACGAGACGAGTGACTTAGAGTTGAACGTGATAGCGAATCTGTTTCAAGTGCGTACTTCAAGCACTTAGTTAAAGAAGCGTTCGAGCTTGCCATGCACCCTCTATCTGGCCTTAAAAAAAAACAGGCGCGGGAGCGTGTGTGGATTTGGAGTGGGTGACGGGCTTCTAAACTACGAATTCATCATAATCACAAGTTCTGACGTCCAACGGCGACAAGCGCTTATACCACGCTTCATTTACTGCAATATTTCGAGATGCATTGTGAAGCATGTGTAAAGGAAGCGTGTATTTGTAAAGCACAACATTTCCTCACCACTACATTTCACGCAGATGAAGTTATTTTCAGTACATTCGCAGGTAGATACGTGACTGCAAGATAGCCTTCGGTTGCCACGGCAAAAAAACCGGGTGTGATCTTGATCCCCGCTATGACCTAGGATTGATATTATTTTTTTATTTGGATCGTTTTCAAATTTTCGGTCCCGCATAAGATAATTTTTCGCTCACTACACCCGACCCCGACGCCGAAACGGAAATTCCTGTGATTGAGCTCTATACGATTTCGCGTTATTCAATGCTAGCAAAGTAGCCCCGTCATTGGTAATTCGTTGAGCGTAAAAGAAACCAGCAGAAAAAACCCGGACAGCGCTATCAATAGTCGTGAGTTCCTTAAGGTAACTAGCCTGTACATGTATTAGCATACGCAGTCACGATGCGGATGATATGAACCTTATTTATTACCGCAAGAAAGAGCAATTGATGTTCTTGATCTAAGATCCTGGCTGAAGCGCCTCGCCTATTGGTTAGCTGCATATAGCGAATGACAATCCTAGAGATGCCCAGCGCATATCGTTCAACGAGGCATTGTTGCATAATTAAGAGATCCCTTTTTTCAATCATGGCGTATTAGACTACTGCCATCGCAGGAACTGAAACAATTGCCTTTTGTATTCATATACTGTGAAACCGGAGGATTTCTGTGGAGGAGCTTTTTATTCGTGTGTACTGGCCCACCGCGCTCCACAGCAGGAACGCTAGCTGTTTTATTAAAAACGTATTGCTCAGACAAACACTAACCATGCATATGTTCGTGTGCATTATTTTGACGTAATGGCTCACACGTCTGATCGCATGCATCTCGTGCAAAAAATACTGTGCAATGAACAATATAAAAACGCCTACATTCAATACAGCAAACCGGCTTTGAATCTCGCTCTGCGGCGGCTGCATTTCCGTGGAGGCGGAAATGTTCTAGGCCGTGTGCTCAGATTTAGGTTTATTAAAAACCCCAGGTGGTGGGGACGTTAAACCCCACAAATCAATCAATCAACCCCAGGTGGTCGAAATTTCGGAGCCTTCCACTACAGCATCGCTCATAATCATATGGTGGGTTTGGGATCCGGAGCCTTCCACTACAGCGCAGCTCATAAATCATATGGTGGTTTTGGGATGTTAACCCTACATATCAATAATCAACGTGATCTCGCTCTCGAGCAAGTATCTCCCTACGAGTAAGGTGCTGCCAGTGGTGAAGACCCTCTTCACGTCTCACATCTGAAACATTTGCAGCGTAGAAGGGGCTCGTATGTACGAACGGATTGCTGCTGACTTGCAGGTCGCGGGATTGAATCACGGCTGTGGCGGCTGCCGTTTCCGGTGAAGGCGGAATTGTTATAGGCCCGTGTACTCAGATTGGGGTGCACGTTAAAAAAAACCCAGGTGGTCAAAATTTCCGGAGCCCTCACTATGGTGTCTCTCATAATCAAGTGGTGTTTCAGGACGTTAAACCCCACAGACCAATCATCAATCGATTTCTCTGATCTTCTGTAGGATTTGCAGCGCACTAGGCTGTAGCAGCTGCCAGAACATTCTTCTGTGACTTAATGTCCACGTCTTTATTTTTATTTGGTGCGAGTACTTCGAGGTATGCAGAGCGCACGTTCCTCTTAAGCAGCATATGGCCGTGGACCGAGGGGTCCACGGCTATGAAGAGTACGGTGCGTGCCCAACGCTGCAGGGTAATCAGTACGGTGCATACACCCGCCAATCAATAATATTCTCAGCAGTCTTCTTTTTGCATTGCAGCTTATGACAACTGTTCAGGCCGTCGTCCGATGACTTGAACCCATCCTAATAGAACTGCGTGGCCTTCTGTCTTTGCTGATTGAGGGTTTCCCACGTTTTATGTCGCTTCCGAACAGGGGGCTGTCCACCACGAAAGTCCTTAGAGGCTTCTTCATCAATTCGTGCAAGGAAGGAGCGGTAGCTCCCAGACACTTCAAAAAAAGGAAAGGGCAGCTAAAACCCCATACTTAGAACAGTCGACCTAGTTTGCAGTAACAACGTTGGTTCAACACAGATGCCGGACAATTCCTACTCATATTACTTAAAATGCACAATGAAGGAACCGTTAAAAAGGTCTGGGACCCGGTCTCACCAGCCACATCCTGCCAGTAATGCGCTTCCTCACCAGAGCAGGACTGGACACCCTGTTACAGTACTTGACCACTAACTCCCGTGACTACAGCAATTAACCCTTGGCGCTCAGTCCCAGCGGCTGCGAAGCAAATGTACAGCGTGGCGGTCATATCTGTGACGCAGTGGAGGGTGCTAAAATGCCAGGACCGACAGGCCGCATTGGAATTTGACATTGGCTACCTTCAACGATAGAACGCTATCACTAGTTCAGAAATTAGAGGGTGTTAAATAGTATGTCATAGGGCTCAGGAATGTTAGGGCGGGACAGTAAGGCTTTTACAATGCCGAAAAACGTAACGTGATACGCTACCGTGGTTCGTTGAGATAGAAAGGTAGTATGGGGGTCCCTCTATACAGAACACACTGGCAATATGTCACGGGGTCGTGACGTGCCGAAGACAAGAAACTTCGTGTTGGGATTTAACTGTTTATTTGGGCGAACCTGTGCCCGGTAAACGGAAAGTCCAATTACAGCAAGCAGTCTCGCACAGATAGCAGTCTCGGAATAATAGCGGTGAACGGAGCGTCGGCCTTCGATCAACACTGACAAGCGGCGAAGCGCGTTGGCATTTATACTCTTGCCGTCGAATGTTCTAGCATTATTGCTGGCGGTGGCGTAGGTTCCAGAACAATCTGTACCGTTTGCACAGTGGGCGTGATCTTATCGAAATGATCTACTACAGTCCGGAACCTTCTCGAAAACTGCAGGCGCGGTTCACGCTGAGAATCGTGTGGTGTTTGGGACGATAACAGAAACTTGGGAAATGAAACGTGGCAATATAGAGTAATAGGCTTCAAATGAGGGGGTGCCAAGAATCGTAATCAGGTTTACCATAAGGTACAAGGTGAAGGATGTATAAGCTTACGAGCCTAAATCAAGCCATGATGATAAGTGGGCATGTCGGCAGCTCCCCAACGAGCTTGGTAAATCCTTTCTTGTATTTAATGCAGATTGCTCTCTTCGGCTTGACTGAATAGATAAGCGCATCTAAAGATACGGAAAAGAAGTTTTTGCATCGACAGACATCCCTGAATGCGCCTGCGCAGGTGGGCTTCTGTGTTATTTCGGTGCGACTGTGGCGAAATGTACCCACCCCCGAGTTCGACATCATCGATGCGAACGTCTATGAAAGGCGGCCAAACTGCAACTTCTTCAGTGGGCACGTTGGCTGCTGCACTCCCCGACGAGCATCAATAAACCGTTCTTGTATTCCATGCAGGTTGCTCTCATCGGCTAGACTGGATCGAGCAGCGCATCTAAAGATGCGGAAAAGTACGTCGTTGCATCGACAGACATCCCTGAATGTGCCTGTGTAGGTGGGCTTCAGTGTTACTTCGGCGGGTACCGTGGCGAAATGTACACACCCCCGACTTCGACACCATCGATGCGAACGTCTATGAAAGGCAGGCCGCACTGCAACTTCTTCTGTGGGCACGTCGGCTCCTCCTGACGAGCATATGAACCCGTTCTTGTATTTCATGCAGATTTCTCTTTCGGTTCGACTGGATGGATCAGCGCATCTAAGTTGTGGAAAAGTACGTATTTGCAGCGACAGATATCCTGCATACACCTGCGCAGGTGCGCTTCTGTGTTACTTCGGCGGCGACTGTGACGAAATGTACCCACCCACGAGTTCGACGTCATCAATGTGAACGTCTATGAAAGGTGGGCCGAACTGCAACTTCTTCAGTGGGCACGTCGGCTGCTCCTCGACGAGCATGATGAACCCGTTCATGTATTTTATGTAGATTGCTCTCTTCGGCACGACTGGATAAATCAGCGCATCTAAAGATGTGAAAAGTACATCTTTGCATCCACAGGTATCCCTGCATGCGCCTGCACTGGTGGGCTTCTGTGTTACTCGGCGGCTACTGTGACAAAATGTACCCACCCACGAGTTCGACGTCATCATGTGAACGTCTATGAAAGGTGGGCCGAACTGCAACTTCTTCAGTGGGCACGTCGGCTGCTCCCCGACGAGCATGATGAAACCGTTCATGCATTTCATGTAGATTGCTCTCTCGGCTCGACTGGATAGATCAGCGCATCTAAAAATGTGAAAAGTACGTCTTGCTTCATTCAGGGTGTCTTTGCTTCGACAGACATCTCTGAATGAGCCTGCGCAGTTCTGCTTCTGTGTTACTTCGGCGGCGACTATGGTGAATTGTACCCACCCCCTAGTTCAACATCATCGATGCGAAGGTCTATAAAGGCGGTCCGAAGTCAACTTCTTCATTGGGCACGAGCATAATGAACGCGTTCTTGTATTTATTGCAGGTTAGTATTAACTACTCTGCTATAAAAAACTAGTAGCTGTTGTTTTATCGAGCTGATGTGCCCTAGATGTGTATAAAATAGTGTTTTTTTGTTCATGATGTTGTATGCTTATTACTGATACAGCGTGGTGACGTAGAATGAACCAGGGCCGAACACAGAGTAAATGTTGCGTCAAACTTTGAAGGGCAAAAACGTGCAAGCTACAGTGATACTATTGTGTCCAAAGTCGAAACGTCGACAGCAGCGTTCACATAACTGACAGGGAAAAATTATAGTCTCGAGGCAACAATCCATACCATGCAAAGGAAGTTAAATCGTTTTGATTGATATATGGGGGTTTAACGTCCCAAAACCACTATATGATTATGAGAGGACGCCGTAGTGGAGGGCTCCGGAAATTTAGACCACCTGGGGTTCTTTAACGTGCACCCAAATCTGAGCACACGGGAAGTTAATCGTTTTAGAAGATAGAAGCAGACGCAATAACCTTCCCGTGTTCGGTGTAATGGAACACTCTGTTGAAACATTGCAATCGCTAACGAATACAGTAGCTTGTGAAATATTTGAAAACACGCTTGGTGTGAAGGTCACAACAGTCGAAAGAATTGACTGAATAAAGCGAAAGAGGAGAAAAAATACCGAGCAGTTGTACTAAAGCTGAGTGGCCACCGTGAAAAAGTGTACCCGCCTAGGAATCGCGCTAAACTGAAAGGAAAGGTATCTCTATTGAGGAGGACTTTTCACCAGAGACTAGCCAAATAGGAAGTGCTTATGGGAAAGCACTGTAAACGAGAGAAAGAAAGGCCTGAAAGTGAAGCTCGCCCATTACAAAGTTATCACAAATGGAGACGCATACGTATGGGATGCTGCTGAGATGAAAAAAAGTCCCAATTCAGCACCTGACGAAAAATCTAGGATGAAGCCGTGAACTACTTCTGTGATCCAGAAGTGCTTCCCGCCGCTATAATATAAATGCTCGCAGCATCGTAAACAAGCTTGGCGACTTGCAAAGCATTGTAGTGGCGCATGAGCCACACGTCATAATAAAAAGGGAAACTTGGCTCCACTCTGGTATCGCAGACTTTGAGATAACACCACCCGATTACAAAATATACATGAAAGACCGAGATTTGCGAGGAGATGGAGTTGCTCTACTGTTTCGTGACTTCCTGCATATTCAAAGATTACCTGATATAGCTGGCACTGTATGCGTAATTGCGAAAGTATTTTTAGTGACTTTCCATCTTTTAATCGCCGGCTTTTGCCGCCCACCAAAGTGTGATACATTCTCGACAACTCAATCGACTGGTCCACTCATTCTCCTAGTGCTCTTTGTGCGGCAAAACAAACTTTAACTGATATCGTCCTCTTTCTTGGGCTGACGCAGTTAGTGAAGCAACAGACCCGAGCACGAAACATATTGTATCTTTTTATCATAAACGACCACGTCCTACAGCGCAACCCAAGGGTCTTCGTACTTGAGGGAATTTCAGATCACAAAATGGTGTGTATTACGCTAGAGATAAACTAGCGTATAAAACCTTCTAAAAGTCTGCATTTCATTTTTGTTTTCTCATGCGCTAGTGATGTCGGCATGCTCAATGCTTTAGCTAATGAGTTTTGTATGTAAGCCTTTCGAAATCACATGCTGCATCCATCAATAGAATATGGTCCTCCTTTAAAAACACTTGTGCCTCGAAAACGAAAAACTGTATGTAAAACGAATCCTTGGATGACACGAGACCTGTTGCGCCATGGATGAAAATTAAAAAAAGCTAGAAAAAAGCACAAAGTTCGGTAAATGAGGGCCAACTCCGATAAGATAAGCAACTTGCGCCGACAGTTCAAAATTAGTATATCTAAAGCAAAAGACCACTACCTACATGTTTTACTCCAAAACTTTCTTCTGACATCCCCGGCATAAGTTCTGGCGATACTTATCGCCAAAACAGACCCGCGTATCTGATAGTTGTGTTGCAGCACCATACCAATCAACAATCATTTAATGAAAATGCTTTGAACGAATACTTCTGCTCCGTATTCACAAATGACAATGACGAGATACCACCCAAAGCTATTCTTGATAGATTCTACCAATAGGTCCTCTCGATGTGAATGAAGCGGGAGTGCTGTGCATGCTTCTTGACACTAGATGTAAGAAAATCGCAGGGTGTCGATGAAATACCGAATGCCTTCCTCCGGAGATACACCGAATGGTGCGCCAAATATCTTTGCATTATCTTCAAAAAATCGCTTTCACGTGCAGAAATACCCTATGACTGAAAGCATGCGAAAATTGTACCTATCCCTAAATCAACAGATAATTCACTGCTTGCCTCTTACCGTCCTATTTTATTATATTCCAAGTCATCGAAAACTGATAGAACAAAGTATATTTAGGCACATTTCAAGTTTTATTGGAAAACAATGGCCTCTATGATATGCGGCAACACGGCTTCCGCCAGCAGAAAATCAACTGTAACCCAACTACTGGAAACTGTACTCGAAAATGTGGCCACACTGGACAACCAAGATCAGATCGACATAATATGCTTAGATTTCTGAGAAGGCCTTCGACCGTGTATCCCATCAAATGTCGTTATCAAAACTAAAACCTATTCTAAAAATGACTGCCTACTTCAATGGGTAGATGCGTATTTGGTTGTGTAGGCGGCAGACATTTGTTCTTAAAGACGCTATATTTGTCTCATCCGATGTGCAGTCTGTTGTACCAGAAGAATCAGTCCTAGGTTCCTCTATTTTTTTACTGTTTAATAATGACACTAGTAAAAACATACAAGTTAAAATTTGACTGCTTGCAGATGACTGTTTACATTACAAAGAAATTCGCAGCGAGGTAGAGCAGGCTTTTCTGAATTCATCTTTATGCGTAATAGCTACATGGTGCTTAAAATGGCAGATGAACCTTAACACCCCCCCCCCCAAAAAAAACAGTTTAGATAACAAGCAAGAAGAATCCATTACCTTTTGTATACAGCATCAGAGGTCATATCTTATCGTTTGTTACTGAATATAACATCTTGGCCAAGTGATCACGTCGGACCTTGGGTAAAATAGTCACGTAGCTTACATTAAAAGTAAGGCCGTGAATAAGCTTGGATATCTGAGGAGAACCTTGTTTAAATGCGCGAGTAACATAAAACTATTGGCATACAAGACAAACTTTAGGCCACGGTTAGAATATGCTGCTCCTGTCTGGGGTCCCTACAACCAGTCAACCACAAGTGAAATCGAGAGCATACAAGGAAAATCAGTCAGTTTCATTTTCAATTCTTATCATTGTCACACATCCGTAAGTGCTTTGACTACAAGACGCAAACCTTGAACCTCTAGAGACACGACGCCATCTAGAAAGACTCAAAATGTTATACCTAATTCACCACGAACACGTTAAAACAGACAAGGATTTTTACATGAAACCGTGTGGCCGGCTGCCCTACTCGCTCATCTCATTCGCTCAAATTAACTTAATATTCCGGCTGAACCAACATCTTCAAACAATCCTTTTTTTCCTCGTGCCATCCATGAATGAATGCATTGCCTGATTATATATCTTGTTTTGTCCATGCTCTGAGTAATCTATGACCAAGGTGTTTCAACACAAACACATTCTTTTTGTTACTGAGCTTAGCGCTCAATATTCAAGGGCTGTTTTGCGCATTCTTGTCATGTATTTTTACTTTTTTATTCCTATATTGGTATATCTTTTTTTTAGCTACGTTTGGTTATTTGTTCTGCTGTCTTTCATCCCTTTAACTGCTTGCCGGTACTTTCACCTAGAATACTCTGCGTTTTTTTATATTATACTGCTTCCAGTATTTCACACGCTGTAAATATTGTTCAAGACCGATATCCTAACATTTTCTTACTTTTTTTCGCAATGTGTATTCACAATTCGTTACTTTTGTTTCTTTTAGCTTTTTGTACAACCCACTTCTGCTTATGGCTTACAAAGCAAGCCAGCATAAATAAATAAATTAAATAAATAAATAGTTAAAACAATGAATAAATAATTGGTTTCAATGGTTCTACGAAGACGTAGAATGAGCAATAATAAAGGGCAGAATACTATACTTATAGGTACTTTATTGCCAAAGTAGACAGGAAACAGGCCGCAGACTATGCAGTGGAAACGTATGGCATCAGCTCTTGAAATACCAAAGGGGAAGTATTTGTAGAGTTCGCAGAATATAGTAATTGACGGCTCTTGAATACATTCTTTCGAAAACGGGCTAAACGTAAGTGGACGTGGCGAAATCATAATCGCTAAACTAAAATGAAATATACTTCATTCTGTGTACACACTCAGGCGTTGTACAGGATACCGAAGTAGTTGGCAAGATCCGATGCATTGACCGTAGAAGGTAAGAGGTCATATTCAACTAGATTTAAAGATCAAAGACATAAAATGATGCACAAGAAGAGAATTAATGAAGCTAGCAAGGAGAGAAAAAGTACAAGAATTCCTAGTTTCATCTTCCGAATAGATTTGAGACTGTAAACGATGTAACCGACGATAGCGTTGGCACAATCAACGGACAATCTTACTATTATCATCAAAAAGTGTGCAATGGAAGTTGGAGATGCAGTCACTAGAATAGCACTCGCAAAGTGACCCAGGAGACGTAAAATTTTATGAAAAGACGACAAACCATGAATGCTTCAAATGCAACCGACCAAATAGAGCTAGTGAAGCCTTCGAAGTTAATAGGCGTAAGGTGACCGACATCAGAAGGTCGATTACCTTACCTCGAGGAGAATCGAGAAGGCCGTGAAAAGCTGCAGAGGCCTTAAAAGCTGCCAAGCTAAACTTATGTATAGCCGAAAATAAGATGGGTGCATAAAGGACAAGGAAGGCACTGTCATAACCAATATAGATAGGAGTTCTACACAGAGGTGTACAGAAGCCGAAACAACCAGGACAATATCGTAAGAAGCAATAATAGCCAAGAGGAATCAGACATCCTACCAGTAATGACAGGGTAAGTAAGGAAAGCCCTAGAAGAGATGCAAAGAGGCAAGTCCGCTGGTCAGGACAAGGTTACAACTAACCCGCTGAAAACATGGCGGATAATTTGTGTTAAAAAACTGGCCAATTTATATAACATAGTCTATTGACGAAAGGGTACCAGAATCTTGTACGAATTCGAACATCATCTTAATCAACCAGAAAGGAGACGCCAAGGACTTGAAAATAGCAGGCTGATCAGCTTACTGTCGGTTCTCTATAAGCTATTTAGAAAAATAATAGCTAATAACATTAAGGAGACATTACATTACAATCAGAAAAAAAACCAAGGAGGATTTCATACAGGCTACTCAACAATCAATTTTATTCACACTTTCAACCAGGTTATAGAGAAATCCATGGAATAGAATCAACTCCTACACATCACCCTTATAGATTACGAGAAGGCGTTTAACTCATTCGAGACATCAGGGGTGATGCAGGCACTGCAGAATCAGGACATGGACGAACTACACATGAAGCTACTGGAAGAAATTCACGCTTGATCCGCATCTACCATAGTTCTCTATGAAAAAACAAAAAAAGTCCCAATAAAGAAGAGGCGAATACATTCACCTAATAGAAACATGCATTATGGCTTTCATTTTTTGTACAGTATAAGTACAAGCGTCTTCATTGCTTAAGAATCTAGATTTATAACTATGCTAGATATAAAAGCCCTACTCCATTGTAGCACTATCACCTTGAAATTGCCCTGAATTGGAACTCGTTTTTTCATCACTGTTTTTTATCAGTGATTGTGGGTGCGCTCTCTTCCCTGTTGGTACTTCGTTCGTGCTGGCCGTAATGACCTATTTTCCAACTCACCCAACTCGCTACCCTCTAATCGTTTGTTTAGATGAGAAGCGTCATGGAGGAGTTTAATCCGGTGTGCGGCGGAACCACCCTTAATGCTCATGCGCAACAGCAGGCCCAACCACTGCCAGAACGTGCTCAGGTGCTAGAGCGTTCTTGCCTGGGAAAGTGCTGAGAAAGTACCCTTACACTTTCTCAGCAATCACTTTATAGCATTGGTGAACGAGATTCTGCAGACGCGCGATCAGCCCACGTGCTGCCGCTTGGGATGAACTCACATGTGGTGCTCAAAAAAAAAAATTCGGGACGAGTAACAGGAAAAAAAAGCTACAGTGAAAACATGGTGTGCTCCACTCGCAAGTATGTGTTAAAATCAGGCAAGGTGCCCGTGATTAACGGATCTTAACGTCCACTCGTGCGCTGCTTCTCATGCTACTCATCGTTCTCTTTTGTGGGAGATGGTTTACATTTTTTTTCTTGCTGCGCCGCATCAGGCTGCCATATGGCAGCTCAGTCAGCTCCTCCATGAACACCTTGTTCCGGTCCTGAACGAAGCACGTCTGATTTTAATCTGGCGGCTCTGGAGTCTTACAGCTTTGTAAATGAAACTGAACATTATCCCGTAACGAATGGGCCATTGCTATTACTCTTTCGTGTGCTAAAGAACCCTTATTGCGCACAATAGTACGTGTCAAAAAACTTGCGTGATACTCGTGCGTACAGCACCACACTTCGTATGGTGTTTTACGAAAAGTTTCACCGACCTTGGCTTGATGATAAGTGGGGTTTAACGTCCCAAAACCACCATACGATTATGAGAGACCCCGTAGTGGAAGGGCTCCGGAAATTTCGACCACCTGGGGTTCTTTAACGTGCACCCAATCTGAGTACACGGGCCTACAACATTTCCGCCTCCATGGAAATGCAGCCGCCGTGGCCAGGGATTCGATCCCACAACCTGCGGGTCAGCAGGCGAGTACCTTAGCCCCTAGACTACCGTGGTGGGGCGCCCTGACCTAGGCTTGTCTTGCTTTCGGGTTGCACAGAGTGATATCACTATGGCATTACATCATGGGGTAATACATATAACACTCATCTTTTATCCACATAGCATATTCAGAATCAGGTCATTGGCATTATTACAAGCAGTTAGTTTTATTTTAATGCAGCTCATTCCTTCGGACTTACCGCATTTTACTGTGCCTGGCTTGTTTCATTTTCACTTAATCTTAATATTACTTAAACATCTGAAAACAACAACGTGTCCTTGATTTAATCGATGCTAGATTACTCACTAACAGCAACAACGCTACTTTCGCCGATAATCACAACTTTATTTTACCTAAATGTAGCACGAACTATGAAAAAATGACATCTTTTTCACGGTGACTAACATTTGGAATTATTTATCCTACTCACTGAAATCATTGTCATCGTTGCATGCATTCAAACATGAACTTAAAAAAGTTCATCCTGTGTAACTAGGCTTACAACAATAATGATTTTTAATATAAAAGTGTGAGAAACTTAGAAATTTTAGGCTTGGTTTTCTTCTATGGTATGCTTAGTGCATTTGTATAACTGTTTATTAGGTACCTGTTTTGCTTTGACCGTGTTTTTGTTTTTTCACTCACTTGTAGTTGTTTAGTACTTCCACTGTTCACTTCCACTTACGTTGTGTAATTATTACATGTTGTGAAAATAAACCTTTATTGTTATTATTCACCTATGGTTCCACTGCAGTTGGCCGACTTTGGTACCCTCGTCTGCATACCATTAACTCTTAACTTTGTAATGTGGAAATATATGAGCGCACAAGGTAGTAGGAAAAGCACCTGACAAGAAGAGCGTCTTTCCTGTCAAGTGCTTTTCCTGCTACCTTGTGCGCTCATATATTTCCACATTATGTTTTACCAACTGGCCCAGCATTCCACTGTATTGAATGTTCTGAACTTTGTATTTTAATGAAGAAAAACTAAAAACTGAACTGAATATAAAAGCGAGCGAATAAGTTAAGAAATTGAAGAACATACATAATAATGGAGTGCGTTGAAATGATAGCATCCGAGCTGTTAGGAAATGAGACATTGATTATAAAAACACCAAAATGAAGAAAAAACTTCAGATGAACAAAAGTGCAGAATACGTCGGTTCTGGATAGTTTTGAAAAGTTTGAAAAAAATTTACACTAGTTTCCGTTAGAGATTTAGTGTCACTATACAATTGATATGCTCATGTATTCCCCCTTTGTGCACATTCTTTGACGTTCGGCTTGTTCTTTAGGTTGAACGTCTAATGAAATTGAACATTGAGTGTTGGTTGGACGGAACATGTTGTCAGGCATTCAGTTTCAATACGCAGTGTGGTTTAATATTCACCCGATGGTCGCGAGTTCGTACCTGGCCATGGCTGGAGTACTTCAATCGAAGCGGCACCCGAAGAGACTTGTGCCGTGCCAGTGCACGTTAGAGGGCATCAGATGGTATAAATGTCCTGACCTCCACATGGTGGCTTGCTGAGTCATCATATCGTTTTTTTCGCGTAAAATCCTACACATATAGTTACTGATTATTATAAGCATAGGCTATACTTTTGTTGGGTGTATTGCCTCTCTGTAAATACATTCTTAGTTGGCTCCTTTGACGACCAGTACAATTGTAAAGCCCGTTGAGCACTAGATTTTCATTGCCCGAAGAGAATATAAATGGTTGTGTGCTGATGAACAGCTGTAGCTCGTCTGCCCTGTGAAGTCATGAATTAGTAAGCGGTTTGAAAAGAATATCAAGCAAGCACTATAGAACGTCTGCGCCATATTAGCTGTGATTGTGACTACGAGGAGCAAAAAAGTACTGTTTTAATGAGTAAGAAATCATGACAGAATAGGTGGGCAAGCTATGAAATGACCGCCAGTAAAGTAATTTACATCACTTGAGACCTGCTGTGATACAATTTCAAGCCAGCTCAACTAGACATTTTGAGTTGTTAAACACGGTTCTGACAGTGTTTCAGCAGTAGGCAACACCGCCTTTGAAAAGACATTTAGTGTAAGGCCACAACAGCTTTTTGAGAACATTCTGCCATTTTACTGGTTGAATGCGAGCGCTGTGAAGCAAAATTAACCCGTATTACGACGTAAAATTATCAAGTGAAATAGAACGAAAGATAAACATGGTTAAGGAAAAATTTGGACGAAGGGTAATCATCGTGTGCTAAACACTTTCGCACAACAGCAGTACTTCTTTGTCAGTGACGTTTGTAGAATTATGTCGTAGTTGGTATTGAAAAAAAAAGTACATGCGTCAGCCAACATCTTTGATGCTTTCAGAGAACAAAATAATCTTTTACGAAAAGGACAAAGCAGGCGTCTGCCGCTATAAAACTGATTGAACAGCATAGGGTAACCATTGTGTTGCGTTTGTATCCTTCGCCGTAGTCATTGCTTTGTTTTGCGGTATTTAGGTCTCGGTTGATATATTTTCTATGTTTTAATTCTGCAATGACTAGCTTGAGTTTGTTCGCTTTGAATAAATCATTTTGATAGCCTTTTAACGCGGACAGGATGCTTTATTCAGAACCATGGCCGTTGGCACATGTGGATTCAATGCGTCGCACTAAATTGTAATATAAAATAGGTCGTAAATAAAATAAATTGCAATAAATTGTTTAAAAATAAGTTGTTCTCCCAGTGAAACTTGTCCCGTACGGTGGCCTTTACGCTGCATTGGACATGAAGAAACAATTCAGCCGTGAAGTTACTTCTTGAATGATTGGGTGTAGAAGAAAGCTGTATGTACGAGGCGTGTTCAGAAAAGGCCGCACCTCATTAGTGGAACTGGCGCCGTATGACACTCTACCTTCTTTTCTAAGCTCTTTCGACCAACAACTTACTTCTAGATTTCCTGCTCTTCAAGGGAACTTTCGTAAGAAATGGTATGACACCTAATTTAGGGCTGTAGTTACATTTATTAACTTCTTTTGTTGATGAAATGCACCATCTCTCATGCGGTTTAAAACTCCGACAAAAAAAGGAGTAGTGAATCGAAAATTAAGCTTGGCACCAATACCCGCGCATCACACTGTGTACACCATCTCACGTAAAAGTAACGGCATTTCGAAAAATCGGATACTGGGGGGCTCATAAAATACTAACCGTAAAGCACTTTGGGACAATGCCTAGTGCTTTAACGCCGAAAAGGAAGCCGAAAACTGAAAACCGACTGGAAAGTTTTTTCGAGTGCAGTATGGCCGAACAATAGTCGTGAAAAAACGATATTGCTTTAGCGCGGCTCAGTTTGAGCGTGAACGTGCTCCTTACGGCAACTTAATTCGATCGCGCAGGGCATTTTGCTTAGTCATTCAGAACAAATTGCTCCGTGCACTTGCAGCTCCCCCCCCTCCCCTCCAGTGTTTCCGAAACACAAGCAAGACATACGGGCCGGCAGCGTCGAGCACTCTTCAAGTAGCGATCGCTAGCATGAAGATTGGTACCTGATTCTTCTCTATGACATCGCACACAAGAAGGCGCCCCTCAAAGCTCTCGAGAAAAACAAAAAGGCTGATTCAGCGTACAGTATGCAGTCATGTTCCAGCATGACATGCATATCATGATTTTTGTGTTTGCATGAGTCATATACCCTCGTCATCCATTCACACCACGTAATATCAAATTAGGTATATGTGAAGCTAGCAAAACGGCCGTGAGCACACTATCAGGGTAGCACTTCGTCATATTTTACATAACACGCATGTCACAATTATAGTGTTTGGGCGTGTCACTTACCTTCGTGGTCTAATACCGTCAGCTAACGCCAAATGAGGTATATCTGAAGCGGGCGAAACGGCCGCGAGTGCATCATGAGTGTAGCATGTAGTCATGTTCTCACATGACACGCACCTGATAATTATCATATTTGCACCAGTCCTATACCTTCGTCATCCATTCGCGTCTGTATTACCACATTTGGTATACGTGAAGGTAGTGAAACGACCGCGACGACACCATGATCGTAGCGTGTAGTGATGAGTTCGCGTGTAGTCATGACTTAGCGTCAGAACTCGTAGCGTGTATTCATGACATGACATGTATGTCATGATTTCCACGTTAGGGCCTGTCACTTATGTTCGCCAAGCAGTGTTGGCATACCATACGAGTTTTGCAATGTCATGTGAACGAAACCACCGCAAGAGCAACAAGACCATGGCATGTAAATCATGACATACATGAAATACATGTCACGATTTTCTTGTTATGACAAGTTCCTTATGTTTCCGAAACAATGATCTTATGCCATACCAATTTTGGCATAAATCCCATCATTGAAACGTTCTGGAGAGCTAAAAGTCGTAGGCGGCTAGTTAGATAGACAGATAGATACAGTCAAAGACACCAAAGTTCACAAATTACTTAGCATTTAATAGTAAACAGCGCTTACTGTTGGTACTGTCCACAATTCTTGCCGATTGACTGAGACCTTAAAAAATGTCTCAATAAATTAATCAATCTATCAATCAATCAGTTTTAGTCTCATGACATAAAACGAATGTTACAGAGCGTGACGCACACAGACGAGGGTCCCAAAGTACTTCCGTGAAACGGGATTTGCGGTGATAATTACAAATAAATAAAGCTAGGACTTGCAGCTCTTTAAACCGCAAAAAGAAAAGAACCAAACAAGAATGAAAAACAAATGTGCTTCAAACATAAAAAAATAATAATAACTACAGCATAGATTGCCACAAATCTAGTGCAAGTATAGAAAAGAAGGAAAATCGAGATTTTAGCCAATGTGCTTTTGATAAATTTCGAATGAAATTAAAGAAACTTCTCATTTTGGTGATGTGGGTGAACTATTAAAAAAATGGCACACAATCGTGAATATGGTTTGCCATGATTAGCATGAGCCTTAGGAAGTAAAAAGTTGCTCCTAGCAGCGAACCTAGTAGTGTTAGCATATCCTAAAATATGAGGTCAGCTAGACATGTTCATTCCTTAGGAGCATCCGCAGTTTGAGTAAACAGAACGTTCAAAACACGCATTGATTGGCCCCTTGAACGCTGCTGAAAACTTTAGAACTATAGTTGGCAGCACATTGCAGAAGCACCTGCAGGAGGCGCTTAACCACATATATTGCGTTTTCACGGGAACTCAGCTCGAGAAGATATCTGTTATATACATGTATACCCTTTGTCGTATCTGTAATACTAGAATAAAAAGTAAAGACTGAGATGTCGGCTTAAAGTTAAAGTCATGAAGCCTATCATTTACAATAAAATTCATTTTATTATTTTAGCCAGTGATCACGCCTTCTGCAAGCTGACTGATGGTAAGAATAGTAAGGCTGAGTCAGTTTGGTTGCTGACTGCGCTTGATTTATAGATGTAGTTTGTTAACAATAGAAATTGTGGGGTAGCATTTGAAAAATGGACGCAAAAAGACACGGTATTCGGCATTAGACATTTTGGTTATCTAAACCGGATGTGCACGATCACGGCAAAGGAAAAGCCGTTACGTGTACATCATGTAACATAACGATGTTATGTCAAACCTATTTGAAAATTCCAGCCGCGCAAATGATCGTGAAGTTCAAAAACAGCCAAGAAATTTAAAGAACACGATGCGAAAATGTTGCCATGATATTTATTTTTATAGAAGTATTTCTACCCAATTAGACTCAAAGTGATACTGGAAAAGGGCGTTATCATTGAAAACTAATAAACACTCGGCTTTGGAATAAGCCACAACGGGGAAATAAGAGCACAGTGTTTCCCTTTTTCTGTGGTAAAAAGAGGGAAAGCCATTGGTGCGTTCAATTTATTTAGGTAAGATATACTTCCTGTGCGGCTACATGCAATTTCCCAGGAGTGGAGTTCTTACCACCTTTTTCCGCCTTAGTGGATCAAAGGAGAGCGTGCCCGGCTGCTGACCCGCAGGTCACGGCTTGGAACCCGGTCGCACCAGTCGCATTTTGCTGGAGGGAAAATGGTCGACGCCCCCGTGCTGTGCAATGGCAACGCGCGTTGAAAAACACCAGCTGGTAGAAATATACCGGGGCCCTCAACTAGATCATGTCTCATAATTATTTTGTGGTTTTTGAGACATAGGATTCTAGACCATGTTAATAATAATAATAATAATAATAATAATAATAATAATAATAATAATAATAATAATAATAATAATAATAATAATAATAATAATAATAATAATAATAATAATAATTCATATTATTATCGCTTGAATTTGCAGCCGTCTAACCGTACGACACTACACAAAGCACTCTGTGCTGCCTGCTTGCCCGGATAGCCATGTGATCAGGCCACTGTCGTTCAGATCATAGCTAAGTTAAGTAGAATTGATGCACGAAGTTATTTCATTATTCGCCAAAGCGTTGGTGCCCCACCCATTGGCAGCAAAGACAATCAGGTAGAGAGAGCTAATGAGAAAAAGGATGAAGATTAGACATGCCAGTTCATGATGGTCCGCGTTTTCTATCTACGGCACACGAAGAACATAGACCTTAACAGCCCGGCTGTGATGTCGTCGTTTTCGCTAATGTTGCTGTACAAATTGATAGCCTCAAATGTTTTTTAAGTATCGATGAAAGGCAGCATATGCTTGGCGCATATCTTAAACGCTGCCTTCGTCTTCTTGAATGCCGTGTCAACTGAAATAAAGCATACATGCCAACAAAGCGGCTTGGATTTCAGTTACACTTTATGCACTGCAAAGTTGTAGACAGCTGAGCCAGTTGGTATGGGTCCTGTAGTTATAATATGAATCATGTAGTGCTTTTATTTTCCGCTAATCTATTTAGTGAAATGGAGAAAAATAAAGTTGACTGATTGATTATAAGTCATTTTCGTTCACCACACTCGCACGCTATGCCAGGCAGACTTCAGTATATAGCGAAGGGATGAAGTGATCACTATGACGTGACGATGTCAACTCATCTTTAAAGGCCGCATTTGTGCGCACTGAAAGAGCAGTTAATACGTGCCATAAATAGGTGGAAAAAATACTGCTTTAGGTCCCAAAAATTGTACATATAGGCACAATAGGCTCTACACTATTCAAATTTTTGAATAAACACGTGTGTAATCGGTGTCTGCGACCGGAAACCAAACAGAAGCGTTTTAGTTTATGATGGTACAAAGGCACCAATGGTTTATCATATAGGCATGTAGTTTTTTTCTTCAGGGTTTGCAGCATATGGTCTTTGCTTTTCTATAGCCCAGCATGATTAGTTAGGTGTTCACCATCGATTGATTACGTTCCTGCGTCGCTTTGTTTTCGCAATGGCTTTGAAATGCAACACAAGATGAAAAAGCCAGAGTGCTTTAAGCCAGAAGGGTATTTTTGCCTGTTATAAACTTGGTCTAACCATCAGTGTCAATTTATGTTCTGTCTGGGAACTCCTGGAAACGCACTTCATAAGGTAGAGAATTTCAAGCAGGCAAGATGACTACATGCTAAGGGTGCTCACGATATCATATGCCGAGATTTGCGATGCTATACCCGCCGCAGAAAAAGGTGAAATGCCAGACTGAACGTCGCTTGACCTTCCTCTCATAGACGTGCTTCTCAACATGGTAGAGATGACGTATACAACAAGCAATGGTAGTGCGTGCATCACAGTAGCACGTGATACTGTGACAATTATTCGAGGCGACGAGTGGAACATGTGCAATTTGTTGCCTGAATAGAAAAATGAAGGTTGACACAGATACTGGAAAATAGGAACGGAATTTACGCATGACATTTTTTTTTTATCTTTCTGTCTATAGAGACATGGGAGACTAATATGCCTCCATTTCATTTGCGTTGGTGTTCTCGCCATTCTCGCAACATGCCGGTGCCAGCATTCACAACGCTTGGCATGTTTTCGCTGCATCATCTCTTAGAGCAGCTCCAGTGGTGCGACGCTGTGTGTTGTAGTGGGGCTACATGATGCGGGCTAGTTTCTCCAAAAGTGCGCTCATATAGTGCGCTCATTCATTCCACAGAAACAGGCAGTACAATATAAGAAACGTCGAAACAACAATACCGCATGCGTCCCCGCCCTGTCATAGGTATCTCATGTGAATGTAACCTTTCGAGCGCATGAAGTGTTGATGCATGTGTGTTTAGAAAAGCCAATACTCTGTGTTTTAAAAAAATGTTCAATAATTTCGAGTACTTGTTACTCAACTATGAGAGAGCAGTAAGCCGTTCCTTTTCATAGACTCGGAGACTCCCAGAAAAGCTAATAATCGGCGAACTTCACGTCGTGTGATCTTCCGGCTCTGGGTTGCTCCTATACCAAAGAGAGCAGGGATAGAATTTGGCTTGTGAAGTGTACACCCCGCAAAACGCAAAGATTTGAAGCTCATCTCCTCGCATCATGCTTTCACGGCTCGTAATGAACCAATGAAAAATTCTCGTGGTACAAAGCCTTTCATTGGACACGCAACAACTTTTAATTTCCAAGTAATATTTCCTAATTGAACTAGACAAGCGCCTTTTACGAAGTAGATGACAAACAAAACGAAAAGCACGCGCACATTTCTTTTTATTTTCTATATCTACTTCCACCTGATGATACTTCACGGTATTCCATTTGTTCTTGATGATCCTGCAGCTGCAAAAAGGACATCGTATTGCCTCTGCATGCAAGCAGACGCTCGGGATATGCTGAGCAGACGATGCGATGCGGATGAATATATGTGTATAGAGCCTAATCTGCTCTCCTATTGGCTAAAAGATCTTGTAGCCATCACAGTGCTGAAAAGAACCTCTGAGAATGAGTATATGCTGCACCTCATAGAGTTCCGACAGTTCAATTTTACTCGGTAACATGAATACCGGTCTCCAACTGTACTCGGAAGACTCGGAAGCAATATTTGAGGTTAAATAGCGTTAAAATAGGCTCAGATTTTGAAATTAGCCATTCATAGGCACTTATAGAAATTTAGGCACTGACGTACAAATAGGCATTCATAGACACTTTAAAACACCAATAAAGTGCCTATGAACTTCTAAATCATGCTCATATATGAAAGTGGCACGACAGGAACGCCAGAATACAAAATAGGCATTTGCCTATATTGCAGTCTCTACTTTTTATATCCTCCTGGGACCCAGAGTGAATTCACGGTCAGAGGTTTTTGTAACAATTTCAGACCTGCCTTTTCTGAGTCCAAAGCTGATTAGCGTCACGTAGTTTTCTCAATATACTATGTTATTTGGTCACAGACCATTTTTCACTATGTTGGGCATTGGAACTCGCGGGGGACTTTTTCGGGGAACAGAGAGTAGGGTGTAGTTGAGGTCAGTGATCGAAAAATGACATCTCGCAACACAAACACAACTTTATCTGGTCCTTTCCAAATGATAATACAACAACTATAAGTATTCGAAGACATATTGAGCACTAACAGACATGTCGTCGAGTTCCGTTCACCAACACGTCTCGGCATTGCTAATATTCATCATTACCATCATCACCAACACCACCACCACCAACATCATTACCACCACCACCACCACCACCACCACCACCACCACCACCACCACCACCACCACCACCACCACCACCACCACCACCACCACCATCATCATCATCATCACCATCATCATCACCATCATGATCATCATCATATTCATCATCAGCAGCAACCTGACTACGTCCACTGCAGGACAAAGGCCTCTCCCATGTTCCGCCAGTCAACTCGGTCCTGTGCTTGCTGCTGCCAATTTATACCCGCGAGCATCTTAATAACATTTGCCCAACTAACCTTCTGTCTCCCCCTAACCCGCTTGCCTTTTCTGGGAATCCAGTTAGTTACCCTAATGACCAGTGGTTATCCTGTCTACGTGCTACATGCAAGGCCCATGTCCATTTTCTCTTCTTGATTTCAACTATGATATCCTTAACACCGGTTTGTTCCCTAGTCTACTCTTCTGTCTTCTTGTCTTTTAAGGTTGCACCCACCATTTTCTTTTCCATTGCTAGTTGTGTCATGCTCAAGTTAAGCTGAACCCTCTTTGTAAGTCTCCAGGTTTATGCTCCGCAGCTAAGTACCGGCAAGATGCAGCTGTTTTATACCTTCTTCTTGAGGGATATTGGAAATCTACCTGTCATGATCTGGGAGTGCTTGCCAAGTGTGCTCCACCCCATTCTTAATCTTCTAGTTACTGGAGTCTCGTGGTTCGGCTTCGTGGTTATTACCTGTCTTAAGTTGACATAGTCTTTTACAACTTCAAGTGCACTATTACCTATCTGGAAGGGCTGTTCTTTCCCGAGGTTGTTGTACATTACTTTCGTTTCCTTCAGAGTAATATTAAGACCCACCTTTCTGCTCTCCTTGCCTAACTCCGCAATCATGAGTGGCGATTCGTCACCTTAGTTACTCAGCGATTCAATGTTATCTGCGAAGCGCAGGTTACTAAAGTACTCTACATTAACTCTTCTCATTCTAGGGCTCTGAAAATTTCTGTAAACACGCGGTAAATAGCATTGAGAAGATTGTATCCCCCTGTCTTACACCCTTCTTGATTGGTATTCTGTTGCTTTCATTATGAAGCATTATGGTAGCATTGGATCCCCTGTAGATTTCTTCAGGATATTTACATATGCTTTGTCGGCGCCCTGATTCCGCAGTGTCGGCATGACTATTGATATTTCTACTGAATCAAACACATCCTCGTAATCTATGAAGGCCATGTATAGTGGTTGGCTCTATTCTGGGCATTTCTGTATTACCCGATTGATAGTATGAATGTGGTCAATTGTTTAGTAGTCTGTTCGAAATCCTGCTTGTTTCTTTGGTTGATTGAATTTTAATTGTTGTCTTAATTCTGTAAGCAATTACCTTTGTAAATAGCTTATATGCTACGGAGAGCAAGCTGATCGGCCTGTAATTCTCCAAGTCCTTGTCATCACCTTTCTTATGTATTAGAATCATGTTAGCATTCTTCCAAGCTTCTGGTACTCTTTCCGTCAGGAGACACCTCGTAAACAAGTAAATAATAAGGGTAATATTTTCTCATCCATGGCATCACTCGCACGGGTCTTCTTACCTACAAAAGAACATGCGGGAAGATTAAATGCAATAAAAAGAGAACTCAAGTGAAGAACTTGTTACCCTATGTAGTGCGTCAATCGAATGCACTCGTACAATGTCGATTTTGTTTGTCATTGAGACATAATGTTCAATAAACTACACTGTCAAATGCGCATCGCTTGCAAGAAAACTACCGCATTTTTTGCTCAAACGTGAATTTCATTGTAGTCTTCAACCCCTTATGAACGCTAATCATCGCTTAAATAGGCTTTAAGACATTTTGAAATGAATATAAATGCAAGTAGTTCTGAGGCAGCAACTGTTAAAGTCGTTCGTGCTCAATGCAACCTTTCGAGCACTCCTTAAAGGTGGGAAATACATCTACTTTGACCATTACGACTCGATGGCAGCACGAATCCCACAAGCAGCCGAAAGAACACTTTCCGAGAGGAGGCAAGCGCTTTGTAAACAATATATTGAACAAATTTACGATTGCAGGGTTTGACGTGGATAAGTATATTCATGAGTAGTAGGTAAATTCTCTATGCATACAAGTCAAAAGTCTGCCGGGTTGGTGAGACCACATGTTATTGTGTGATCATACGGCTGGCCTTTCCCTTGATTCACACTTGACAAATGTGTACGTATAGAGTTAGTAATATTTATATTGACTTCTCATGAGTTGATAAGACTGCAAGGATTACAATATGTCATGCGCGTAACGTATGGCATATCTTAGATGTTTGGGAACAGGTCTGCCCCACACTGAATGGGAAAAAATATTTCACTTCACAAATTTTGACGCATGTCCCAGTGGCATTTGGGATAGTTTAACATCCTGCATGCAGAACATGCGGAAGAAGTTTGCAAGACGCTGCACTTGAAGGTATTGAGGGAAGCAAGAGTATACCGTGAGGCACTTCATTCTCAAGTGTGACCGTACCTCCGGTGAATAAAATAGATAGAGCAATAACAAAAAAAATGCCGTGAGTAGGGTGCTTCAATTAAGCACATCTTCGAAAGGAAGTAGCTTTCTGCAGCTGCACAAACAGTTAACTGAAACGCCATCGTGAGGATAGGTTTAGGTCTATATTAGACTTGGTTCAATGAACCATCGCTCTTACACTCAAGTTTGCCTTTTAAAGGCAGAACTCAGTAGTAAGATTTCACTCAATGGTGCAGAGCGGGTCTATTTGAGCTCCGGAAAGTGAAAGTATGTGTCCGAAGGTGTAAATGGGCTTGGTCGATACTCCAGCCATGGCTCACGGGTTCCTGTTAAAAGGGTTCTGTCCTACCTCACCAGGGACAATTGTTTCTTTTTTTGCCTCAGACAATGTGGTTGAGTTTCGTGGTGCCCGCCACGCATCATTGATTTGTAAAGCTGAAGGTGCATCAACGTTACGTTTATTCATTAGTTCAAAACAAATAGCGAAAAATGCCAATAAAATATCAATTTAATTGGTAGAAATCTCACTGTAAATGCCGTTGCTCACTCCATATAAAAAGCAAGTAAAAAATACGACCTTGAAATGTTTCATGTTCCCAAACTAACAATAAATGTCGCGCTTTGACGCATCGCAATTTTGGAAAAAGGAATGAGGCAGTAGCACTTTGCACTCTGATTCAGTGTCAACTCAATATGTTACTGGTTGATGACCCTTTTTTAGATACTAATTCGTCAAATGACATCCAGCAACTCAACAAACCCAGCACTGTTCCATGCAGGGGCAAGCCTATCAACACAAAGTATTTCTGTTATTCAATTATTCATAGTGCTCTGACGTGTGTTATCAAACATGCAATCTTCTAATTTTTTATAGTTGCCTTTCGAAATTAGCGTGCTGTTGCGGAAACAGGCGTGCTTGATTTTCTTAAAAGTGTGCCTTACGTTTATCTTTGATCAATGGAATGAATGTGCTCGTTCGCAGAAAAGGGGTGCACACGAGTCCATGCATTTCACCCATATTTAGTTACTTATTTCTAGTACATGTGGACAAGGAGATTGAAGAAGGATCAAAAAAGACAAGTGAGGCAAAATATTGCTGGTTTGGGGCAATTTTCTTGTTCTGTTTGACTGGAGCGAGTCCACCTTTGGATCTTTCTGTCGGACCCCTTTGACAATATTTGAAAAACGCGTTGATCCAGTCGTTACCACTCATGCATTCTCTTAGAATGGTTCGGTGAAGTGCCTTGGTTTGAAAAAGTATTTTAGAACCACCATTGGGTGTTCCAGCTACAGCTTCGCACTTGAAAGCCTCACCTACCATACTCGTCGAAACAGTAAAGCTGGTTACGCGTGGCATTATTCAAGCATGCCTACGCAACTCCCTCATGGAGGCCTGTCAGTATTACAGTGGTAAAGAAAAACTACTTCTCGGTGATTACTAGAATGAAGGTGATGAGCTATGTCAGCCGTTTTGTCATTTCTGTTGCAGCTGCGTGGCACGACAAGTTAAAAAAAATTGGACAGCCTTCCAGACTTTAAAGCAATAGAGAGACATAGGCAGGTGGTATAAATGCTTGGCCTTTAGTTCTGGCTCAAATAAAAGTCTATTACTACTGTTACTGCTGTACAAACATGGAATATCACGTGTTTTAAAAATATGGTGAAAAGCCCGCAAGTTCAGGTATATATTCGGCACAGCATAAGCATTATGGGCCCCGCGTTAGACTGATTTGATAAACTGAGTACTGGGCGCGTTCAAAATTAATCACAAGGTAAAATTCGTGGACTACTGCAGTGGATTTATATTTGACATACCCCTATCTTTTCGACAGTGTTACGTGAGACATATCAGAAGGTGCCTGAACGTACATTCGCCGGAACACCACCAAGGAGTAAAAAAAAACTTTTTTACTTTTTATTGCCCCCAATCTAGTTGCGTTCCAGAAATCGACAGCTTACGCAATTCAGCTACGCATCCTGATAACAGACTCATCATTATGGAGGCTAAGGCTTTCGCCTATGGGCGTTGCATCCTTAAACCTTCCACTGTTTTTAGTGACAAGTATATTGGTTAGCTTAGTTAATCTAAACGTGTAACGGTGCTGCCGTAAGGTTTGTTGGTTTTCTTGATGCGTAGTTTTTGTGTTTTTGATGTTATATTGATTCCTGTTTTACTCCCTGTCTTCATGAAGTCAACATTGAGCTGCGATAATGTGTGCTATTTTATTTCTATTGATTAGCTAACGTGACAGTAAATTTTAGTCGCCATCAGGCAGAAACACTTTACGGTTTCTTGTCTTTAGGCCTCTACCGCGTTGTGCATTTGTTTTCGCTTTCCTTAGTGTGGCATAATTTTTGTTATGGAATGAGTATGACTACTTAAACGTCAGTACCGACAGAAGAACGATATCAGTAGATAAACCAAGCGTGCTAGATTATTCGATAAGTAGGCCTACAAAAAAGTAAATCCACTGGAAGTAAGAAGCATAAAGATTGTGCCGCTTTTTCTGAAAATATTTTCTTCGCCCAATAAATACCGTTTGTTCAATGTTTTAGAGAAAGAAAATTTCTGACATTTACCGGAACGAAAAATCATAGTTCTCTGAAACTTTCAGGCATGGTTATATCTATTTGTCCCCTAACGTCGCAAATCCGATTCGTGGAGAATAAGTGTCCGTGACTAGAGGTTTTGTCATAATCAGAAATAAAATCAGTATATTCAAGCGACTAATGATAGTCGGTTAGAGAGCGGTCGTTGAAATATCTATATTAACAGATTAGTATTTCTACCATTCGAAGATGGATGGATGACTCCCCGAGACAGTCTTTGCCTTATGACTTGCGTAACCAGTTTTTGTTGAAAAGAATTCCATGCAAACGCTCCCGTGTCAGTCATTATGGCCGTTGCTGATAGGTTAAGCAGGAACCTCATTTTCATCGCACTCCTATCGGTAATATTCGAAATCGAAATCCCATCATCGGCATTCGCGAACCCTGTGCCATCTCCAACTTTGTCCGGCCATCCAAGCGGGAACCCCGGTCAAAAACGAGGTGCTCGTGCAGGCACTAGCTTCACTTTGACGCGTAAGCAAGGCACTCAATTTCAGAAACAGATCGCCGCTGCGCAGCAGATGCAGAAGCAGCAGCAACAGAAGCAGCAACGACAACTACTACGAAGATGGCGACGACAATAACAAAAATATGTGAACATGAGCCCGATAAGCTTTCTGACAGATGTGATTTCTCGTCCAGACGGTACGTAAATGTTTTCATTGCTGACAACACTGAACGCTCATTCACAACTCGGTTCTCCTGTAGCCGATCCACTTCACGCAATTGCTACAGCGTTAATCAGTGTGAATGAGGGTTTAATTTAGCTTTGGTAGAGCATCCGCTGCAGGTCGGTGGACAATGGAAAAATTTTGTTCGGTGCCTCCAACTGCATTCCAACATGATGCCGAAAGGTTGGAGGTAGTGGGATTATGAAGTTCAAGTTATTGGAAATAAATAATAAATAAACATTCCAAGGAGTATATACAGGAACTAATTTTGTGCCAAGAAAAGCCAGAATGTTTACTGGGCAATGGGGATTATAGCTGTTGAGTTCATCTTCAGTAAAGCCTTACACCTATATAGAGGATATTTATTATGTGGGAACGTGGCCGCAGCGCACTAAAGACATTCATTGATCGCTAGAACAAGTGTCACTCTTGTATTGTTCTTACCGTTCACTAGTGTCCCAATGAAATGAACTCCCTGACACGGTCTTTTGAAATAAAAAAAATAAAGATCATGCTTTACAGAAATCCAACAGACAGCAACAATACTATAATTTGGTCACCACACGAAACACTGCCATCAAAAGATTTTTGTTGGACAAGTAGGCTGCATAAAAATGATCTGCAGTGACTATGGTGAATGTGTTCACCACCTAAGTAACCTAAAGAAAACAGTCGTTGAAAAATGCTTCCCGCAAGATGCCTTAAACAACGCCTGAGTTGAAGGATGTAAACTTCATAGCAAAACAGCACTATTTAAAAGAACCCCCGTAGCACCGCTAAGCCCGACACCAGCAAGTAAAACCAAATAATGAAATGCACTCCCGAACACAAACAATATCCTTCGTAACTCTTATCCAGAACTGGCAAGCAACGAGCGCCTTAGAAAAGGGTTTCACTTAGTATCGAAGGTCGTGTAGCGGTGCAATAGTAATTTTAAGGACCTGTTAGTGCATGCGCCCAGCAATGCCGTTACAATGGCACCCTACATGGGTTCATTATAACGAGGTTTTTCAGAATAATAAAGACATAAGAACAAGTTGCGTCTGGAAGAGCAACGTTCTAGGGGAATAGGCGAGGCTGTTTTTCTGTTTCTTTCCACTTTATGAAGACGCGTACAAAAAAATTGCCCGCAGCTTCCCTCGGGGGAACACTGAGGAGGATGCGGAGCATATAATTGGTTAACGGGGTGTTAAAGTGCGACTTACTTGGGTCGATGGCTAAATTGGTTAACGTGGTTGTGAAATGGGGTGTTAAATTGCGACTTACTTGGGTCGATGGCTAAATTGGTTAACGTGGTTGTAGGAGGGGGTGTTAAATGAGTGAACACGTACACACGTATGCGAACGGACGGCGCTGGTCGAAGGGACGTCGATCATTGTGTTTGCGGATTCGTTGGAATTCATTTCACCGCGACCTTGGACGTCGACGCGCCGTACAAACCAACCGACGAGCGGCAACTGAGCGAGCGAGCGCCGACCTTGAGTATATATACAGCGCGACGGCGCATGCACTGTCAGCTGTTGAATGTTCTCGAAGGAGAAGCGCGCGCGCGGCACAGATGGCGACGGCGCGACGGCGCATGCGCTGTCAGCTGTCGAATGTTCTCGAAGGAGAAGCGCGCGCGGCACAGATGGTGGGCGACGGCGCGACGGCGCATGCGCGCGCGTCAGCTGTCGAATGTTCGAGAAGCGGTGCGGACGGCGCGGACGGCGCGGACGGCGCACTACAAGGCGCGAGTATAAGATGCTTCCGCATCTAAAAAGGACACACGACAAGGACGTTATATGGGGACACAACGTGTTGCGACATGGAGAAGCAACACACAAGCCCAATGTGAGCCTGAACAAAAAAACTGCTCACCAGCTGCTGGCTGAAGCGTTTACGGCGCGAGTCTGCGTAGGCGCAGTGTAACTGTGAGGCGGACACCACAAATGCTCGGCGAAGAGCTGGGTGATGCTGAAGTAGATGCGCAGACGTAGTAAGTCGGGGGCCGAAGGCTGAGGTCGACGAAGCTACGCGGGCTTCTCCTCTGACGTATAGACCAGGGACCGTCGACTCTTGAGGTAAAGCGAAAGAAGCCACTCCATTCCTTGAACACCGCTAGGTACTCGGGACAAAACCATCAACGTGACCCTGGTGAACGGGCTTCGCTAACGCCCGAACCAATCACATCCTTCTAAACCCCGTCTCGCCACACTCCACATCCACTCTTCTCCTCCTCCTGTCACAGCCCCTTGTCGTCTTCGTCTTCACGCTAGTTGTTCCACCACACTTCTGTCCGACAAATTCGTCTGCTATGTTTATGCTGAATTTTACACTACACACCATAACACACGTGATTATCTCTCATCACAATGGCATAGAACGTGCAGCCTACGATACCCCCTCAAGAAAAGCACTCATTCCAAGCTCTGTTGGTTGTGCAATAGAGGAGTGAAGGGGACATTGCGGAAGATCACGTTACGGAGCTACTGGCATTCTCTCAAGAAACGACCGAGAAACCTCGTTAGCCTTTGATGACCATCTTGATCTCATGTTGATTGATATGTGAGGGTTAACGTCCCACCAAAACCACCTTGTGATAATAAGAAACGCCGTGGTGGAGGACTCCGGAAATTTCGATCACCTGAGGTTCTTTAACGTGCACCGAAATCTGAGCACACGGACCTACAACATTCCCGCCTCCATCGGAAATATAGCCGCCGCAGCCGGGATTTGATCCCATGACCTGCGGGTCAGCAGCCAAGTACGTTAGCCACTAGACCACCATGACGGGGCAAAAATCTTTGAATAAGTTTTCGCGAGATATAGAACTTGGAAAAAAAAAGACTATACATAGCCCTTTAGTTTTCGAGGTTTCGATCCATCATCGCCTTCATCATCATCTTCATCAACACTGTGTATACTTTCTTTACCACCCTCTTCCCTTACGCAACACTGAGCAGCAGGTCAAAAACTGATTCAGGCCGACCTCTTCGACCTCTTAGCTTTTTTTGTAGTGAACTTCTCTCTCTTTATTTTTGCATTTATTAAGGTGGCAGTAGTATCTTGCATCATGGCGGGAAACAGTCCGCATGAGTATCATTGTGTTTATTGTTTTGGAGAATTCTTCTCATTGCATATGATAAACAGCTTTGCAGAGTATACAGTTGGTAGTAAGTGCTGTGTATGGTGTGCATTTCTTCAGTGGAAGCGTGTGTGAATGTATACCAGGGGATAAGCTATAGTGTCGCTAAGCATATAAAATATAGTTGTATATCTCAGCAGCTGCTCAGTCGTTGGCTTACGCGTCTGTGTTGTAAACATAATTATCGTACCGCCGTTCAGGACTTCATCTTACAGCACATAGTGCTGTGCGTTCAGTGTTCATAGTACAAGCGAAAAAAATCACAAAAACGAGGTAGTTGAAACAGAGAAAGGTTGCCCCGAATTTCGTCCGTTTACATAATCTGTGTTCAAATGCCGTAATTATATTTCTGTTTTTTGAATGTGAGTTTCGAGGAACCCGTGTTTGTTATTTTCACCTAAAATGTTCCTTTAGCAAAAAATTTATAAAGTAAGAAAACAATTGAACTTTTATTGAGTCTTGGATACAGTCGCTTTTAAAACTACCAAACAACGGGGCAATAGTTCGATTCTTTCGGTTATGAAATGAAACACTGTGTTAAAAATAGGTCGTGGTAGAATGCTTGCAGCCTCTTTGGGGTGCTACATAAAAATTTTGGAAAAAAAAACTTAGTCGGTATACCAAGGAGGCAGCCTTTCTCTGAACACACGCAATAAAAAAATGAAACAAAACGAGTGTGCGTCATAGAATAATTGCAAATGAAAGTCGGGAAAAATTTGTGGCTTTTATTTTTCTTGATTCTTGTCCGTGCAGGCACAAAACATGGCGAGTTGATGCATATGCCAGAGAAACAATGGCCTATGTTCTTGTTATTGGTTTCAATTGCACCATTGATACCACAGCATGAGATCGGGCGAGTTAGGCGACTATAAATCGCCAGCAGTGAATAAACACGCAGTGATAACTATACAAGGGTCTGTTTTTTGCATCACAGCCGAATAGGAAGCACTAGTAAAATTTTGCAACAATTTATAAAGCAGAGACTTACGATGAATTGATTGATTTGTGGAGTTTAACGTCCCAAAACCACCATATGATTATGAGAGACGCCGTAGTGGAGGGCTTCGGAAATTTAGACCACCTGGGGTTCTTTAACGTGCACCCAAATCTGAGCACACGGGCCTACAACATTTCCGCCTCCAAAGGAAATGCAGCCGCCGCAGCCGGGATTCGAACCCGCGACATGCGGGTCAGCAGCCGAGTACCTTAGCCACTAGACCACCGCGGCGGGGCGAGACTTACGATGAACTATAAGGAATCAGCTTTCATTCGTCGTTAGCGTAAAAGTGGGAATGAGGGGCACTGGGTGAGGCCGCCATCGTAATCGTTTTTTTCTTTGTAAATTCGAAACTATATACTTTTGTGCATAATTTTTATATTCGCGATTCTTTTGAAACTGTTCTTGTAGCTGAAAAGCTTCTTTACCTGAAAGCATGTAATGAGAAAACTTGCATTCCAGGAAATCTTAATAATTGCATGTGGTTCCTTTTTGCGAAAAAAAAAGCAACGAGGTCAAAACGTTTTTTCGGAGTCGACTTTATATAAACAACTATCGTACAACTTTTAAGGTAGTCTGAAAACATGTGCGCCTCTTCATTCACATATTTTGGAGGCGTTACTGTCTTAAACGTTTAAGGTTATAGGTTCATTAAACCTTGTGTCGGTCGTAAGTTGAAATGCTGAAGATTTAGAAGGTTTTAAGTAAGTGTAAATTTGGCACCACCAATAGAGTTCCCCTGTAATTGCTATAATGCCGGTGACGTATACTGACGTGCAGAACACTGAACCCGGTCATTCTTGATCGTCGAAACTCTCAGCCCCTTTAGCATCCTACGAGAAGAATCACCTGTAGGGTGACGATGAGTACGCTCTAATATACGTGGGTATGATTTGTGACGCACTTGTAGAAGATTGCATGTGCGAATTGTGCGACGGAAGTGTTCAAGTAAAAGGAGCTGCTTGGTAGAGTCTTTTCTGTGCTTGTCTTGGCTCCAATCTCGAGGATGCAAAATCGGATGCTTTTTCTTCGTTCAATGATCGCAGTATTTCTCGTGCAATTTTTCTGAAAAAATGAAGCTTCGCCACAAAACAGTCAATTTTATGTTAAAATTCTACTAGCACTGAAATCACATTAGAGATGGAGCTAAAAGAGAGCCCAGAAATCAAAATAAGGCATGCAAGATGGAGGTCTGGAGGTGGGAAAAACAATTCACACTATTCAACCGCCTCCTACCGACTAAACAAAATAGTTGGACAATATGTAGGGCAAATGATGGTCACTTTCCAGTTGTTTGTTTTTTACATAAAATTAGGCTTCCTACCGACTAAACAAAATATTTGAACAATATGTAGGGCAAACAATGGTCGCTTTTCAGTTGGTTGTTTTTTACATAAAGTTAGATCATTTCGAAACCGTGTTTTCATCACTTAGATAGGATTACTTACTAAATATTCTAAATTACCAGTTAGCTTTTTATTGAATTATTAAAACAGTTAACTGTTTTTTGTATTTTGTCTCAGTGGAAACAACTCCTGTACCAGTATTAAAAATATGCATTTGAAATTTTATGTGTTTTAACTTTTACAAAACAAGAATCAACTCATAATTTAGTTTCTGAAGTTGAAAAGTTTGGCGCTTCGTATCAGGCAGATTTTAGCTATTATGTTAACAATAAGTGCGCTTAATAGAAAAAAAACTCTGATATGTAAAGTTCTACGCCCATTTCAGTTATTGAAACATTGGCTCTACAATGTGGTCAGAAAATTTGTGGAACATGCATACCTTACTCTGCCAAAAACCATTGCATCACCGTACCGCATGCTCAAGTTGTGAAGAGCCACTTTTGGTGAAGTGAAACATTGTTTGCGAGCACAATAAGCGAAGGTGGTGTTCCTAGAGGAACATAAAAGAGAGCTACAAAAAGTGAAAGTAGAAAAAAAAACTGAAAACGGTGGTCTGCGGCGCTATGCAAGATTAGCTGAGTTTCGCGAAACTCGGGATTTTCTGGAGCTCTGGCGACACCCCCCTAAAAACAAGCCAACTGTACGAAAAAGTCAAATCTACCCATCAGCGCACTACGTTTCATTGGTTGCCATAACACGATGCATACGAGTCATCGCGTCGAGAACGGTCGACTAAGTTGGGCGGTGTTTTCAAACCAGATGCATCTTGTTTCATTTGTTTGTCGTTCCACTGAGTGCAGAAGTGCACCCATGCAATAAAAGCATCAGGAATATTTCGTGATGATATTTTTTAAAGATACAGGATGTTTATAACAATTTTGAAGCTTTTATTACCTGCACTAAATCGGTTTTAGAATAATCAGCACGGTGGCCACTGAGATCAGTACCGACCGAGAGCCTTACAACATGGCGACCGTAGCTAAACCCTAAGCCAAGTGTTAAACATCATGGTCCTGTAACTTCTAGCGGGCTGCTGAGCCAGTGCGCGTCGTCTTTTTTACCATCGCTCACTAGCACCCAAGCACGTGCGGCTGGTTAATTAGATATTAGGGGTGAAGCTTCTAAAGGCATTAGTCTATGCCTCCTAGCTCATGGGCCGTTGATGATATGTGGAGTTTAACGTCCCAAAACCACCATATGATTATGAGAGACGCCGTAGTGGAGGGCTCCGGAAATTTCGACCACCTGGGGTTCTTTAACGTGCACCCAAATCTGAGCACACGGGCCTACAACATTTCTGCCTCCATCGGAAATGCAGCCGCCGCCGTCGGGATATGAACCCACGACCTGCGGCCGAGTACCTTAGCCACTTGACCACCGCGGCGGGGCTATGAAAGATGGTACGAGGTCCCTGCACAACACTCACTCAGTGGTCACCAAGGCTCTCGCACTTTCTGAACAAAGACGCGACTTTAACGTGGCTGAAGACTTCTGTGCCAGAATAATTGGGCTGCTCGAAGTGCCCAATAGCGTATTGATCTCGACCAGCTGTCCACAAACACTTGATTTCCGCATGACTATGCGTTTTTTGATCGTTGAACTCCGAGCAGCACTATATTTTTGTGTGGACGCACGTTGGCCCTAGGGCCCGATAGAATTTTTTTATATTTTCCTTTTCATCTGGGTTCAAGCGCGAGAATCCTGCTCTTAGAATTGTACAAGAAATCCCGGCAAGATGGGACATTCACGACAAGCTGAAAGACAAGTCGCCTAGTTACACTTCCGAAGCCAGGTAAGTCACCATTAGAGCTCGCATCCTACCGTCCGATCGCATTGACCATTTGTGTAGGCAAAGTTATGGAGGTGATGATCATGGGACGCCACGAGTGGTACTTGAAGTGCAACAACATCTACCGAGATGCCATGACAGGATATCGGCGGGGTCAATCATCGATCTACAACGTACTCGACCTGGTCACTTACGTTCGAAACAATAAAGGCCGTAAGCGTCACTGCGTATCTTTGTTCCTAGACGTAAAAGGCCTCCGCAGAGGCATCTGTGCAAGCAGGCATTTAGTGCGTAGCGACACCACGGCCCCGAGCTAACGGGGGGGGGGGGTGTTCGACTCCCTCCCACGCATAGTCGTGCGTGGCTGAGCCATATCCGAGAAAGAGGGATCTTGGGGGTTGAGCTGACGCCGAATGATTGAACCTTTGCGCCCCCCCCCCCCCGGCAAAAGCAACACGCCCCTCTGGTCCTGGCTTCACGCATATAGCTCTTGGGCTGACCCACCCAGTTGAAATCGGTGGTCACGTTTTCCTATCCACCCTCTCCTACCTTTTTCTTTCCTATCTTCTTTCCTTGTCGTCCTGTCTTTTAATCCTTTCAGTTGCTTCCCAGTTTTCGTAGGTGGCCTGGGTTAATTTTTTGTTCTATATCTAGCCTTGGATATATTAAATTTCGTTATAGCAGCTATGTATGGCTGGCGTCTACATGTGCTAGGCAAGCATTGTAGCGTCCCCTAGTGGGGCTCACTAGTGGGTGGCTACCATAGCTGCTGAATCAATAAACATTTATTGGGCACTCCTTTCCCTTCACTTTCTGATCGCTCTCTCAAAAGAGTGCGCACCAAAGTGACATCGATCTTTTTCGCATCGTACAAAGACCATCACCCCCGGTGTCATATAATCCAGAGCGAGCAAACCAACAAGCTAGCGAGAGGTGTCTCACCTTTCCTTGTCGACAAATGCCTCCAAAAACTAGGATTAGGATATGGGATCAGTAAAATGACTAGCGGAGATCTTCATGAGATTTTGTATAAGTCCCAACATGAAAAACTTGCCAGCTTTGAGAAATTTGGAGATATCCCCCTAACTGTGATAGTACACTAATAAGTGAATATGGTGTGTGGGGTAGTTACAGAAAATGGCCTGATTGCACTGACTGAGGCACAATTATGTGACATCTGGAAAGAGCAAAATGTGAGGGATGATAACAGAATAAAGATACGCAGGAATGACAAAGATTTACCAACCAAGCACTTCATCCTTACATTCGACTCGAGCAAGCTCCCAGAACAAATTGCCACCTGGTGTTCTGTGCCAGTGAACAATGAGGCAAATTCTGTGCCAGTGAACGTAGAAGACGAAGACGAGCAACCCGTGCCAGTAGAGACGTCCTTCTTCGTCTCTATAATTTTGATAGTCACGTCGCCTTGTGCGTTTTTTTTTTGAGGTCATAGCACGTGACAACTGGTGGAGGTGCTGGGTACCATATGCACCAAACCCCTCCCAGTACAAGGAGCTCCAGCTCCATACCAGTGGTTACGCCTGTTCACCATGCTAGCGGAAGGATTCGTGGACTGCAACCTGAGTTCAGACTTCTCCCAGAGAGGATGACTGCCCCAACTATCCCAGGCAGCGCCGTCCCAAGCGGCTCCAACCCAGTCGGTATGGAAGGCGCAAGGCCAATGCACTATACGCTGCTCAAACCAAGCACGCCGAATTCCTTTCATGGTGCTGTCCATGAGGATGTTCATGATCGGCTAGTCCACTATGACTTCGTTTCAACTCATAACATGTGGGATGACACAGACAAGCTCCGACATGTCTACTTCAGTTTGAATGACGGGGCACGTCTTTGATATGAAAACCGGACAGGTGTGTTCACGTCATGGGTGGACTGCAAACGCCAGCTTCTCGAAACGTATGAAGTCCCGATTGCCGAGAGCGAGGTGAGCGTGAAAACCAGTGCCGTATGCAAATGCAAAATGAAGGCGTAGCAATGTATCTTGAGGACATGACGCGTCCTTTTCGACGAGCTGACCTTCAATTGCCGGAAGAGAAAAAGGTGCCTTATCTGATGCGTGCAGTGAAGGAGCAGTTCGGTGATCTTGTAGGCAGCTCACCTAAGACTACGTCAGAGATTCTTGCTGAAGCCGTCCTAATTGAAAGTTCGCTTCGACAACGGACCCAGACGTACGAGCGACAAGTGAACCCTGCCTCTGCTATGAACTACATGGGTGATCTTGGGGGCCATGTCGACTTCTTCCGAGAGCTCATACGCTCTGTAATCGTAAAAGAACTGCAGAAGTTATCAGTATTCTCGGCGCTCACTGTCAGTTCTTTGTCCGGCATCGTCCGAGATTAATTTCGGCAGGCACTACGAGAACCGTCCTGTCAGACAAAGCCACGGCCCCTAAATGACTTCCCTCGCATGTCGAATGTTCACACTCTGCTCCAGCCAGCTCCACCTTTTGCTCCGCTTCCCATCGCGGCCCCTGCCATGCTTCCGGTAGACCGAACTCCAAGCCAACCTGCACCACATTTCCCTCCGCTTCATACCATGGCCACAGCCATACTTCAGCCAGTCCAAGCGGGCCTGTACTTCAGCGACCACCGACTGATTCCGCGAAAATCAAACGTGTGGTGGGCCCCTGATCGACGTCCTTTTTGCTATCACTGTGGCGAACCTGGGCACGTCTACGACAGTACACTTATCGAGAGCTGGGACTTTGTGGTTTTTCGGCCAACTCTCCACCTTCTAGGTTAAGCCAGTGGCCTCCGAAAATCACGGACTACGTTGCTGAGCAGCGCAGATCGACATATCGGCACCACTCACGTTCTCCATCACCGCGGTGGTTCTCGCCGAGTCATCGCACCTATTCGGGCGTTGTGCAGGGCCGGTCGCCTAGCCCGCGTCAGGAAATCTAGCCACAGTGACCTCCGGGGGCAAGGCCAATCAGACTGGTCATGCTCAAGGCTCCCTATCGACGCCGACTGAAGATACCGACGGTACATCAACAACATCACCGGCTGATTGTGGAAGAGTTGCCTTGGATATTCCTGTTCTGCTATATCGGCACGGAGTGAGCACTTTAGTGGACACTGGTGTGAACACCGCCGAGAACGCGCTCTTTCACCAGAGAAAGATTGGCCACCCTGGTGCAGTATCTGGCCACTACATCCCACATGCTTACGTCAAATAACTCACGGCCCTCAGTCCCCAGCAGCTGCGAAGCAACTGACCATGGCGGCGGTCAGATCGGCAACGCAGCAGAGGGTGCTAAGAATCCCTGGATCCGGACAGGCCGCCATTGGAACCTGAACTTGGCAACGTTTAACGCTAGAACCTTATCTAGTGAGGGAAGTCTAGCTGTACTATTCGAGGAGCTAGAGGGTGTTAAATGGGATATAATAGGGCTCAGTGAGGTTAGGAGGACAGATGAGGCCTATACGGTGCTACAGAATGGGCACGTCCTTTGCTACAGGGGCTTGGCAGACAGAAGAGAACTGGGAGTGGGGTTCCTAATTCAGAGAAACATAGCTGGCAACATAGAGGAATACTATAGCATTAATGAAAGGGTGGTAGGTATCGTAATTAAACTGAATAAAAGATACAAGATGAAGGTAGTACAGGCTTACGCGCCTACATCCAGCCATGATGACGCTTCAGTTGAAAGCTTCTATGAAGACGTGGAATCGGCAATGAGTAAGGTAAAAACACAGTATACTATAGTGATGGGCGACTTTAATGCAAAGGTAGGGAAGAAGCAGGCTGGAGACCACGCAGTAGGAGATTATGGCATCGGTACTAGAAACGCCAGAGGAGATCTACTAGTAGAATTCGCAGAACGCAATAATTTACGGATTTTGAATACCTTCTACCGAAAACGAGAAACCGCAAGTGGACATGGAGGAGCCCTAATGGTGAAAATAAGAACGAAATAGACTTTATAATGAGTGCACACCCTGGAATCGTGCAGGATGTGGAAGTGATTGGCAAGGTACGATGCAGTGACCATAGAAGGGTACGGTCTCGAATTCACCTAGACTTGAAGAAGGAACGACAGAAACTGATACGCAAGAAGCCAATCAATCAGCTAGCACTGAGAGGAAAAGTACAGGAATTCAGAGTGTCGCTGCAGAACAGGTACTCGGCTCTTAATGAGGAAACCAACCTTAGCGTAGATACAATGAATGATAGTCTGACGAGTATCATTACGGAGTGTGCAGCGGAAGTTGGAGGCAGGGTAGTTAGACAGGACACTGGCAAGCTTTCCCAGGAAACGAAGAACCTAATTAGGAAGCGTCAAACTATGAAAGTGTCAAGTACAACAGACAAAATAGAACTGGTAGAGCTTTCGAAGTTGATTAATAGACGTAAGGTATGCGATGTAAGAAGGTATAACATGGAGAGAATTGAACACGCTCTGAAAAACGGAGGAAGTGTCAAAGCATTGAAGAGGAAACTTGGGATAGGCAAAAGTCGGATGTATGCACTAAGGGACAAAGAAGGCAAAATAACTACCAATATGGATAGGATAGTTAAAATAGCGGAGGAGTTTTACAGAGATCTGTACAGTAGCCGAGACAACCACGACCTTAATACTATAGGAACTAGCAGTAATCCAGATTACACCCCTCCAGTAATGATAGAAGAAGTCAGAAAAGCTTTGGAGAGCATGCAAAGGGGCAAAGCTGCTGGTGAGGATCAGGTAACATCAGATCTGCTGAAAGATGAAGGACAGATTGTGTTAGAAAAACTAGCCACCCTGTTTACAAGGTGTCTCCTGACGGGAAGAGTACCAGAGTCTTGGAAGAACGCTAACATCATCTTAATACATAAGAAAGGAGATGACAAGGACTTGAAGGAATACAGGCCGATCAGCTTGCTCTCTGTAGTATACAAGCTATTTACAAAGGTAATTGCTAACAGAGTAAAGAAAACATTAGAATTCAATCAACCAAAGGAACAAGCAGAATTTTGAACAGGCTACTCAACAATTGACCACATTCATACTATCAATCAGGTAATAGAGAAGTGTTCAAAATACACCCAACCACTATACATAGCCTTTATAGATTACGAGAAGGTGTTTGATTCAGTAGAAATATCAGCAGTCATGCAGACACTGCGGAATCAAGGCATCGACGAAGCACATATAAACATCATGGAAGAAATCTACAGGGGATCAACTGCTTCACAGAGCTCCATAAAGAAAGCAACACAATACCAATTAAGAAGGGTGTAAGGCAGGGGGACACCATTTCCCCATCGCTATTTACCGCGTGCTTACAGGAGGTCTTCAGAAGCCTAGAATGGGAACAGTTAGGGATGAGAGTCAATAGAGAATACCTTAGTAACCTGCGCTTCACCGATGACATTGCATTGCTGAGTAACTCGGGGGACGAATTGCAACTCATGATTACGGAGTTAGACAAGGAGAGCAGAAAGGTGGGTCTTAAAATTAATCTGCAGAAAACGAATGTAATGTACAACAACCTCGGCAAGGAGCAGCGCTTCGAGCTAGGTAATAGTGCACTTGAAGTTGTAAAAGACTATGTCTACTTAGGGCAGGTAATAACCGCAGAGCCGAACCACGAGATTGAAGTAACTAGAAGAATAAGAATGGGGTGGAGCACATTTAGCAAGCACTCTCAAATTATGACAGGTAGATTGCCACTATCCCTCAAGAGGAAGGTATATAACAGCTGTATCTTGCCGGTACTTAGGTACGGAGCTGAAACCTGGAGACTTACAAAGAGGGTTCAGCTTAAATTGAGGACGACGCAGCGAGCAATGGAAAGAAAAATGGTAGGTGTAACCTTGAGAGACAAGAAGAGAGCAGAGTGGATTAGGGAACAAACAGTGGTTAAGGATATCATAGCTGAAATCAAGAAGAAGAAGTGGACATGGGCAGGGCATGTAGCGCGTAGACAGGATAACCGCTGGTCATTAAGGGTAACTGACTGGATTCCCAGAGAAGGGAAGCGGGTTAGGGGGAGACGGAAGGTTAGGTGGGCAGATGAGATTAAGAAGTTTGCAGGTATAATTTGGCAGCAGCAAGCACAGGACCGGGTTAACTGGCGGAACATGGGAGAGGCCTTTGTTCTGCAGTGGACGTAGTCAGGCTGATGATGATGATGATGATGATGATGATGCGGACTATTCCATAATTAGTGAAGAACTAGCCGCCCTTCTGAAGAAAGTAACGTCGCCTTGGAACCGAACGCCAATTCGTACAGCTGACAGACAGACCACCACGCCACTCGGTATGTGCACAGCAAGATTGCAAGTCCGCCGTTGTACATTTGTTGGCAGTTTCAGCGTTCTCGGGCAGTGTTCCTGAGACCCGATCATTGACATGAATTTTATCAGGGAGCATGGTGCCATAATTGACATTTAACGACGTCTAGTACATTTTGTGGCCAATATTTTGTGGCCACAAACGCCACAGCAGCTTACGTGGACCCCAGCCACTCCCGAGTGTCTCTTAGCGTCATCGACGACGCTGCCAGGTTACCATCCCGTGCATCTGTTGTGGTTAAAGTGGCGTGGGATGGATTGATGCACAATAAAGCAGTCGTTGAAAGCAATCACTCTTTTTTGCTGTCTCAGGGTGTCTATGTAGCGAGAAACCTTGTTGACCTTCGTGATGATGACTGCAACGCTTTTGTCACAAACTTCAGCTACGAAAACCGGCACCTTTTCTCTTGTACTGTCATAGCCTACACCGACCCAGTTGCCACCGGCACCGAGCGTTTTGCTTCCGAGGCCATCGACACTGCTGAATCGCCTTTCCGCAGCGTCGATATCAATCAAACGCTTTCTGAAGCAAACAAGCAGCGTATAAGTAAGCTGTTGCTGGAATTCCGCACATGCTTTGCACGTTATTCAAAGATACGTCAAAAACCGATAACGAAACCCCGTATCATCATCTACGATGACGCGCACCCTATACAGCAGCAGCCTCATCGTGTTTCGCCAATTGAACGGCACGCGATTCAAACGCAGGTTAAGGAAATACTTCAGGACGGCGTGATACTGCCTTCAAGGAGCCCTTGGTCAGCACTAGTCAATATTGAGAAAAAATTAGCCCGGAATCACCATCTTACACTGCAAATGTTGTCGAAAGACGATAGTCTTGTGTCTGGAGAGTGTGGAAAAAACGTTCATTTGAAGTTCTGCGCAAGAATATTGGTGAATAGTATTTTGGAGGCGCTGCGCTAAAGAGCCTCGAGCGTGTAGCGGAGGCGAATGAGTGAATCGAGGCACGTTAAACACGAGCGCCATCTGGCAGTTATTTTCAAAAATGAAGGCTTGCGCACCCGAGGAGAAAGATGCACGCCTGTCTCAGAGGTGATGAGATGTACAACGCAAAGTGACGGGCAGTTGCCACCACCGTGTCGTTGTAGCAAAGCGTTGCCAACACCTTTTTGCGCATCACGTTGCACTGTCAGCGCAGCGCGATTAACGCTACAACCCTTAGAGTTACTTGTGCGTGCCTCTTCTAGTATGAAGCCAGACACACAAAACATCGACGTGTTGTTATGGCGCCTCAGATGTGAAGAATAATTGCATTTTAATTGACAATCGCACAACTACGAACGCTAAACCTTGAGCATTATTAGTTGGCGCTGTGGATGTGGTCGGCAATTTGGGCCGATCACACAATTTTACAGACACACAATTGTACAGACACATTGTACAGACAAACACACAATTGTACAGACAAACACACAATTGTACAGACAAACACACAATTGTACAGACAAACACACAATTGTACAGACAGACAGACAGACAGACAGACAGACAGACAGAAAAATCAAAATTTTCCCGTCGAAGGTCCCCCAAAAAGACTAACGTCTTTAAAGGAAAATGTCACAAAGAAAGACGTGTACCCGTTCACAAGAGTCGATGATTCTCCGGACAGGCTGTTGCGTGCGAGGTATTTTTTGTTATTCGACTTGAAGAGTGATTATTGGCAAATAGAGGTCGGTGAACGTGACCGAGAACAGGCCCGTTCCGTAACTCTGGATAGCCTTTATGTATTTAAAGTGCTCCGCTTCGGGCTCTGTTCCACTCGAGCCACATTCTAGCGAATGATGGACACCGTCCAGGCAGACCTCAAGTGGGAAAGCTGTCTCGTCTACCTCGATGATGTCGTTTTGTTTTCAGAAACGTTTGACGAGCATTCGTCGCCTTCGGAATATGCTCGAAGCCATTAGATCGGCTGATCTCACACTCAAGCCTGAGAAATGTCATTTTGGCTATGAAGAATTAACGTTTCTTGGTCACGTCGTGAGCGCCGTTGGTGTTCGGCCTAATCCTGAAAAGACTGCTGCCGTCGCCGCTTTTCCAGCTCCAACTGACAAGAAAAGTCTTTGATGATTTCTGGGTCTATGCGCGTATTACCGGCGCTTTATTGAAATTTTCTCTAAGATTGCGGAGCCACCATTACGCCTCACGCGTGATGAAACACCATTTGTCTGGGCTGACGAACAGAAGACTGCCTTTGCAGAATTACAGCACCGGCTCTCTTCTCCTCCCGTGCTCGGCCACTTCAATGAAGATGCTGACACAAAAATACGCACTGATGCCAGCAATATTGGTCTCGGAGCTGTTTTGGTACAAAGACAAGACGGCATTGAATGGGTAATAGCCTACGCAAGTCGTACACTGTCTCGCGCAGAATCTAACTAATCGACATCAGACAAAGAATGTCTCGCGGTCATTTGGGCAATTGTAAAGTTTAGGCCATACCTGTATGGAATACCATTTAAAGTGAGAACTGATCATCATGTTTTGTGCTGGTCGACCAATTCGCGAGACCCTTCATGACGATTAGCACGATGGAGGCTGTGCCTACTGGAATTTCCTGTCACCATCGTGTACAAGTCAGGCAAAAGGCACGAAGATGCCGACAAGCTACCCAGAGCACCTCTTCAATCCGCCAATACAAGTGAAGAAGAGAACGGCGCCTTTGTGGCACGTCTCAGTGGGCCAAATATGATGTCTAATCAACGAAATGACGCCGATCTAAGACTAATTATAAATCACTTAGAAGGCGGCACCGCAGCTATTCCTCGTCTGATGTCGTGAATGTTTCCATCACTTTGCCTAAAAATAGTGTCTTATACAAAAGGAACACCCATTCTGGTGACAGATCTTGTCGTCGTGCCAGAAGCCCTTCGCGATGACATCTTATTAGCTTGTTACAACGATCCCACATCCAGCCATCTGGGCTACTCGAGAACTAAAGATCAGTTGTGACAACTCTACTACTGGCCTTAATTGTATGCCTGTGTCAAACTCTAAGTGAAAAGATGCCGTGAATGCCAGCGTCCCAAGACATCCCCCTTAAAGACTGCAGGTCATCTACGATTGATCGATCCCCCACGTACACCGCTTAATCAAGTGGGAATGTACCTCCTTGGCCCGTTTCCTTTGTCTTCTTCCGGAAACAAATTAGTTACTGTCGCAACCGATTACTTGACGCGTTAAGCTGAGATGAAGACATTGCCACAAAGGACCGCATCTGAAGTTGCCTGTTTCTTTATGCATCAAATTGTGCTACGGCATGACGCCCCGTCATATCTCATTACTGATCAAGGGATATCATTCACAGTGAAGCTCTTGGATGACAGCTTCAGGCTGAGTTTTACAACCCATCAAAAGACCACTGCATATCACTCTCAGAGTAATGGTTTAACAGAAAGGCTAAACAAAACGCTAGCTGGCATAATCTCTATGTAGGTGGACGTGCAGCACGAAACGTGGGACGACATTTTGCCGTACGTAACTTTGCGTACAACACGGCAACGCAGGAAACTACACGCTTCACGCCGTTTCGGCTCGTTTATGGTCGAAACGTTAGAACTATGCTAGACGCCATGATTCCGTATAAGGACATCGACAAGCTCGACCAATTAGCCTCCGACATCAATGAGTACATTCAGTGCGCTGAGAAAGTATGTCAACTGGCCCTTGTGCACATCAGAGCTCAGCAGTGTGCAGATGCACGGTGGTAAAACATGCACTATCGAGAAGTTAATTATGAACCTGGTGACCAAGTTAGGGTTTGGACGCCATTAGGTGGCGAGGTCTCAGTGAGAAAATGTTGAGGAAGTACCTTGGACCTTACAAAGTACTCCGACGTGTGAGCAACGTGAACAACGAAGTGGTTCCAGACGGAGGCTCACCGTCATCCCAGCGCAGAGTACCACGGCCAGAAACTGTACAGGTTGTCCGCCTAAAACCATACTTTCCACGGTGATGTGAATTTGTTTCATGTGCCAGTGAACTGATCATGTGAACAGTGAATGTCGTTCATTTCTGATTGTCTGACCTAGGACGCATTTTCTCTCGCGTGCTAGCTTTTTAATGTTTGTTTATGCTGTCTACTTCGATCCATTGCCGGGAGCACTTTTGTGTGAGCATCGGGTCGATGCGCTCTTGGGAGGAGGAGTAATACCACCTGGTGTTCTGTGCCAGAGAACAGTAAGCCAGTTCTGTGCCAGCGAACGAAGAAGACGAAGACGAGCAACCCGTGCCAGCGGAGACGTCCTTCTTTGTGTCTGAGATTTTGACAGTTGCGTCTAGTACGTTCCTTCGAGCTCCTACCGAGTGACAATAATGAAACAATGCATATGGAAGTTCGTGTCAGAGCGTACATACCTAATCCTGGACGATGTTTCCGGTGCCAGAGGTATGTACACGGATCTTTGAGTTGCCGAGGACGGCCAACGTGTGCAAAATGTGGTGAGCATGAACACTCCTCTCATGACTGTAACAACACACCCCACTATGCGAACTGCAATGGTAAACACCCTTCTTACTCCCGATCATGCCCTACATAAAAAAGGAAAAAAAAGACATTATAACTTTCAAATTCAGAGAGAATGCATCATTCAAGGAAGCATAAAAGCGGGTCTCAATAGTAAAATGCACTACCTATGCCGATGTGACACGCTAGGGGGCAGTGTCACAACGGCCAGTGGCTTCCACTCGGACCTCGCGCAGGGATGCAGCTGCTAAGCCACCAGCCTCCCAGGTGGATGCAGCACCTGCTGCTCTTCTGCTCTTTACTAAAAACCTACAGCCTAGGGACTTAGTGGCCTCCACGGCCTCTTCTCGCGAGTCGAGACTGAAACAACAGTCTGCGCACACTGTGCGTTTGTCCAGCGTCTCCAGCGAGGCCGTGGATACATCAAGAGTCACCTCGACACCGCTGGTGTGGAAGGAACGGCACTACTTCCTTGAGCGTGCTGCTAGAAACAAACATCGTATAGCAGCTCCTCTAAAAGAGCGTCTGCCATGAAACAAATTCTGATATGCAGAGTACTTTCCCTTCTGGGTAATAATGGCTACAGTGGAATGTTAGAGGCCCTGTACATAACCTAGATGACATGCAAGAACTAGTTAGCACCCTTATTTCTAAAGTACGCTGTATTCAGAAAACACATCTACAGCCAAAAACACAAGATTCTTAAATCAATATGTCATTTTTTGTAAGGACCGTACCGACCGCCTTGCCTTGTCAGGTGGGGTAGCTATCACTGCAAAAAGGTTCATTGCAAGCAAGCAGCTACAACGTCAAACTTCTTTGGAGGCAGTGGCCATTCGTGTCATCTTGCCTAATAGAACCATAACTATTTGCTATCTATATAAATCCCCGGTCGAAGTGCTTAGGAGGGCTGATTTCGAAGGCCTAGTTAACCAGCTCCCAAAGCCATTTATTTTTACTGGCGATTTCAATGCACACAATTCACTCTTGGGAGACTCTCGATGTGATGCACGGCGCAGCTTGATAGAATGGTATCTCTTGAATTGGCACATTCCTTCTCTACAAAAACTACCAACATATTACAGCACCACACTGAACACTAATTCTGCGATGGACGTAGCAATCTGCTCAGCCACTCTTTTAGCCTGTCTAGATTGGGAGGTGGTTCGAAAACCCGGCGGCAGTGACCCCTTCCCTATCTGCGTGAAGATTACAGAGGAGCATTTCATACCATATTATCCTCAGCGGAATTAAGCATGCGCAGATTGGAAAAAGTTCTCTCGTATAACTTGTAAACCTAGGTTTGCTTTTAATGAATTTGATAAACGACGCTATTACACATTTTACAGATTTTATAGTTTATGCTGTGCTAGAGTGTATCCCCATCACAAACGGGGCAAAAAGGAAAAAAAGCGTGTTTCATGGTAAAATGACCAGTACAGAAATGCAGGGAAAAAGCAAAATAAGGCATGGCGTTTGCTACGCCAGCATCCGATGGCAGGAATTCATGAAAACTTTAAACAAATATATTCCAAGGGCAGATGCGCTTATCGTAGTGCTAAAAGAGATAGCTGGGTATCAACTCATACACACAAGAAGTAAAAGTGTGGAATAGGCTAATAAAACTATCAGTTAAGCAGCTCAACGCTCTACCTTTTGTTGACTACCAAGGCAACAGCCTTGAAGACCAAGCAAATGCACTTTGTGAACATTTCGAGCGCGTGTCTAGCTCTTCAAACTACTCAGCAAACTTCTGTGAATACAAAGAAATAGCAGAAAAAAAACCACTATGCCATAAGCCTAATAGAAATGAACAGTTCAATCGTTCCTTTGGCAAGGCTGAGTTTAAGGCTTCCTTGAACACTTTTCACAACTCTTCTCTGGGAACCGATAAATCATGTACACAATGTTAAAACATCTACATCCCGAAGCGCAAGTGGTGTTGTGGGTGTCTACAACGAGATCTGGGCCGCAAGGTGTATTCCTTCAGCATGAAAATAGACTATTGTAATCATCGTCCTCAAACAGGACAAAGAACCATCTTGTGCGGCTAGTTACCAGTGCATAGCCATGACAAGCTATATTTGTAGGCTATTCAGAAAGATGATTCACCGCCAGCTTTTGTACTTCCTCGAAATTAATGGACTTCTTGATATATATCACTGCGGTTTCAGACAGCGCTGCTCCACAAGCGACTATCTCGCTCATATGGAGGCCTACATTCGAGATTCCTTCATCCACAAGTAATTTTTTCTCTGTGTGTTTCTTGATATGGAGAAGGCGTATGACACTACTTGGCGATTCGCAACCTTGCGAGACCTCTCAGAATTCCGCATTTGAGGGAACATGTTAAGCGTAATAGAAAGCTACCTATGTGATCGCCTCTTCCGTGTCATAATAGGTAATACTCTGTCGAAACCATTTATCCAAGAGACTGGTGGGCTGCATGGGGGCGTACTAAGCTGTACCCTTTTCTTAGTAGAAATGACCTCTCTACGGTCATTCATTTTGAAAAACATGTTTTATTCAGTGTACGTTGATGATGTTTTGATAGGCTTTAAATCCTGGAATATTGAAGCATGTGAATGCCAGATACAGATAGGTCTCAGTAAGTTGTCAATCTGCGCCAATAGAGTGGTTTCAAACTAAACCTTCAGAAGAGCTCCTGCGTTTTTTCTCAAAAACGAGAGGCCTAATGCGTTCCAAGATGTTGATATACAAAGGCACTACATCCCTTTGAGAAAATAATAAAAGTTTTTAGGTGTGTTCTTAGACTCAAAGCTGACTTTTTTATCCCACCGAAAATACCTAAACACAAATGTCTTAAAACCGTGAACATTCTTAAAGAACTGTCACACACGGCATGGGGCAGTGATAGAGAATGCCCCATAAAACTTTACATAAGCCTTATACGCACACGCTTAGTCTATGGCTCTGTGATTTACTATTCTGCCGCTCCAATGGCTTTGAAAATGCTTGATCCAGTTCATAATCTTGGTATCCGGCTGGCTACTTGTGCATTCAGCACAAGTCCAGTAGAGAGCCTGTCTGTGGAATCTAACAAATGGTTGCTCCCCTTGAAAAGGTGGCATTAAAGACTTCTGTACTTTCTAAAAGAACTAGCAAATCCACAGCATCCCACTTACCCTATTCTGAATGATGCGAGTTTAGCCACGCTGTATGTACAACGACCTGCAGTGCGAGATCTGTTTTCACTACGAGTGAGAAACCTAAGTGACGAAATAGATGTGCCTTTGCAGCATGTATTATTGCCCCTGCGAGGCCATTGCCACTATGGCAGTGGCAGGTATTCGAGTGCGACATGTCTTTTGTGGAGGTAACTAAGCATGCCCCAGGAATACAAAGACAAATGCACTTTCGAGAACTAAAATCTAAGTACTCATGCCCTAAAATTTTCATAGATGCATCAACATTGAATTCGGGCGTGTCCTATGTTGCTGTCGGTCCATCATTCTCGAATTGCAAGAGGCTGCACCCGCTGAGGAGTGGTTTTGAAGCTGAGGCATATGCACTCTTTTCTGCTGTTTAATCTACTTATAGTATGAAGCTCCAAAAGGTGGTTATCTATACAAACTGGCTTAGCGTTGTCAAAGCTTTGAAATTACTAAAAACAGACAAAAATATGATTCTTGTTGAACTCTTTTAAGCTCTGTGAAAAGCATACCTAGCAGAATAACATGTGATAATATGCTCAGTTCCTGCCCATAGGGGCATTGAAGGCAATGTGCTGGCTGACAGAATGGCAACTATTATAGGAACGGAACCTAGAAACTCCTCTATAGGTCGTCCTGCCTTAGATCTTAAAGAATTTGTGCGCAGAAAGGTTGGGGACTACTGGCAGCGATTGTGGGATACTAGGACATTGAACAGGCTTCCCCTAATCAAACCACAGATAGGTAAATTGCCTTCTTGTAGTGAAGTGCGACGCCCTCAAGTCACTCTCTGCCGACTAAAAATAGACTTTACGTACGATACGCACACCCACCTACTCCATGGCAATGATACCCCTATCTGTGGTGAGCCTGGCGAGACACTAACAGTCCTTTAAACGTTAATAAAAAGCCAGTGACTGGACACACTAAGAAGAAAGAACTTTCCCCAGGTGTATAAATATAATATACAACTTCAGCCCCTGCTATTTTTTGCCTTTGACACTATTCAGCGCTGGCTCAATTTTAGGCTTTTAAAATGAATCTGAAACAGTGCGTGTTATTGCTCCCACATGCCATAGTTCAGCCTCTCAGAAAAGGCTGCTGCTGAGGTAGGTTTAAGAGGCGTATGTCTCCAAGCCCTCGAGGTCAAGCAAGGGCCCTGCTGAGGCATTATTGTCATCTTCACGAAAAAACATCAAAATCTATAATCTTTAGTCACCTACTTTAAATTTATTATAACCTTCTACCAGTTCCAAATGTAGCTTATCACCCACCCCAGTAAATGCATCAAAGTTCCATTTGTTGCATATATCTGTTCTGGCTTTTTTACAACCACGATATCATTAACACATAGTTACTCATGGTTCATTGATATTCGAACATATTGTTACACGACATCGGCAAGATGGAAGAACAGCAGCAACAACAACACGAGCACGGTCGCTTTCATCATCTTTGTCGTATATGATGCTCTTTCGTTGCCGATGTCGTGTAACATATAACCTCTCGCTGCTAGCAGCGCCGTCTCGGCGCCTTAGGGAGAGTAGGGTCATATGCGGATATGTACGGTTTGACGCGGGTCACGTGGACGACGTCAGTATTGGGTGCGGACGACGCTCTCGACTGCCTACATGGGTCTGCCTATTTTTCATCTACCGACTTGCTATCAGGGTACTGGCAGATTTCTGTCGATCATCGAGACCGTGAGAAAACTGCATTCATCACACCGGATGGACTTTTCCAGTTCACGGTTATGTCATTCGGATTGTGTAATGCACCAGCTACATTTGAAAGAATGATGGACTCTCTCCTGCGTGGATACAAATGGACCACGTGCCTGTGCTATCTCTATGACGTCATCGTATTTTCAACTACATTCGAAAGTCACGTTAACCACCTAACGGCTGTTCTTGAGGTTTTCCGGAAAGCACGACTTCAGCTCAACTCTTCCAAATGTTGCTTTGGCCGTCGGGAAATCACTGTGCTCGGCCACCTTGTCAGTGCTCGAGGCGTGCAACCTGAGCCTGACTAATTTTGAGTTGTCAAACGTTTTCCCATACCACGTTCCGCAAAAGATCTACGCAGTTTCATCGGCCTTTCTTCTTACTTTCGACGTTTCGTGAAGAATTTTGCTGACATTGCCGCACCGCTTACGGAGCTACTGAAGAAGGACATGCCTTTTTATTGGGGTACTGACCAAGCAACTGCCTTCAGCACCCTTACAATATTACTTACTTCCCCACCCATCTTGGCCCATTTCGACCCATCAGCCCATACTGAAGTTCGTACCAATGCCAGCGGACATGGAATTGGTGCTGTTCTCGCCCAGCAGCAATGAGGACAAGATCGCGTCATTGCTTATGCCAGTCGCCTCCTCTCTCCTTCGGAGAGCAAGTTTTCTATTACAGAGCGTGAGTGCCTCGCACTAGTCTGGGCAGTCGGAAAACTTCGACCATACTTGTTTGGCCGCACCTTTTCGGTAATTACAGATCTCCATGCTTTGTGCTGGCTGTCGTCCCTTAAAGATCTAACAGGACTTCTTGGCCGTTGGACCTCGAAACTACAAGAATACAGCTTCGACGTGGCATACAAATCTGGCCTAATGCACCAGGATGCCGACTGTCTATTCCGTCACCCCGTGGACCCACCTGACCTTTCAGCACATGATTCTGACCCTTTTGTCTTCGCCATGTCGGCTTTTACCGACATACGCAAGGAACAGCTCAGCGATGTCCACTTGCGGTCTATCATGCAGAGTCTACGCTTGCCCCACGTAGACCCGTCGCTACACTTGTTCGTTCTACGCGATGGCATTCTTTACCGACGCAACACCAGTGCCGAAGGACCAGAGCTACTACTCGTAGTTCCTGCGACACTCCGTTCCACTGTACCTGAACAGCTTTACGACGTCCCAACCGTGGAACATCTCGGCGTCACGCACACGTACGATCGCGTGCGGCGTGGATTCTTCTGGCCAAACCTTTACCGTTCTGTGCGCTGATACGTTGCAGCATGTGAGTCCTGCCAGCGCTCCAAACATTCCACCTTGCCACCAGCTGGTCCGCTCCAACCATTAGACATACCCACCGTTCTCTTCTACTGCGTCGGTCTTGATCTCGTTGGACCATTTCCAACTTCTCTCACTGGAAACAAGTGGATAGCCGTAGCCACTGATTACGCCACAAGATACGATATCACACGAGCGCTACCAACAAGCTGTGCCACTGGCGTCGTGGACTTCTTGCTTCATGACGTAATTCTTCACCATGGCGCTCCTCGACAGCTGCTCACTGATCGTGGTTGGTCATTTCTTTCAAAGTAGTAAGTGACATCCTTCGCTCGTGTTCGACGCGTCACAAGCTCACTACGGCATATCACCCACAAACAAATGGTCTTACCTAGCGCCTCAATCGAACATTGACAACGATGCTCTGCATGTATGTTTGCAAAGATCACCTTGATTGGGATAGTACTTTGCCTTATGTGACATTCGCGTACAACTCGTCCCGCCACGACACCGCTGGCTTCTCCTCCTCCTATTTATTCTTCGGCTGCCATCCTGCGCTACCCTTCGAGACTCTTCTCCCATCAACGACGCAAACGGTTACAGAGTACGTCCGGGATGCCACTGCTCGGGCTCAAGTGGCCCGCCGAATCGCATGGGAGCGTCTTCTTGGCTCGCAGCTCTCTCAGAAGGCCCGCTACGATAGCCATCACACAGTAGTTTCCTACTGTCCAGGTTCATTGGTCCTCCTCTGGACACCATGCCGCCACGTTGGCCTCTCTTCGAAGCTCCTGTCACGCTACTCGGGGCCTTACAAGGTTTTACGCTGGCTTACTGATGTCACATACGAGATTGCTCCGTTGGACAGTCAGTCATCGTCGTCCGCACCCGCTACTGACGTCGTCCACGTGACCCACCTTAAACCGTACATATCCGCATATGACCCTACTCTCCTTTAGGCGCCGAGATGGCGCTGCCAGCAGCGGGAGGTTATATGTTACATGACATCGGCAACGAAAGAGCATCATAGACGACGAAGATGATAAAAGCGACCGTGCTCGTGTTGTTGTTGCTGCTGTTCTTCCATCTTGGCAGCAGCTGCCTCTGACTCTCCCTGTACATTTTGTAAATATATTTATTTCATTCATTCTCTCACCCCCGTAACAATATATTGACATGGCATTTGTTGGCCAGCCTTGGCCCTTGCGCCACAAAACACTAATACATTATCATCATCATCATTACACAGAGTCGGTGCTCCACATAGCTGGTGGGTACCAACGACGCAGCTGACGCACCAGCCGAGCGACGATGGCACTTGCGAGAGGCGCGTAACACAAGCTGAAATACCAGCCCTAAAAGCATTTGTGCCTCGCAACACGAAACACGTGAGACAAAAACTACCGGTGTTTGTTGAAAGCACAGTCGCAGTCACTGAGTGAGTCACGCCTGGTGACTCACACTCACACCAGAAAAGTTCAAACATAATGTTGAAGAAAGCAGGCTCGCAAGGCAGCGTTGTAGCAGGTGCCACAGCGTGTCTTGGAGAAGCTAAAGCTCGGAAGAATACGCCAGTTCGTATTGAATACTCAAAAGCATTTCGATGGAGCTCCTGCCGTACTATCTGTAACCAGCATCTCTCCCTCCGCCCTTGCGAAGACTATAAAACCTAGCGAAACTATCGCCGCGCTGAGGGGGTCCACCATCACGCTAGCAACGGGTCACCTTAATCGACTTCATTTCATCGAAACGCAGGTGTTCGTGCTGTTTGGCAGCCATTACTGGTTTGGATCAAGAGGCAGTTCATGGGTGTCCTACAATATGACGGCGTTACACTTTCTGGACTCACAGACACGTCGAACAGCGACAACAATATCCACCAAGATGGCTCGGATCAAGTGCTTGTGATAGAAGTCTGCGTGGACTTGTCCGGGAAAGAGGATTATTTTATTGCGATATGGCCACTTTCGGCTGGGTTTCGCCACCGGTGTCAGCGTCAGTGTCGTGCACTGTATATGTATACGTATCTCTATATATATGAAAACGCAAGAAGAAAACGCCAGAAAAAAGACTCCGGCGCAGGCAATTCAACTTGGAACCTCCTCGTCGTGAATCCGAGGCGTTCATCACTGAGCCACCGACGGGTACTTTCGTCTACGTATAAACAGCAAGCTATTTATATCCAGCTCTTACCACTGTTGGCAAGCATCTCGGAGGTAATCATCTTGTTTTCAGCGTTATCAGCAAGATGGCGCAGTGAGCGCGCAGCCGCCCTCATCTCTCACGCGCACTTTGGTCTGCGTAGAAAATAAGGGGGGGTATGCTCGATCTCGCGCCCTTGGCTTGAAGCGGGGAGAATAGTACGTTTTGGCTAGCCTTTGGGTTTCGCTGGAATGATTGTGGTGTGGTTACCGGGCGTAAAAAGGTCACCGCAATCGTTGCACAGCCTTTGTTTGCGAAAAGAACGCGCTTTCCAGACACAGCAAAGTAACAACTGAGACACCTATTTGCGTTCATCTGTACCTGTGAGTACGTTTCGGGCGTCATTTGTGCGTGGCAAACGTGGGGCACATTTAGATCTGCTTGCCATTCTGCGCGTGACCTTCTAATTTGATGCAATTGCGTTCATTGCGTCGCCTTTGCGGAAAGCTAGGACTTTTTTGTTCGTGCTGCGCAAGCTAGGATCGGAATCCTGCCATACTATCTGCAACCAGCATCTAACTATCTTCCCTTGGAGAGCGTGTCATCATCATCATGAGCCTGACTACGTCCACTGCAGCACAAATGCCTCTCCAATGTTCCACTAGTAAACTTGGTCCTGTGCTTGCTTCTGCCAAGTTATACCCGCAAACTTATAAATCTGATCTCCCCACCTGACCTTCTGCCTACCCCTAACCCACTTGCCTTCTGTGGGAATCCAGTTAGTTACCCTTAATGACCAGCGGTTATGCTGTCTATGCGCTACATGCCCGGCCTATGCCGATTTCCTCTTCTTGACTTCAACTATGATATTCTTAACCTCCGTTTGTTCCCCAATCCACTCTGCTCTCTTCTTTTCTCTTAAGGTTACACCAATTATTGTTCTTTTCATTGCTCGCTGCGTCGTCCGCATTTTAAGCTGAACACTTTTTCTAAGTTTCCAGGTTTCTGCTCCATAGCCAAGTACCGGCAAAATACAGCCGTTAAATACCTTCCTCTTGAGGGATAGTAGCAATCTACCTGTCATAATTGAAAGCGCTTGCCAAATGTGCTCCAACCCATTCTTATTCTTCCAGTTACTTCAATCTCGTGGTTCGGCTGCACGGTTATTACGTGCCCTAAGTATACAAAGTCTTTTGCAACTTGAAGTGCACTATTGCCAATCTCGAAGTGCTGCTCTCTTCCGAGGTTGTTGTACATTACTTTCGTTTTCTACAGATCAATTTTAAGACCCACCTTTCTGCTCTCCTTCTCTAACTCCGTAATCATGAGTTGCGATTCGTCCCCTGAGTTACTCAGCAATGCAATGTCATCGGCCTGATAAATTCATCACCGTGCCCTGTGGGCTGGCGAAAAGCTAGTAATGGGTCACCCTAATTGCCTTCGTTTCTTCGTGGCGCAGGTAACGAAACCAACAATGTCTTTATGGTAAGCGTATGTTTTCACGCCTTGTTCGTGTAGCCAAACTCATGAGGATCATTTGTCATAAAGTATGACTGCACATGCTTGTAATGAAAGCGCTCTGTTTAGCCAGTATTTTTAAACTGATTTCGGCCTTCTCAGAAAGACATGTATAATTTTCTGGATATGTTTGAAGTGTTACAAAATGGGCACTGAGCTCTAATCGAGCAATTAAATTCTATTAGAAAACGCTACTTCAAATTGAAAAAAATGTTATTGACCTTACTAGCACCCTAAACGAGATTGAGCCCCATCTCAAGCCAGTTTTTAGCATAGACTGGCAATTTGAAAATATAACAGCAATCACGAACAGCTTTCGGGCTGAAGTGCTATAAACTGGCTGCTAGAAATTAAGGAAGAAAGTGTGCTCTCACCGATGCAACCTACTGTTCTATGGCAATGCAGACAAAGAAACAGAGACGGCGCGATTCCGAGGAATTGTTCATCCTAATTGCAGAAAAAAAGTCAATATAGCTGTTGAAAGAAAAAAACCGCAGAACATCGAAGGAACCCGCAGGCTTGGGGCATTCAGGCACAAGAAGAATGGGCAAATTATCGTAAATTTAGCCCACTTTAAGGGAGCACCTTCTTCCCCAAAGCAGGAAGCTCGAAGGTACAACGAATGGTATATATCAGGTATTCTCGCGCACGCATGCTTGACCCGTCAGCGTTTGGTCGATTTTCGCATAGTAAATAACATACTCACTAAGCTGAGCATTGATAAATTATTCTGAGGTAATAAAACTTGGATATTCTATAATACTATTTGAGTGTTATCGTGCACAAACGCTAAAAATATTAAAGACTGCATTCTAGATAGCCTCGGAAGCACAATGTGTGTGTTTTAGAGGAATATTCGTAGCCTTAAACCATAGCGTGGTTCTATAGGCGTTTTTTTTTCGTGGGAGCCGCCATCTTGCTAGCTAGTGGCCCTTTTCTGGTCTGGCAACGTATCTGGCATGCGGGAAGCTCTCTGTTTGCATAGATGACTAGCGTGCGCCTACGGTTTTATCGTTCGGTTGTAGTTTTCACGCGGTGAATTTCCACCGAAGTGATGCAGGATCTCTAGAAAATTAGTCTATGAGACGCTCTGACAAGGTTCAAGTCGTGGGTGAATAAATTTTTTATACGGTGTGGTGAACGTGTGCGCCTCTGTTGATGCAGTATATTCACAGCACTGACTTTCTGCTCGACTAATACGCAGTATTTTCTGTTAGTTTCCAGAATAAGCAACGACACCTCGAAAGCATAGTGAATATTTTTCTTGAGCTGTAGTCATCCGCTTCTCTAACAAGATTTATTTACGTCATGCCGTCGTATCGGCTACCGCTCTTGCATGAAACCGTGCGTTGGAGTGTTATGGTTCATCTTTATTTCGTTGGACTGACGGTTTTTCTTAACTGCGCACTAACCCAGTTTCTAAATTATTCTTGAACTCTGAAGGAATGACCGTATCTTACTTGCTCGTTTGCTTTTACAGGTGTGCACTTGAATACAGATCTTACATCAAACGACGCTGATGTGCCTGCGCGTACCCTATTTATCTTTTTTTAATCGCGATATTTGAGTGACTCTCAGTGCCGCGGTAATTTGACCTGCCATAGAGAGAAATGTCACGTGGAGCTGTTTATAGGGGAAATGTCATTGTTGGAATAGCTATGGGCTGCGTACCTTCCGCTCGTAGCCGAGGTTGACCATCGGTGTCGAAGTCGTTGCGGTTCGTTTGCCTGAGAAGAAGTGCTCTGAACATATGCGATTACCCGCAGAAGGCACAGTTTTTCTGCTTTAAGTTTGCAACAAATAGAAGCCACGGCTCCTCGTCAACAGGAAAACCATGCAACTTGAAGGGTCCACAGCCACAAAAGCTCCGCGTCTGGTGATGCACACAGGATATTTCGTCCGACAGCAGTTTCCTTTTTCTGTAGTTGTTATTCCACCGAATAACAACGCAGTGGTTCCCTGATGACCAATTTCTGGCCGCCATAGCAATGAAAAAAAGAAAACCAAATACGCAGGTTGCTTCAAAACATGGCAAATCACCCGATAACGCCACACATACCAGCACAAACACAAACACATTCCCCCATGCCAGAAAGGAGGAATGTGTTTGTTGCCCGACCGAACCTCCTCGCCTGAAGGAAAGGTCTATAAGCAGCCTTATTTCCTCACCCTCCAGTAAGGTTGCACTAATAACCCCAACTTGGCTGATTTGTTTGGTGTCTTGTGCTCAGCTCTTTTCAAAACCGACTTCGATGTCTTTTGTAGAGACAGGGACAACCACACTCACGGTGGCGGTGTACTAACAGCGAATATTCACCAGGTAAAATGTTCTGTTGTAATTCTGCAAAAACATTTAGAAATGTTGTGGATGCGCAGTCATGACTGCGTCGCTTACAGGCGTGGTTTGGGCGGTATTTCTTATCGCTGCCGCAGCTCACGGAGCCTCCACGAACTTTCAGAGCTCACGCTAGTTCACCAGGCTGTATCCAGATAATTTTCACATCAACTTTGACATCAACTTTGTCCCGAATCTAGTGTGGGGTGGCCCAGGAGAGTCTTTGGAAATTCGAACCGTGCCATGCGCCGAGCTAGGCCTACTCAAGCCTAGCACGAATTCGGGCTCTCGCCCCTTCATCGCCGCCCGTCTCCTGGCTGCCCGCTACCATGGAGTATGTTGACAACGGACAGGAAGTGTCTCCCGAAGAGCTTTCGCATGGTTCCCGGCAGTCAGAAGGCCTTCGCCCCTAAGAGCAAGGCCACGCGGCATTGCGCCGTGCCACTGCCACGAAAACTTCACCCACGAACATGTCATTAGCCCTTTCAGTACCTTCGTCGCCATCGAAGCAGAGCAGTGCACTGCCCTCAGGGCCTCGCCGTCGCACTCTGATTCCTCGTCTCCTGGTCGGCAGCATCCAGGTCGATCACCGCCGCCTCCATCCACGTAGTTTTTCGTCCTAGAACTTCTGTCGACCTTAATAAGCTTCAGCATTGATGCGCTTCAACACCTATATTCCACCTTGCTACAAGCAGCGAACTAGCAAAATTTCCCACCCGTACCCTGTGACAGTGTGCGAATTCACTTAGTCAACAAAAATTTCCCGCCCAACGCCGCAGGCTCGGCTCGAGGCCAAGCCTACTTTCGCATCATGTCTCTCGCGGTGTCCGGCGCTACCTTGACTGTGTACCTTTGCGCTTCGCTACCGAATGACGCCCTGCAAGGCATTCTACACCATGCGTTTGAGAACTTCACGAATGAAGCAATTCTCGCCAATCTACAGGCTAGTAACCCAACTCTATCTATTGTGGGAAGCCGTTGGATAGATAAAACTTCACACAATCTTGTCGCTCTAACCTAATCCAAGGTACCGGGATGGATTTCCTACTTAGTGTCCGCCTTCACCTTTTTTCCTTTCCGCAACATGGTGGAAGCTTGTTTCAATTGTCTCTCGACCGGCCACTGAACCTACATATGCGACAAGCCACGACAGGATAGGTGCTACCATTGGGACATGTCGCATAAATTGGTCCTCTAGAACTTGCCAGCCTCATGGTCACCTCGCTTTATCGTGAGCAACGGGATTCACTCGACGCACAGCTCGAATTGCAAGCATTGCTATGAACACAGGCCACAACTTTGTGAGATCCTGCTGCCGAAATCTAACTGTTCATTGCCCCAAATACCCGAAGAGGTTGCACAGACTCCTGCAAATGCAGTGGCATACGGCCCTGCACCGCCGCCGCAATGCCCCTTTCTCCCGGCAAGAAAACTGTAGCTTTCCTATCCCACCACGTGATGGTGCCCAAAGTCACCACTCCGCCCACGCACTCAGAACAGTCCTCTGCCACTACCCCACCAGCGCTCCCTTCGCAGCAGGTCGCCGCACTGCAACAGAAAAACGCCTCGCTACGACAGGAACTCACTACTCAATGTACTCTGCTAGAGGCACAGACGACCGAAATTAAGTTTCTGGAAGCCCAGTTGCACATGCTCAGACAGAAGCTCGGGGCAGCCCTCAATCAACCACTCTTCTGCATCTTCCACATCGGACATGGACATTACCAAACCCACCAACGGGTGCGCCGGCAAACGCAAAAGGCACACCACGCTACTTCAGTGTCTAGTCACTTAACCTTTAGCAACAGAACGGCCCAAGCGGAATCAAGAAGTAGCTAGATAGCCGCTTCAACTCAGTTAACCAGCTACTAACGACGCAGCCCGAGGCTCTCAATTCCTCACAGACGAACGTTGCTGCCTTCCCTTCAACAACATTTCTTAACTCACTTCAGAAGACAGTCGGTACTCTGCACGCTTTCATGCTCGGCAGCGTCCAAGCAAAGCCACCAGTTCGCACCCATGCTTCACACACCGCCTCTGATACCCAGCACTCGCAATGGCAAGCCGAGGAAATTTCTGCTAATGTTAATCTTGGGTGACCAGTCTATTGTATTTGGCAGTGAAACTGTCGTAATTATCGCCCCAAGCAAAGCCACCTAGTCCCACAACTTTCACGACTTAACCTTTCCGATGTAGCTGACGTCGTCGTGCTTCACGAAACTAACAGGGTTGTTTCCCTGCCAGACTACGTTGCCCACGGCCAAGAGGCTCATCATCCCACCCCCAAACCCTTGACGTCTATGCTTACCCGGCATACGCTCAGGATAATCCACATCGAGTTACCTTGTCCTGTGGTCCTTTACGTTTTTGTTGAGAATCTACCTTAGAAACGGAAAGATCATTCGATCTTTATACTAAATGTCTACAAACCTTCCCGCGTTACCAAATATTTATTTCAACTCGCTTTACTACGTGCCACGACAGTAAAAACTGGTAAATTCTCTTTTATAGTGCTCAAAGAATAAGGTCAAACATCCGAAATGGTGTTACGCCAAAACCGTTGGCCCGGGCACGAGTCTTTGGCAACTTGCTCATCACTTTCGCATCACAATGCTCACTGATCCAGCGCAACCTACGTGCGGCGGCAACATCGTGTGCGGCGACACCTTCCCAGATCTCAGCTACTGCCATTACTTGCACGAGGCAAGCTGGTTCAACCCACACCCGTCCTTTGGAAGTGACCACCATATACTCACCTTGCAAGTTCTCACGTCATCACGCAAACCAGGTCCACACAATATTTGTCATGCCGCATGGGACGCAGGGAGATGATTTAGAGTCCAACGAAAGATTTTGAAGAAACCCGACGTTTCGAAACCGACTTGATTCCTCCCTCAGGGGCCCCTCTGTCAAAACCGTGTCCCTTCTGGCAAAGGGACATGCATATAACATGTCAGCGACGCCCCGTCTACCGAAACTTGTCGCGGCTGTAGGGGAAACGGACCAGAGCGTGAGGACTGTAGCCAGAAAAGAAATTAGGCTGATATCAAATGGTATCCTTTTGAAACTACGGTTACAAAAGAGAAATAACTTGACCACAGAGGAGAACCACGCACTTCGGGAACTCCGACGGGACCGGAGCATTGTTATCTTGCCCGCCGACAAGTGCAACTTTGTGGTGGTGTAGGACAGCGGGGAGTACGATCAGAAGGTTTCAGTTCCTTTAGAAGGCGACGCATACACGCAGCTAGTAAAGAAGCCAACGAAGGAAACCCAGACACAGCTAAACAACTGCTCGCGGAAATTTTAAAGCAGTACCCGGATCTTTGAACACTTTACCTGTGACTAATCTGCCGCAACGAATACTCACCGAGTTTCTATGGACTACCAAAATTCACAAGCCTGACGTTCCCCTCCGACAGATTGTAGACTTCACTACCTCCCCATGCCGAGCCCTTTCAAATTATCTACACCGAATCTTCGCCTCCTAACCCGGAGGACACCAACTCATCTCCGTGACTGCAGCCACTTCGTGCAGCTAGCATCAGATGTGTGCATCGACGATTAGGCGAGCCTGGTTTTATTTGACATCGTTTTATTGTTCACCATTGTGCAAGTGCACTTAGCTGTCCCCTCTGCCCGTTCTACGCTTGAGGAAGACGCAAGCCTGAGTTAAAGGTCTGCTTTGGCGTTTGACGAGATCTGCCGTGTACTGGAGTTCTGCCTGTCCAGTACGTACGTATCCTACAACAAAACTGTTTTGAGGCAGAAGAATGGAACCGCGATGACAGCTTCTATCTCCGTCTCGATGGCGAACCGGCGTGTGGAGTATATAAAAGAAAAAGCACTCAGCTCCTACTCGCCGCGACCCAAGTTTTTCTCCGTTATATGGACAATTGCTTTTCAATTATGAAGACGTCTGAAGTGGAAAACTTCAGACAGCACCGAAATCCCGTGCACCGATGTCACAGAACGAGCGCTAAAAATGAGCGCGCCGCCAAATTCTTGCGACAACGGGCGGGAGAAACGCCGCGAGGTTAAAAGAAAAAAAAAGAAAACAAGCATCCAGGGCTCCCCGGGCGCGCGACGCCTCTCCTCTCGGAAGCGGCGAAGCGATGAACCTCCTCACCCCACAGCGGCGGCCGAACAAGCCCGCGATTTTTCTAGAACGAACGGGGCGGGGTCAGACCGAGTGAATCATCCTCCGGGGAGGGCAGTCGAACCGTCTCGTGCCTGTCCCCAGCCTTCGCTGCGCGTCGCGCCGACAAAATGAGGAGAACGTTCTGGAAGGTGGCGCGGAACGTATTTAATCGAGCAGCCGAGACGAGAAAGCAGGAGGAGATGGAAGTGAGCGCCAGAGTGCGTAGGGATTCCGCCGTGTAGTCGGCGAAGGTCTTCGTCCGTAGGGACGGCTCGAGCTACAGACAAGAGCGTGGGTTTACCGCTATCGAGCGAAGACGCGGGCAACAGCTGCGTGTGTGAAGCCGACGGATTTCCGGCGAAGAAGTTTGAAGCTTGGAGAGTGGCCATTTGAGGACGCGAGGTTTCCTGGAAGAGAAACTCCAGGGGACAGCGGAACGACAACAACGCTGGACTTTGAGTGAGTGATTCTCGGGAGAGTATCATCCAGACTTTTGTTCCAAGAACTTTGGACTGGATAGGTTTTCTATCTCTTTAGTCTTTAAGTGTCTTGGTTGTTCAATGCATGCGACTGCATTGTAGTGCGTATTGTTGTCCGTGTCCGTTGTTTCAAGTGTGGCTGATTGTATTGTGTAGTACGTTGATTGATAGGTTTGATTGGTGACATATTGTATGTACCTAGTGTGGAGTGTGCATTTTTGTGTATTATTTTCGATCTGCCATTATTGAGAATATAATTTGTTTGTTTATCAACTCTCGGCTCTGACTTGTTCTTTGGGCCACAGCCGGCGTCCGCTGGCGCACCAATAAGGACCACTTCTAAATTGTCCACGCTTTCGTGGTGCGGTTCGGGGGGCCGATACTTCGGCTCTTGGAATTAGCCCGGCGATCGCCTCCCTAATAAACGGGACATGTGTGACAATTATCTGGCGTCCGCGACATAGGACTTTTTGGTGCACAGTGTGTCCAAAGTAGTGAGAAAGAGCCTGGAGTTGTGATAGTGCTATCGGAACGATTTTGTGTGTTGTTCAGTGTTCTCGTGACCCAGTGCAAGGGAGTGTTCCGATAGGCTTATTTAGGCAGATACTTTTTGCACGCGGCAATGTTTTATTTGCGAGTTGCGAGACACAATGGATCTCGAAAAGTTAGTTGCGCTTGGTGAGAAGATGGGTATTTCCGGCGCCGAACTACGGAAATGGGTAAGCCAGAAGGAGAAAGAGGCGGTGGAGAGAGAAAGGTTGGCAGCAGAGAGGGCCAAGGAAGAAAAAGCAGCTGAGTTGGAACGAGAGAGGTTGGCAGCTGAAAGGGTGAAAGAAGAAAGAGAGGCAAAGGAGCGACAGCTGAAGGAAGAAAGAGAGCAGCAATTGAAGTTGGAGTTGGAGAGAGAGAAGTTGGCAGCCGAAAGGGCGAGAGAAGAAAGAGAAGCGAGGGAGCGACAGCTGAAGGAAGAAAGAGAGGCAAAGGAGCGACAGCTGAAAGAAGAGAGAGAGCTACAATTGAAGTTGGAGCTGGAGAAAGAAAGACTGGCAGCTGAGAGGGCGAAAGAAGAAAGAGAGGAAAGGGAACGGCAGCGTCAGCACGAGATGGAACTCGAGCGGCTCCGTTTGCAACAGCGAAGCGAAACTCCCGTCCAAGCTAGAGTTGAAAGCAGCGAACGGGAAGATCACGGCTTCCGCTTGAACCCAAGCAAGCTGCTCGTAGCGTTTGATGAAAGGAAGGACGACCTAGACGCGTACCTCCACAGATTTGAGACGATTGCGAGGAGCCAGAATTGGCCGGAACAGCAATGGGCAACTGCTTTGAGTACCTGCTTGAGTGGTGAAGCGCTCAGTGTGTACGGTAGGCTGACGCCGACCGATGCAGCCAACTACGCAAAGGTGAAAGCGGCTTTGTTGAAGCGATTTAGATTCACTGTGGAAGGATTCCGGGACAGATTTCGGACAGGAAAGCCAGCTGATGGTGAGACGGCTACGCAGTATGCCGCCCGACTTTGCCATTATTTCGACAGATGGATTGAACTTTCAGGGACAGCGCAGGAGTACGATGAGCTTAGAGAGCTGCTAATTAGAGAACAATTTCTTACTAGTTGCTACCCAAGCCTGTCACTGTACTTAAAAGAGAGGAAGGCTGACTCACTTGAAGACATGCTTGAATTGGCTGATCAATTCTTGGAAGCGCAAGGTGGCACTAATTTGGCCAAGGTAAAGAAGGATTGTCCCGAAGATTCGAAGAAATTGGCTCCCGAAGAAAAGAAGCGTGCACCAGAGAGCATTCCGCGATGTTTTCTGTGCAACCGAGTGGGTCATCGCGCGAAAAACTGTCGAACGATCTTTACGAGCCCTACGGTTGTAAAATGTTTCAAGTGTGGTCAGACTGGGCACAAAGCAGATGCATGTCGGAACGGAGTGAGTCAAACTCACCAGGTATCCTGTGTGCAAGCAGCACCGAAATCTGATAATAATGCTGTCAGCGATGGATTCGTAGAGTTGAAAAATGGGGAAAAATTCCTATCGTGGGTGCTGTAATGTCAAAACAGCCAACCGGTGTTACGAAAGGAATGCCAGCGCTGCCTGGAAAAGTTGCGGACAAAAAGATTACGGTGTTAAGAGATACCGGCAGCTCCACTGTTATCGTGAGGAGAAATTTGGTACGGGAAAGTGAGTTGACAGGCAGAACGAAACCGGTTTGCCTAATTGATCGTACAGTTCGGATGCTTCCCGAAGCAGAAATTGAGGTTGAAACCCCGTACTTCAGCAGGAAGGTTACTGCTTTATGCATGACGACTCCCCTGTATGACCTTGTCATCAGAAACATCGACGGGGCGCGAGGGCCAAGTGATCCAGAATGTTTGGGAGAAGACCCGAAGATAGAGCCCTCGCCAACACAGCGGCCGTGAGATACAGTGGAGGAGCATCCCGTGACGGATCTCACTAGAGCCCAAGGTGAAGCTGCGGCGCAAGAGACGGCGAAGGAGAAGACGATCGTGTCGAATAAGTTCACGGGCCGAGCAACTGGACTTACGTCGGCACGACCTCAACCGACCGACAGTGTAAAGGATACGGAGTTGGCCAGCCGGGCAAAATGTAGAGGCATTATCAAGCGGGTAAATAAACAGACAGGACTCGTTGAATGTAATGACGCGTTAACGGTGTCGGAAGAGACAACGATGGCTGAGACGACGCCTCAGATATCGTCGTTGGAAAGGGCTCGCCGAAAAAGAACGTGGAAACACAACAAGAGATCGAGCGAGCACCGCAAGAAAGGACGCAAGCGCAGCTCGAAACACACAGGATAGGTGCTGAGGTGGAGTCGGAATCTGTTTGGCAGGGCTGAGTGACTATGTTGTGTTAATACTCTCGTTATCCTGTGTCTCAAGTGTATGTCGAGCGAGTCAGTGTTCTGTGCGATGATGTGATGTATAGTGTTGTATAATTGTTGTATAGACAGAACTTTGTACGTTTGTATTGTTTGGAATGTGTGATGAAGTGTTGTAGGCATGTACCTGTGGCTATATTTCATGTGTTGTGGAATTGAACTACAATGTACGATTGTATTGAGCGATCTATTGTGAATGTGACGTGACATGAGCGACGGACCATGTTACAGTCTTTGAGTGTGTGGTGAGCTTTCGCGCTCGTTTGTGTGGTTTTGAATATTATGAGATAATATTCTTAAAGTGGGGGGCAGTGTCACAGAACGAGCGCTAAAAAAAAATTGCCCGCAGCTTCCCTCGGGGAAACACTGAGGAGGATGCGGAGCATATAATTGGTTAACGGGGTGTTAAAGTGCGACTTACTTGGGTCGATGGCTAAATTGGTTAACGTGGTTGTGAAATGGGGTGTTAAATTGCGACTTACTTGGGTCGATGGCTAAATTGGTTAACGTGGTTGTAGGAGGGGGTGTTAAATGAGTGAACACGTACACACGTATGCGAAAGGGCGGCGCTGGTCGAAGGGACGTCGATCATTGTGTTTGTGGATTCGTTGGAATTCATTTCACTGCAACCTTGGACGTCGACGCGCCGTACAAACCAACCGACGAGCGGCAACTGAGCGAGCGAGCGCCGACCTTGAGTATATATACAGCACGACGGCGCATGCACTGTCAGCTGTTGAATGTTCTCGAAGCGCGACGCCACATGCGCGTCCACTGGAGAATCAGGAGAATTGTAGATGTCGAACGCGGTGTGTAGAGGAGGAAGGGTGCACAGATGGTGGAGGAGTGAAGCGCGCGCGGTGTGTAGAGGAGGAAGGGATGCACAGATGGTGGAAGAGTGGGCGACGGCGCGACGGCGCATGCGCGCGCGTCAGCTGTCGAATGTTCGAGAAGCGGTGTGGACGGCGCGGACGGCGCGGACGGCGCACTACAAGGCGCGAGTATAAGATGTTCCGCATCTAAAATGAGCGCGCCGCCAAATTCTTGCGACAACGGGCGGGAGAAACGCCGCGAGGTCAAAAAAAAAGAAAACAAGCATCCAGGGCTCCCCGGGCGCGCGACGCCTCTCCTCTCGGAAGCGGCGAAGCGATGAACCTCCTCACCCCACAGCGGCGGCCGAGCAAGCCCGCGATTTTTCTAGAACGAACGGGGCGGGGTCAGACCGAGTGAATCATCCTCCGGGGAGGGCAGTCGAACCGTCTCGTGCCTCTCCCCAGCCTTCGCTGCGCGTCGCGCCGACGAAATGAGGAGAACGTTCTGGAAGGTGGCGCGGAACGTATTTAATCGAGCAGCCGAGACGAGAAAGCAGGAGGAGACGGAAGTGAGCGCCAGAGTGCGTAGGGATTCCGCCGTGTAGTCGGCGAAGGTCTTGGTCCGTAGGGACGGCTCGAGCTACAGACAAGAGCGTGGGTTTACCGCTATCGAGCGAAGACGCGGGCAACAGCTGCGTGTGTGAAGCCGACGGATTTCCGGCGAAGAAGTTTGAAGCTTGGAGAGTGGCCATTTGAGGACGCGAGGTTTCCTGGAAGAGAAACTTCAGGGGACAGCGGAATGACAACAACGCTGGACTTTGAGTGAGTGATTCTCGGGAGAGTATCATCCAGACTTTTGTTCGAGGAACTTAGGACTGGATAGGTTTTCTATCTCTTTAGTCTTTAAGTGTCTTGGTTGTTCAATGCATGCGACTGCATTGTAGTGCGTATTGTTGTCCGTGTCCGTTGTTTCAAGTGTGGCTGATTGTATTGTGTAGTACGTTGATTGATAGGTTTGATTGGTGACATATTGTATGTAACTAGTGTGGAGTGTGCATTTTTGTGTATTATTTTCGATCTGCCATTATTGAGAATATAATTTGTTTGTTTATCAACTCTCGGCTCTGACTTGTTCTTTGGGCCACAGCCGGCGTCCGCTGGCGCACCAATAAGGACCACTTCTAAATTGTCCACGCTTCGTGGTGCGGTTCGGGGGGCCGATACTTCGGCTCTTGGAATTAGCCCGGCGATCGCCTCCCTAATAAACGGGACATGTGTGACAACCGAGTTATACAGTTTATGACCGAGTGCAAAAGCGACCACTTCCTGCCCTTTCTCGACGTCCAGGTCGCAAGAAAACACAACGCTCTGGAGTTCTCCGTTCACAGGAAGCTAACGCACACTGGCCATTGCCTTCAATTGGATTCTTCCCACCCCACCTGACACAACGCTTCAGTTGTAACCACGCTACTCCAAAGAGCTAAGAACTTATGATCCAATAAGACATAGCGGAAAAAAGAAGAGGCGCCCGCGTAATTATGGACCTCAGAAAAACTGGATACCCCAAAAACTTCGTTAGAGCCACCGCCCACCACGCAGACCAACTGAGGATACGAAAACCTCAATCAACCTTAATTGGCAGCCCCCCGAAACGCGTACCGGTCCTACACGTTCTGGCAACCAGCGAGATGTTTGCGCGGGTCTTCAAGAAGGAGGAGGTTCGCATCGCGCACCTGCCTTCGTGTACACTGGACCACCTCCTCTCCCGCCCGAAAGACCGGCCAACAATAGACAGGACCCCCGGTGTCGTTTACAAAATTTCGTGCGCCGAGTGCCCCTCTTCGTATATCGGCGATATGAAAAACCTACCAGAACGACTGAAGCCACACGCTAACGAAGTGCGAAAACTCTACAAAAAGCGCAGCGCATTCGCCGAACGTGCTAAGACGTTGGATCACCGAATAACTTTCGAAGCGACGGCCATCGTTTAAAGAGAGCTGAACTAAAGGAGAAGGTTAGTACTCGAGTCGTGGCACATACCATACACAGGACAGCCCATAACACCAAACGCTTTCTCGGAGTCCTTCCCCCAGTGTATACACAAGGACTGCGCTTCAGCGCAAAGAGAGAGAGAGAGAAGGAGGGGGCGTTATCACTCCGCAAGTACTTTGAGGACACTGCTGCTACATAGCTCCACAGTCACCCCTGGGGAAGGGATTGATTGATTTGTGGGGTTTAACGTCCCAAAACCACCATATGATTATGAGAGACGCCGTAGTGGAGGGCTCCGGAAATTTTGACCACCTGGGGTTCTTTAACATGCACCCAAATCTGAGCACACCCCTGGGGAAGGGACCAAGTTGGTTTCGAAACGTCGGGTTTTTTTCAAAACTTTTGGTGGGAGTCTAAATAATCTCCCAGTTTCATACCCAACCATACAGAATTCTGTCGAATGTGTACATTCAGCACAGGGACACCTTTCGTGCAAGCTGCCAGAACTCTGCTACTCTCGACATCGACGACCTTTCGCAGTTGACTGACCAGCTACTGACAGACCTCGATGGTACCGCGGCCTCGATGACCACTATGACAAACCATTCAGCGACTGATCTTCACTCAATTTACTTGCAGGCTGCTGATGCAAGCCTCATCAACCGCTGAAAGAAGCACTGACACTGCCGTCGTCTTTGACGCTGAATCGCATGCCTCGACCGGGAAATCAGAACGCACACCACCGCCTTTGCTCGCCAGCAATGGGAAACGCTGTGCTCGGGACATTCCAGTCAGCTAGGCTGTAAGCAGCCGTGACATCTCCTGCGCCATCTGTTTAATATTAAGTCTCCGTAGTCCCTCACCCGGCAGCATGTGCAGCGCGTTTTTCAGGCCTTTCCCGGCGACACGTCCACGCTCATGGAAAACCTGGCTACCAAATACCTCTAACACCTGACTTCTGATGCTCCCTTCACCTCTCGCAAGTTCTTAAATGGGTCCGCCAACCCCAAACTGGACGTTGACTTTAAGGAAGCGGAGGTTTACGCAGCTAAACTCAAGCTTCGTACTCGGGCTGCCCCTGACTAATCTTCTTCGCAATATTATTTTTAGAGAAAAAAATCAGGCGTGAATACCGAAGTGACCTTCGGTAAGAGGAATCAGGCGTGAATACCGAAGTGACCTTCGGTAAGAGCACTTCTTTCCTCAATCACTGCTAGCACTCCGGCAATATCCTGAAGTCATGGAAGCATGCACACGTAGCTTCCATCCGAAACCCAGAAAAAAGCTCACGACTGAAAATCTCCGGCCTTTCTTTTTTACCTCATTCATCGGCAAGCTCATGGAACACGTCATTCTCGCTCGCTTGCAAACAAATGCGGACGCCCACAGGCTCCTTCCCCATACTATGCTTGGTTTCTGCCATGGCCTCTCAGCGCAAGCCGTTTTCTTACGGCTTCACTACGACCTCCTGAGCTCGTGGTATTACACACGAAGGCCCCCCTCAACTTCGGTTTTCATTAGGTGTTTTACCAAGTCTCTCATTTGGCTATTCTCACTGAACATGGAGCCCTGAGCCCCGGCGCTCGACTTTTTAACAATGTTACCACTCCTTCCTAAGTGAACCCACTGCCGAACTCATCGTGGAGATATTGCCTTTCCGACTTGCGCTCTCAACTTTCGTGGTACACCCAAGGCTCAGTCTTGTCGTCTTTTTCATTAACCTCGCCCACCGCTCGCTAGCCGAGAAGCTCAATCACATTCATGGCCTAAAACACACTCTGTATACGGACGAGACGACTTTTTGGGTCACGCCAGGTTCTGATGGGCACATTGAACAAAACTTGCAACGCGCCACCAATGTTGCGATTCGCAACGTGCACTAGGCTGGTCTCATCTGCTCGGCGCCGAAATAAGCTTTTCTTCTCATATGGCTCTCCGACCACCACTGCCACAAGACACCCCATCTCACTATCGTGCTTTACGCCAACCCACTATCGTGCTTTACGCCAACTCCACTCCTTTCCTGTCGTCTTGCAAATACGTGTGCTGGGTCGGTCTTGCAGTCCGACCACCGCAACGCTCACACTATGGACCAGCTCTCGCTTCCTACTCAACAGACTGCACGCATGCTAGCTCATGTTCGAGCGCGGCACGAGGGTGTGCGTGAACGTGATCTGCTCCACCTAATTGAGGTGTTCTCCATTACGCATCTCACCTACGGCCTTTTTACACTCACCTCCTCAAATTCGAACGCGACAAGATTTACGCGATCATTCACGAATGATACAAGACTGCCCTTGGTCCCCCCGCCCCCTAGTGCATCGACGAAGCTCCTTCTCTGCTTAGGTGTACACAACACCATCGGCGATTTGATTGAAGCATACCGTACTGCTCAAGTGGCACGACTTTGTCGTTCGCTGACTGGTCGTTGCATCCCTTCTTCCCTCAGTCACGACAACTCTTCTCATCCAGCAGACCTGATCTCACTTCTACTTTGGTCTATTCAAACATACTCATAGGCCATCAATACGCCCACGGCCAAGCCCTCGTGCGCATGCTGCGTAGCAAATACGACAACCACCGAGCCATCGTTTCCGTAGACGCGGCTCGTTACACCTCAGCTGACAGCGCTTTTACGATCGTTTTCGTCTCGTCCTCTTTGCCACTGTACGCGAAGACGACGATAATAGCTTCCACTGAGCGCACAACCAACGCCGTCGAGGTAGATGAGGTGGCCATTGCCTTGGCGGCCATCTCTGCCGAAGCCAGTTTAGTATGTAGCGATTCTAAGCCCGCCATCTCGAACTTCGCTCGAGGCCTTGTTTCACCTTGTATAAGCCAGGCCGGGTTCAATGACATCAACACGCATTTCAGGACAGTAGTGAACGCCTGTGTTTGTTGTCGTCAGTCTTTTATAGCGAAACAAGTGGAAAGGGTAATGGTTTAGTAGATAGTAAAGAAAGGCACGTGTAGTGAAACCAAGATAGCTGGCTTGCGCTCCTAGACCTGATACAATACATCTTCCCCTTCAACGTCGTTAACTTAATTGCTGAAAGCTTTGATTGTATTCCAGACGTTCCGGATGACGTGTTTGACGCTGCGACCTTCGCTGCGGTATAACTTGCTGCAAAGATTGTTGCGAACAACTTGGCACTACCGCTGACGAGCCGAACGTAAAAATTTACAGAGACAGGTGCCTGCTCTTTGTCGTAATCTACCTTGTCAGAGGTGTCCTCAAAAGGCTCATTCGTTGCCAAGAGGTGCCGCGGATTGCAGCACAGCATATTCCGGTTATCTGTTCGCACACGCAGGGATTGAGGCCCCGCTGATCCAAGAACCTCGGCTTGTCTCATCCATGTCTCTCCCCCAACGCGAACGGTGTCGTTGCTTTTGAGGCTGGGAACTACACGACTGCTATGGTTGCTCTGCCGGTGCTTCCTTACTCGCGTGGGAACAAGGTGTCCGAAGTCCGGTATGGGGGTCCGCAGGAGTCTTCCTTGCAGTAGGTCCGCTGGCGATCGCTCATCCTCCAGTGGACTTGTTCTGTATTCAGGACGCCAAGGCAAAAGTTCTCATTCGCCACTTTAGTCTTTTTTGAGATGCGCTTATTATCTGTACACCTTTCTCGGCAAGGCCATTTTACTGAGGATACTCTGAACTGGATGCGATGTGCTTGAAATCAAATTGCAGAGCGAATAGCCTGAAAACACAACTGGCGACCTGGGGCCCAGTGTATTTGCATACTTCGATTGTTATAGCATTGCGGGAAAATATAGCTCCCAATCTTTGTGTGATGGAACTGGCTGTGGTGCTGGGTAATAATTCAACTTCTGGGAAGTTTGACATTGAGTCATAGGCACATAGCTAATGCTGGCCACCATACTGAAACAAGTTGACAACCACGCGATACCACGCTTGAGTTGGTGTTGGAGGCATGATTAGTTGTCCTGGCGGCTGCTTATAAGCATAGGTCTGGCATACTCAACAATGCCAACTAGTCTTTCTATATTAGAATTTAGATTGGGCCAGCTTACCAACTACCTTGCTCTGGCTTTGCATTTTCCAATCCCAAGACGCCCTGCATGAACACGCTTTAAAATCTCCAATCACATACTACTTGGCACCAAAACCTTTGTTCCCTTTAGGACTCCTTTGATCACTGAGAGCTCGGAAGCAACCGCCTTCAGTGGACCTTCTACAGCGCACCCATTCGCAAGCTTGGGAAATACCTGCTGAAAGTATACGTCCCGTTCGGTTTCACTTGCAAGTCTTGAAATAGTTTTTCCACTCACGAGTGTCGATACTAATGCAATTCCATGAAGTTCGACGTCACTTGTGGGCAGCGCAGCGCCGTCTTCAGAAGCGGGTGCCCAAGAGCATGTCGGCCACAACCATCTGTTTGCCGGGAAAAAATCAAAGTTTAATCGTATATCAATAACCACAAAAAGAAGCGCTGTACTCTAGGCGGCATGTCAGCAATAGCCTTCTCTGATATGTCAAGCTGTGGGCGATGGTCGCTCCCAAGAATGAAAGATCTCCATTTACGAAGTGATAAATCTCCTCACACCCAAAAACCAAACCCGGAGACTATTTTCCTATCTGTGAATAACGTTGTTCGGATTCGTTAAAGGAGTACTGACACAATTTTGAGGTGTGGCAAAACGAACGTTTTTCGTTTCTCCAGAATGTTGTGTTAACGTTCTCCCCACACCGAAACCGGGAAACACGTATGAAACATTTTAATCCAATTTTGAAATTTTTCATCTCCCGGTTCTTACAAGGCAGCTCCACCGTTAGGCACAGTGCTTGACGTTTCAAGTCAGGTGCACAGAAAATTGGTACGTTATGTAAATGCGCGTCCGTTGGGTAAGGACAAAAATAATATGGCAGAAAGCACGACCAGCGCACCTTCTCTACTGCCTGTCTAGCGGCGCGCCTTCGACCGGCGCCGTTCATAGTTGTACTGTGTGCTGTCCATTTAGCTGCGGCGCTTCGTGGTCACATGGACAGTGATCGAGCGTTGAGACGCCTCTGTTGTATGCGAAAAGATGCTAGTGAGATTTCATTGTTTTTCCAATCACCACAGCCCTGTTTCACGATGCCACCCACTCCTTCTGCCGTCAAAGGCTGCGATTGCAAGACCGGGGGCGACGTTAGTATGCATTTCCCGAACGACCCAGCGGTAAGACAAGTGTGGGTAGATTTTGTGCGTCGTGATCGCAGCTGTGACTGGACGCCAGCCAAGCAAATCCGGACTTGCTCACTGCATTTCAGCTTAGACTGCTACCGTATCGAGAACCATCGGTAGCTTCTTGAGTTCAGCATCGCGCTGCAAAAGAAGTGATATCTGGAGCCAGAAGCTGTGCCCACGCTCTACGCTGCTTCAGCATAACATCGTGATGTAAATCAAGCATCAGAGCCCACACACAAGCGTCTGTTTTCAGCAAACTATAGAGCTGCATTGGTACGTCACGATTTTCTTTGAATGCCTCAGTCCCCATGTCCCTGAAGCATACGACAGCCTGACTTGGCACGTTGCTGTAAAGCCGCTCCTTCAAAATTAAAACTGAAAGTGAGTTTAGAAAAAGTGATATTAAAATATATTCAATGCGTTTCAAGGCACCAGAATAATCTTTCTGGGGTCCCCGATACCAGTGCTTTTATTTACAGTGTCAGTACTCCTTTAAGAGCTCTTGAAGCGTAAGCCACAGGTCTCCAGGCGCTCCCACGACGTCGCATCAGCGCCGAACCAGCACCGTATTGCAAGGCATCCGCCGTTATTTTCGTTCCTCTGCGTGGTTCGAAAATATCTAGAAGTGGCGACTCGCGCCCAGCCACGGTTGACGCCGTTATAGGGTCGTAGAACCACGTTGCTTGCTTGAATTTTCTTGAAGGCTTGTTTGGAAGCCTTGGACAGGCTTGAAATTTTTCAGAAAAGTGACGGTGGCACCAAGTCGGCTTGGAACTCTGTGTCAATCTTGAGGTTGATGTCCTTGCTTGCGATATTTTATTTCATGATCTAGTCCCGGTCATTCCTGATGTTTCCGATGGTGACGTCCAAAACATCGCAACTCGTCATTTTTGTATGGCGTCTTCCTCTTGTCCGTTACCTCGAAGACGACTCCGCTTGACTGGCAGCATGACGCAACACGGTTAAGCCCCTTGCACAAGTAGGAAGTTTTCCCGTAGGCTGGACAGCGCCGAGCGGCACGGGATCGGCTGCAGCGGGAGCATTTGAAGTTTCGGCTTGACGATGCGGCAAGGACGTGAAGGTTTCCGTCAGTCTTCCGCCACAGTGAGTTCTCAAGTGCTGATGTTGCCACCGCCTTGCATAATGCCATGGCTTCGTCCAACGTGAGACCCTTGTCCTTGAGCAGCTTCTCCCGAAGCTTCGGCGAGTTTGTACCGGAAAAAATTGGTTGCGCATCATCTCGTCAATCATCGTGCCATACTTGCAAAACTGCCCCTGCTTCTTCATAGCGCGGAAGAACTGTTCAAAGGGTTCAGCTTTGCTGTGTAGTTGAGACTACAAGAAGTAGCGCTCGTGAATTGTGGTCGCTTGCTCGACGTAGTATTTCTCCAACTTGGCCACTACCATGCCGTATTCCTGCGTGTCGTCGCCTTCATCGAACGTAAGGTTGTTGTACACTTCAAGCACCTCGTAAGCAGCCACGCTGAAGAAAGGAGCCTTTTTTGCTGCCTCTGACCTTGCTTCTTCAGTGCACTCCGTGGCTGCCAAAAAGAAATCACATTTTTGCCGGAAAAGCTCCCACGTTCTTCCCCCTTTATTAAGAGGTCCAGATGCTCCGGTGGTTTGATGTACTTCATGCTCGTGGTGGTTTTGAATGCTGTGGTGTAGGTACCTACTTGTTACGGTGCTTACTTCATCATCGAGCAGGCAAGGCTCTAGTTCCGCACTTACGACACCATGTATCAGCCGGCCCACGTTCAATGACACCAACATGCATTTCAGGACAGTAGTGAACGCCTATGTGTACTGCTGTCAGTTTTTTATAGTGAAACGAGGGGAAGGGGTAGGAATCTAGTAGATAGTAAAGAAAGGCATGTGTAGTGCAACGAAGATAGGTGGCTTGCGCTCTTGGGCCTGATACAATACACCACACTGCGGCTCCTTCTCTCGCTCTCACTGCGGGACGAGCCACGCCACAATGAACTGGTCTGCCCCCTCCCCCTCTCCCACTCAAGGCACTTCGGCAACGAGTCGGCTCATGAACGCACTCGAGGATTCATCAGCTGTGTGGCGGGCTCCTCTGAGTCAGACGACCTGATGCCGAGATGCCTGTTCACTTACGATGAGATCGTTTAACGCCATCAGATGGAACGGTACAGCTACCCAACTACTCACGATATCCTTAACGACAGGTGGCAGATAACCTCGCGCTGACTGCACACCCACAACTTTCTATCCCCGATTGTGTATTCTTACATCCACCCCCCCCCTTTTATTGATTTACGCTGCTTTGCATGTGGCAGGGTTGCCTCACTCAACCACATCCTCTGGGCTTTGCCATCCACCGACCTCGTCTCGAAAGCAATGGTAGGCGCTACTTTGCAGCACAGACGAACGTGTCGAAGCACGGGTCTCGGCAAGAACTTAGCATACCATCGAAAAGCACGGCCTGGCAGCGTACTTTGTCTGCGTCAAGAGATGCCCTCGCATCTCTTGACGAATAAAGTTGATACTTATTCACTTGCGTTCATTACCGTTTATTCTTTCAGAGAGCTCGGAAGCATGTACAAACTTTGCCACTCTTCGTGCAGATTTTCGGCTTCCTGTCCTTTGCCTGGAACACCGCCTTGTGGCTGGTTCAATTGAAATTTTGCATCAACCTGTTGGCGTGTGACTTGGACGGATCGCTCGGCAAACAAGCTTCGGCTACTAAGTCGTGTTGCCTACCTGCTCTGGATTCACTTTTTCGACTAGCTTCTAGCTCGCACTATCATCATGCGTGCACTTCACTGCGCCTGAGACTTGAATGTCAGTGCGCAGCCGCAACATTATCAACCATGCTTGTGTCGGGACACTTAAATCTCGGCGCTTGTAAGCCGGTCGTCAGTGGGCTTGTAAGCATATAAGGAAAGGAGGATTTACGCACTTTCCCGCTCTTCGAGCAGGTTAGTGGTCATTAAAATAATACATACTCTAGTTTCAAAACCAATAATGTTTTCAAAGTTGTGCTTTAAAGCCAAGAGGTCATTGCTGAACCATTCTCTTCGTTATTGCTGATGTTGTGAAGAAATGTAAGAAATGTAGAAAGTAACCCTGGTCTTCCTAAAGAACAACCAGATGCTTTAAGTGAAAACTTAAGAACTATTAGGCATCTAAACCAGAGAATCAATAAAATGGTAGATGTGCAAAAATATTTCAGATACAATGGTTGATAATAAAGCTCAGCATAAAAGAGTTGCTACTGCTATGTATGACATTCGTGAAAGCCTTGCGAAAGTTGAAAACCAATCGGCAGGCACTGATTATTGGCAAAGCGAAGTCAGTGAATTACGTGAAACAATTCAGAATTTGTCAAAGCTTTAGGTGACTTGCGTTTAGGTTGTGAAGACTGTTTCTGCCGCATTAACTTAGTGTTTTATGGAATACATGACAATAACTCAGAGACTGTGCCACAGACTGAGAAAAAAAGTATTGGAATTCATAAATAACGCGCTAAAGTTTGATGTAACTATAGTGACAACATTGCATGAGCTCACAAGAACCATTATTCTTGTACTCCAACCCCTTGCCCCTCCACCCTTGATTGTCAAGTTTGCCGCCTACAAAACAAAGAAGAAGAAATTTTTCGGAAACGTTGGTAGTTTGAAAAAAGTGCTGTGCTAATAAGTGAAGATTTCTGCCCTGCAACATGATGCGTTAAAAAAAAGCTGGCCGAGTTTGGCAAGAACCTTCAAGATTCGTATCGATTGTGGTTAAAAAACTGCTTGCGAGAACAAAATGTTGCTATTCTGATGCAGACGATGATTCCGTTCATAAAAAAGGCTTGTATAATAACCACGAAAGTGAACAGTCTACTCTTTTTGATCGACCGAGACGAGCGACGCAGAGAAAAAAGGGATAGGGAAGCGAAAGGGGTTACGGCTGGAAGAATGTTCGTAGGACCAACATAGCAGTGCTGTTTAATAACATACGTAGCCTAGCAATGAAGTATGCAACCTAAGCGATGATTTTAACGCTGACATCATATCCATCACTGAAATGTGGTTATCTGCCAATATGTGAACTGCTACACTGCAATACTGCTATTGGTGGCGGCGTAGTATTTGGAGTTGCTGAAAGTCTTAGCAATTTTTCTTTTACCGTTATTCGTGATTTGGAATTTGTATGATGCTGTTTGGCGACAAACTTTAGCAAGAATATTATTGGTGTTTGTCATTGTTCTCCATTCGCTGACGCATTATTCAGCTAAAACCTTCAAGATTATTTAAACCAGATTGCTGTAAAATATCCTGGCGCTTAAATACTACTTATAGGGGATTCTAACTTCCCCAACGTTGTCTGGTCTGTCGTGTCCCCGTTTACAGACCCGTCATCAACCAAGTCCAATATCATTTTCTCATTTTGCGCTGATTGCACTTTATAGCAGTTAGTTGCTTCATTTAGACGCTACACAATAAAGTAATCACCCGTTTTCGACCTGCTTTTATTGTCAGTTAGTGACTCTGTTTCTTAGACGGTCCATTTCCCAGGCCTTCGTGACCACGACGTTTTGACTTCAAGTACAACCATATATAATTCAAAAAACACGCAGATGGTTCACAAATATCACAGACTACGGGAAACCTAACTACGCTGCTATCAGTGAAGAACCCTAATTATTCCTTCATGATTTTTTAATCGGGTGTGTTCCAGCGCTCAGTGTAGAACAAATAGAATATGTTTATATGTAGTGTTTTATAACTAGCTAATAATTACGTACTTATTCGTCTTATATTCTCCAACAGTATAGCACCTTGGTAATATAGGTACCTGAACCGACTTCCTAACCAAAAGAAAGGTTTACTTCTAAAGGCAAAACATTCTCAAAAAGCATCTGATTGGTTGTCGTACAAACAGCTTCTTCTTCTTGCATTTCGGTTTTAAAGTGTCGCGAATTCGCTTCTTTTTCAGAAATCATCTAAGGATGCTTATAAATAACCTGAAAGGCTTTTGAATGCGCTAAATAAAAACGCCAGGCATGCGTGAAAGGCGCAGCACAGTCACAGCGAAAGCTAGAAGAGCGGCCTTTCGGAGCCTTTTCTTGACACTCAGTTGCTGCAAGTACACTTGCTTGATCCCACTACGGTATAAATAATAAGAATTTTACGGTACTAGGCCGGCATTCGCATTGCTATTTTCGTCGAAAGACGTTTTCGTCGAAAGACGATAGTCGTTCCACAAGTTTCGTCGACAGACGATATAATTTTGTCGAAAGACGATTGTCTTGCGTGTGGAGAGAGGGAACAAAACATTTATTTGATGTTCTGTGCAAGAAAATTGGTGAATGGTATTCTGGAAACTCTGCGTTTGAGTGGCTCCAGTGTTCAGCTGAGGCGAACGAGTGCATCAAGTCATGTCACACGTGAGACTTGAGCACCATCTGGCAGTTTTCTTGGAAAACAAAGCGCGTAGCTCTCAGATGGGTGTGCGCGCTAGTCTCAGAGGTGATCAGGTGTAGAACGCAAGGTGACGGGTAGGTGCCCCCACCATCTCGTCTTAGAAAAGCGTTGGAAACACTCGTCTTTTTGGGCAAGAGTTGCATAGTCAGCACAGTGTAATAAGCGCTACGGTCCCTAAAATTACTTATGAATGCCTCTTCTTGTAAAAGACGCACATGCAGATTATATAAGTGTTGATATGGTGCCCCACGAATGCTCAATAATTGCTTTTTAGTTGACAATTGCACTAGTATGAACGCTAAAAATTGAGTAACATTGCTGAGTGCTGCGGACAGGGTCCGCCGTTTTAAGTACCCGGCGCCGTTAAGAAAGGACTAACATACAAATGCAGTCAGACAGACAGATCAAAATTTTTGCGTCGAAGGTCCCCAAGAAAGACTATTGTCTTTTAAAAAAGGGGAAACCTCCACGAGAGCCACCAAGTTTTTGACGTGAGTGAACGCTTTGATACAGCGTCGTCAGTACTAACGGCTAAATGCGTGCGTGAGGCGTGCGTCACCCAAGAGGCTTACTCCATAGTTATTGAGGTCTCATTCTTTCATGCTTAGAATATTACTAGGGCATGCAACTACCCGCGTACCAGCAAACGCTCAGAACAATTCGAATAATGGACGGATCTACGGGCACTTGCTATGGAAACTTCAGCGAGTGGCCAGGCAGTGTGGTAATTTCTTCGCGGCTTCGTGTCATGTTGACTCGGAGCCACCGAGTATTTTGCTTGAAAGTGCAGCACGTAGCAACGATGCGGCAGCATCAGTGCTCATATTGATCTTTTTTACCTCGCCGCTCGTGTGGCTCATGCCAAGAACTTGAGGTGCGGGCGAGAAATAAACGTGTTAAGATCGGTCCCTTTCCGACTTTCGCTTCAACTGATTTAGCACACACGACGACGATGGCACAGTCACTTAAGCCACCATCAGTCTTCCTCATTCGCTCCAACCTCTTTCGTTCTTTATGTTGCTCTCGGAAAGAAACATTGCGCTTCTGTCGAAAGAAGAGTTAGCAAATCTTCGTTTTTTTCTTTTTTTTCTTTGATACTCAGCATTTTTTTACTCTGCCTCCTAGAATGATCCTGCCAAGTTCGCAAAGTGCCACCCGGCTGCTAACAAGTAACTCAGCTCACCCCTAATAAGTGGTCCTAACAAATTAGCACAAGAAATAAGTGATTTAGCATTGCACTGCTCAAATTTGTGAACTGTAGATGACAAGTTAAATAAGGTTCGTTAAAATCTTCCATAAATCCTGAGCCGTATTAGTGTCTTGCGCGTGTTTCTTTTCTATTTAGCTCGCTCCCACTCGGAACGTCACACAAGCTCACTGCAATTGCCGAGGTGGAATCTCAGGCCGTTGGAAACATGCAGCGGCAGCGGTTATGTTCGTCAATAAGGAGTACATCTGACAAAGACATCTGTCGTGAACATGTGGAAGAGGCCATCTGCCAAGCAGCTGGGAGTGCACAACAAGGGAGCCTTGTTCTCCAAGATGTACCTTCCTAAACCCCCACACCAGAAGCTAAAAAGGCAACCCATGCCCACAGCCATCATCAATTCAAACTGCCCCTTGGGCATCATGCTCCGTCTAGAGCGAGACATTGCTGAAAACCTGGCTCATTTGGAAAAGGTGCTCGGACGGCTAGAACAGTCGAGAAATATATTTTGAGCACACAGCACCCCAAACGAAGAAGTAAGCGATGACTTCATTCTTGAGGTCGTTGTTGCTGAGGAAGAACACAACGAGATCGCTTAGCAGACAATTCTCCAAAGTGCATGCTTGCAGTGGAACTGCGCACGGGCTTTGAGAATTTCTCCCAGCTCCAAAGCTCACCATGTCAAGATACGTCAAGCGGACTTCGAGAGCTTGGCACAACAACTAGTTACACCGCGATCCTTCAAAAGCGCTGGATTTGCATATGGCATATCAAAGCACGAAAACAACACGAGTCCACAACGGGCCGCAAAGTGATTGAAGTCGAGCTTGTGATCAGCACATCGCAGCCGTGGCTGTCCTGCAGTCCCAATGGCTTGATTGATGAAGAAGAAGGAATCCGCTTGCTGGAGATCAAGGCCCCTTGCGGGTGCGAGTCACGGCCTGGAGTTGCTGTAGTTGAACGCGATATCAACGTTGACTATCTCAACTTCAATAGAAAAAAAGCTCACACTACGAGAAAGTCACCCCTACCACACACAGGTTCAAATAAGCATATGTAGTAGGTGCAAGCAGATGTGACTTCTATGTGTCCTCACCGAAGGCATCAAAATGTATGAAAGTAAGAAGGGAGGATTCTTTTCTTGAAGAAGTCATGCAAACATTGGAGATGTTTTTAGATTCTACTTCCCTGCTGCCCTGAGCAAGAAAAGTTTGTGTGAATAACGGTTTTTTGTGTTTGTTATCGCAATAACGCAAAATCTTTGTCGTTGGTGTATGCTCCGAGTATGGGAATTCAGGTGCTGTGTTCTTAGTCAGGCAGAGGACATTTGCCTTTTGTTTCCTGAATAAAGAGCTGAAGGAAAAGCTACTGACTTCTGCCACTTTATCGAAACAATCTATTCGGCCTCATACACAATTCCATGTTCTGCCTCGACACTTTAATGCTTGCACAACATTCGCAAAGTGCACTGGGAGGAGGGGGGCTATTGAAACTACAGGTCTTCCTGTTCACTTGAATGAAAGTGCCAGCTAAAATAATTAGAATGTCACAGAAGTTACTAGAGCGTCAAACTATGAAATGTAGGTAGAAACAGTTTAATCCCAGTACAAACCTATTTCAAGCACCAGCACAAGGCCTTGTGCCACTGAATTCAATCAAAGATACACCACGCTTAATCCAACTGCCAAGAGCTTTATTACACACAATTTTCTTCCTTCCTTTAAAACAAATGCCAGTCACCTCAATCCATAAATAAGACGACAAGATGGTACACGAAAACAGGACTACTATTAAAATGTTGCAGAAGTACTGTATATTCTATAAACATTGTATAAAGACACGTGATAATCCAAAAGTAGACAACAGCACGCAGATCTGCAGTCATTGCTATTGCTCAATAATTAAATCATGGCCACAATTTGATTCCGCTGTGCTTGGAGTGCTCATATTCTGCTAAGCACAAGTTCGTAGATCACAGGAGTCGTTACACAGTCTTAATCAAGGGGCATTGTAAGGTAGCGAACACATTCCACACATGTACTATCTTGTCGATGTGACACTTAAGTTCTAGAGTGTGCCTTGCATTCAATATTGCAAAACCCTTTATACGCTGAATGCATCTCTCTACATGAATGCGATGAGACGCAACCTTATAAGTTTATCAAATTTCCGCCTTAGCGAACTGCTAGTTGGCCTTTGCAAATGGTGGCACGACAACTGTCACGTCCTTACTTTTCAAGAAACACTTGACATGCACAAAGCCTTTGTCCGCCATCACCATATTCCCGGATTCTAACAAGTTGATCAACGCAGAGTTCACAAGGATGTATGTGTCCCTCAACCTGCACCCAAACACACCCAAAATATATGTTATACAACCAAATAGAGTAATCCCAACTAGGAATTCCTGAGTAAAGTCACTGTTGTGGTTACTCCAGAAGTTAACACTGTTAGCGACTTTACCTGGTTTTACTATTGTTACTTGTGAACAGTGGACAATAACTCTATAATTGGAAAGTTCAGGCGGAAAGAAGGAGACATTGTTGCTTGGACAATATACTTTGAAAACCATTTCATCCACTTTTGAGTAGTGAAATTGAGGACATCCAAAATGGCACAAAAAATCCGTGGCACACTAGTGCGATGAGTTCCAAAGAGAGCTCCTAACGCAGAGAACGACAGGCCAAGCTTCATTTTCATAAGAAACAGCAGGAGCTTGCTACCAGCTGCCAGGTACAAGTACCTCTCGCCGCGCACATGTAAAAAAATTCTATTTTGAGGGAACGACGTTTGTAGTAGAGATGACACAAAAAGAAATTTTGCTCTGACTAATTTAGAATATTCTACAATCTTTCAGTAGGCTTCCAGTCGATTTGCTGTTATAAGGGTGCAAGTTAAGTGTTGTGCCTCCCACGAACATTTGTAGGTCATTCAATGCCAAGTGTCGCAGCTGTTTCAGCAACCTTCTCAAGTGTGTTTTAAAAAAGTTTACTGATGGCAAACAGTTATTTGCAAGAATATATTGGAGAGAAAAAAAAAGCTGTCAATATTTCCCAGATATTACTTGGGTGTGTTATATTAGGAAGCTTCTTCTCAGAGTGTTGCTTCTTCTTAGAATACCGAAATTAGTTTACACATTAGCGAATTCTTTTGCGCAAGATGTTTGAAGCTCAATAGTTTTACTGCAACGTTTGTGCTGTATACTATAGCTTCCTAGAATTTCGCCAATATGAATGTATGTTTTGCCAATACGTTTGCCTAATACGTACACTAAACTTAGTGTTAAAAATAAGAAACGGTTTTTCAGAGTAAATTTTCTTACAAACAACAACTTAATGACAATCTGCGAAATTGGCAGTGCTCTAACTTACCAGAAAAGTTTTCTCTCCAAAACATTCTAAAGGCTAACTGTTTTTAATGCAATAATTGGGCGCTTAAATGAATGCTTAAGTACCAATATGCAAAAAGATTATCTGCAATACTAATTGATTGATTGATATGTAGGGTTTAACGTCGCAAAACTACCATATGATTATGTGAGATGCCGTAGTGGAGGGCTCCGGAAATTTTGACCATCTGGAGTTCCTTAACGCGCACCCCCATCTGAGCACACGGGCCTACAATTCCGCCTCCATCGGAAATGCAGCCGGTGCAGCCGGGATTCGATCCCGCGACCTGCGGGTCAGCAGGTGAGTACCTTAGCCAATAGACCACCACGGCGGAGCTGTGCATCGATAACCTTAAATACTATCAAACCGTGGAAAAAGGTCATTGTTGGAGTTGTGGTTAATACATCACTTGGCTTCGAACATACCAGTGATTAGCATATGCATTGTGTACTAGTGCGTGTGAAAACAAGGGGGAATACTGCAATGCTGCAATACTGTAGGCCCGGCACAAATAATGGGAAACCAATACCTATTATAATAAGCATGTTGTATAGATCTGTGCAGTAAGATATTTCACAACACGAAAAAGCTAGAAGTATGAAGAGGCCGTGATATTTCCTAAAAGACATAAACATGCACAAAAATAAGTGTGCACCAACACATAAACAAGCAAATATATATTACAGTTCAATTTAAGTTATAATCAATGAAATAAATAAGTTGTGCATTGCGAATATGCCCTACTTGGTGCCATTAAGAGGATGATCTAGCATTTACCTGTCGCATTAGGTGCAATAGGGACATGAACACAGTAATGGTCACCCCAATCAGGTCTCTGAGGGCATCCTAATTTTTCTTGTCTTCCAAGGACCCATAATTATAGAAACCCTTTGGTTGGTGGCCTTCCAAGCATAACGCAGCCACACTTGCATCAGCCGTCACTGGCTGTTCAAGTGCAAGGAATTGAACCTGGACGAACACCTCGCATGCATCAGCATAGAGGGTGCAGGTAATCATAAGGACACCTTTACGGTGGGCTTGCGGTTTCTCAATGTTTGCGTTGAAACCTGTATACAAGTGGTGTGTTACAACTTTCAGTTATCAGAACAAAGTGTTTTCTAGCTTAGTTTTACACTACAACACTCATCGTATGCCACATCAAAGATCCCTAAACAGGCAAACAAAGCAAAAAAGCCCTCCCATGGCTCTCATACCACCACAGTGCTCTTGGGAGACTTGGTGGTATAGAACGGTGATTGCGACCAACGAAAGCAGCCATCGTAGACTTTTAAGCAGCGAGAAAATTGACAGCCAGAATTACAATCTACAAGACTGCTCACTGACTGAGGAATCAGGCAGCACCTGACAGTGCAAGCCTCTTTCATAGCGCAATTTGCTACGCCTGAGCTATTTCACGTCGTTCATCTCCAGCCGTTTTACATTCAATACGACTGTGCTTGTTTCTGTGTTCTTGATTACATTTCAGCGCACCATTTTTTGTTTTGAGTTTCAGGGGATCCACTTTATAAAGGAGGCAATAAAGGCTACTTCACACTTTAGTGTATCGCTGATCGGCTTGTGCTAGGGAAATTATCATGCAATAAAGCGCAATCATCCAAACTTAATAAAAAAAACCATGCAATATCCAATGGCAAGCAATATTGTGACGAACAAGCTCCGTGCCTTCTGCCACTGCTTCCTCCTGCAAATCTTGAAAAATGATCACAGTTGAGCAAAAGTCGCAGTCATCATTGACCACGTGCCACGTACCTCATAAGCTGCAAGGACTATCTGACTACATTTAGGGCTACATTGATCATTAAGGTAATGATAAACTAGGACCTTGTAGCAGTTCGGACCCCTATGATGTACTTGTAACTGAGTTCCCAACAAAGACAAATCTCCACCAAAAGGCTCTGCTTTTTGCTATCCATTGGCTCTAGGCAAGGAGTCGCATGCTGACATAGACACACTTGCGCTCGTTTGCCTGATGCGCCGTTACTGTTGCAAGTTGATCACGCAGTCAAGTGAAATGCACCTATGCGAATTAGTCCTAGTGCTATGTGCGCAGCTAACGAAGTATGTGATCCTGCTTCTACATTGTTGCTAATGCCTGTGACATCAGAGCTCTATTGTTTCTTTTTTGCACATGTCTTCCCCAACGAATGTTGTTTCAGTTATTCATTGCTGCATTGTTATTCATGGCAATATGTTTGTTCTCCTCTTTACCCTTTCAAATCTAAACACCCACATTGCAGTTTTGGCAATCTACACATAATGCATGGGCACTTGCTCTGTGCGCCGCAGTATTACAAGAGCCCCAACGTCAACGCCTTGACGCCGTTGGGATTAGTTATTTCCATTAGTGTCTTCAGGTTTGTCCCCCAGTGGTGCTGAAGATGCTGGTAAATCCATTGTGTCTGTAGTTGGTGCAGCTGGCAACATATTCGGCAAAGATTCAGCGAGATTGACAACAGCTATAGTGGCTGTCCTCTTCTTAATCCTGAAGCGAAAATTGTATGCGGTAACTTATCGAGTTTATCGATTGAATGCAAGTAAGAAATGAAAAAAAATTACCAGAGCAAAGAGGAGGGAGAAGCAATTACTGAATTTTTTAACAGAATAAATACTGTTTGCTTCGAGCTGACATAACGCGAACAGACTGAGGTGCAGCAGTAGAACTACTTCAAATCAGAGCAACCTTGTTATCTTGTTTACAGCCAATAGGTGTCGCAGGTCTGCTTCTCCTTGTCTCCCTACCTGTCGGGCTCCAGTGTAATGACAAAAGAAAAAAAAAGGAACTGCAACGATGGCCATACCTACGATGAAAATAAACAGTCTTGGTTTTAGTTCCGTGTACACAATTCTCTACAAGCTGCACGCTTTGCTCGTTTCATCAACGTCGAATGATTAAAGGATCAGTAGTTTACTACAAGTATCAACCACAAAAAGTGCTTGCGCACTTGCCTTTTACATCTGTGCGAGCCCACTACACTTTTATGAATTACGCAAACTCTGGTGTCACCTAAGCTACGCTCTAGCGCAGAGGTGTGCAAATATTTTCGAAACCAAGGGCTTGGAGGGGTCAGTTGGTACATTGTCAAAATCAATAAAAAAACCTGCGGCAAAAAAACGTGGTGAGTGTCCCTTCGTTTCCTCTCACTGTTTCCTGTGTTTACCAGGGTTGATTTTTTACTCCATTTTTTTTAAATTCAAGAGACCACGACCTCTGGAAGCTTCCGAGTGCCGTAGGGCTACCCCAGCCATAGTCTTTATTCTTCAATTCTATGATCTCTCCGAAGAGCTGCGACCACTTGAAATCTTTATCGCTCAGCTTATCGGGTAAACGGGATTGACTCCCAGTTAACGTCTCTCTACTTAATTAGCTGCGCTTCCGCCAGCACTAAAATCATGACAGGATGAACAGCATGAACGCAAAGCACGCAACGTAGAACGAGCGCATACGATGACATAAGCGCTGACTATGACTTGTTTATTTCCTGCGTTTGCGACATAACAGGAAATACACAGTTGATAGTCAGCGCTCGTGTCGTTGTATGCGTTTCTTCTTCATCTTGTGCTTACAGATTGCGCTATTCCGGTAGTCTTTATTCACAAACTTAACCTGTGAGCTTCACTATTTAAAACCAAGTTGGTCTTACGCCATCGAGCACACCAACATGACGGAATATTGGCCGAAGTGTCGTCCAAAAACTAATAGCATATCATAATGTGACTTCCTGATAGGCAGTGAAAAAATAGAGAAAATGTATTTTATGGAGTTCTCAAGTTTCATAGCGTCCAAGCTTATCTCCTGCAACACGGACCGCTTACGATACTCGTCAGGAAATATTGTTGGCGCGTATGACGAGGACGACGCATTCTTGGACGGCGCACCTCCACCGAAATGTGCACTGCATATCTTCGAGTGCTGAGAGGGCTCTCAGTTTGTTTCATCAGCGCTGAAATGTAAACAAATGCTAGCAGCACAAGGAAAAATTGGCAGCATATCCACGGAGTGAATGATGGAGACTGGGGTGAAGCATTCGTCCGTCCATTTGTTCTTGCTTCCGTCTGTCCATGCGTCCATCAGTGTCACCGTCCATGCGTCGATCCGCCCATCCGTGCGTACGTCTGTTCGTGCGTCCATGCCTGCGTACATCCATGCATCCGCACCAGCATCCGTTCATGGGTCCATCCATGCATCCGTCTGTGTGTCTGTTTGTCCATCTATTCAACGCTCCAAGTACCACCATTTCGCATCTTTTCATCATATACTCCCTATATAGAAGCACCGCCATCCAGCGGACGTTCCAAGGACTAAACGAGAGGTGCCACACGCACACTTTCTTACGGCTTGCGCTTCGGGTCTACTTCCCACTTTTAACCACCTCGAGTTCATGGCATATACTAGTTCACTGCGTTCATGGCACTGCGGCTCAACGCTCGCTAAACCTTTCTAAAACCAAGGAGGTTACGCCCAGCGAGTATAACGGAGCAGCCTTTTCCTGTCAGATAGTGCTAAATGTACATGCCAGTGGCTGCTACAGTGACGTGAGAGACAGGAGGATTCAGCTTTTACTTTCTTACGGCTTGCGCTTCGTATCTGCGTCCCACCTTTAACCACATCGAGTTCATGGTATATACTAGTTCATTGTATTCATGACAGCGTGGCTCAACGCTCGCTAAACCTTTCTAAAACTAAGGAGGTCACACCCAGTGAGTATAACGTAGCAACGCTTTCTTGTCACATAGTGCTCAATGTACATGCCAATGGCTGCTAATGGGCATCGCAGCGTGCGCCTAACTAAAAGCCCAATGCTCCTGTCTCTCATTCGCCATTATCAGCCATTGGAATGTACATTGAGCACTATGTTTTATTGTTCAACAACGCCCAGAAGAAATCTCTCAAAGGCACCACCTTGAAAGTCAAAATGTTATACTTGTTACACACTACAACGGCTACGAAGGACGAATAGGTGCCGCTATAAGAAGCTTCGCCCACAAAAACCAAACCGCAGAATGTGAGACGGTGAAGGGAGTGCAAACCAAGCTTGATTTTTTCGTCACACAGCCGTGATTCACTTTTGCAGCTGCCGAATAAAGCACGGACGAGTATAGAAACGGTGAAACGTCGTTCCCGCAGGGCACGACGTTTACCTGTTCGTACAACCGACAACGCAGCAGTTCATGACTGCGTCACAAAACACCTACAACTGCACTCAAGCCACGGAGGAAGTGGTGCTAGCGGGTGCGGGAAGGCGTTCGCTTTGGCTTGGGCTCTCAACGACTGCCTTCTCTGACGGTCACGCGGCGGCGCGCCAGTCGCAGCAAACAGAGTGTATAGCTGACACGATTGAATTTAAAAACGACCTATCAAGCCTACTGTTACGTTACACGTTTTTTTTCTACATCTATTGTAACTATTTCGCTAGATGGTTTCTAATTTGCTTTAAAAAATTTTCGTAGTATCGTATAATGCTTACATTTTACTGGTAATGTTATGCTTTCAAATGCGAGGCATTTCTTAGCGTACTTCGGCGACATTGCGCACATCTATCTATCTATCTATCTATCTATCTATCTATCTATCTATCTATCTATCTATCTATCTATCTATCTATCTATCTATCTATCTATCTATCTATCTATCTATCTATCTATCTATCTATCTATCTAGCCGCCTACGACTTTAAGCTTTCGTGGCCGTTCCGATATTGTTATGGATACCAAACTTAGTATGGCATAACATGACTCTATGAAGAACATATCTGACTACTCATAACATGAAAATCATGACTTGTATGTCATGATTGTCATGATTTACAGATGAAGGTCCTGCAGCTGTTGCGGTGGTTTTGTTCTCAAGGCATGTTGCAAAACTGGTATGGTACGACATGATTGCATGAAGAGCACATGCGACAGACCCTAACATGAATCTCATGACATGTGCGTCATGTAGCAACATGGTTAAATGCCAAGCTCATAATGCGCTAGCCGCCGTTTCGGAAGCGTCACATATACCAAATTTGGAATTACTGTACTTGAATGAATGGCAAAGTTATTTGACTGGTATAAACATGATAATCAAGAGATGTGTGTCATGTAACACCATGACTACTAGCCACGCTAATGATGCGCTGGCGGGCGTTTAGTGAGCTTCACTTATACCAAACTTGGTAGTACGGGACGTGAATGGATGATGAAGGTATATGACTCGTGCAAGCATGATAATCATTAGATGCGTGTCATGTGAGAACATGACTACATGCCACAGCCAAAGCGCCAATGCATTTCGACGTGACGTGGTGCGCGTGCTGGCTGGCATTCATTTCGTCGCGTCACCCCGGCGTTGCCGCGCCAGGTGCCGGTCCTGCCATATACTTACAGGTGCGTCACCATGCTGCGTTGCTTTGACGCATGCGCGTTTCGGCGTGTCCGGCGTCTCTCCGTCACAAAAATATGGAGTCGCAGTGTTGTCTGGGTAACGCATTGACGCGAAACGCAGCATGCCGCATTCCGCGCCGGTTGCCGTCGGGCCGCGTCGAAGGACGCTGGTCGTGCCTTGCGTCAGACTATAGAGTGCTTGCGTTTGGTTAACGTGTCGTCGCTGTGCCCAACGTGTGCGCGTTAAGGCTACATTAGAATATTTTGGGCTCTTTATGATGCGCTCGTGGCTGTTTTGTTAGCGCCACACGTACCAAAGTTTTGTTACGTGACGTCAGTATATGAGGAAATATATGACTGCTGCAAACTAGATAATCCTGACACGCGTGCCATGTAATAACATGACAAAATACCATGGTCGTAGTATGCTCGCGGCCGTTTCGCTAGCTTCACATATAGAAAATTTGGTATACGTGACATGAATAGATGAAGTTGAATGACACATTTAAACACGATAATCATGACATGGATATCATGTACGGCATCAATAACGTCCGACCTCATGACGTTATGCTGATTTTTAGGTGACATATCAACATTTCTTAATCTTGCTGCGCATATCATCGACTCCCACAGTACGCGAGATCTGCCATTTTTTTATATTCTCTTTTTTACTATGCACTCCCACCCAATCTGCCATGTATTTGTACTCTGAGGGCACTATAAATAAATGAATAAACAGATAAACAGATCAGGAAATATATCTGGTAGTTCATTTTCATCTGATTTTTATGAGGTCCTACTTGAAGGAGTGCTACCTAATCTCAGTACTCATACTCTGCTTTTCGGCTACTTCAGTTCTCTTTTGATTAACTAGTCCAAGTTAGCCAAACAATATGTGCGCTGAACTCATAAACACGTGCCTCATGTTTGGTCTGTCACAGCGTGTCACTCGACCTACACGCATACCTCTGCAATCAAGCAACATTCTTGTCCTTCTGCTCTGGTCCCGTTCGTATAGCTTCTGTTTTCTTTCTTATATCGGTGGCCTCAGTGATCACACTGCTATTAATTCCACGTTTCCATCCAAGACTATTAAAAGCAGGCAATGCAGCATGGCAACGGGATGTCGAAAATGACACTCTTAACACACTCCCTGTACTGCCCTGTGTGCTTCTTGATAAACGGATGCTCCTTGAGGTTATCAGCAATAAATTTTTTTTGCATAGGCGGCCAACCTACAGGGCTCCGTCACGGTGGTCTAGTGACTAAGGTACTCGGCTGCTGACCCGCAGGTCGCGGGTTCAAATCCCGGCTGTGGCGGCTGCATTTCCGATGGAGGCGGAAATGTTGTAGGCCCGTGTACTCAGATTTGGGTGCACATTAAAGAACCCCAGGTGGTCGAAATTTCCGGAGTCCTCCACTACGGCGTCTCTCATAATCATATAGTGGTTTTGGGACGTTAAACCCACAAATCGATCAATCATCCAACCTACGGGGAGCCGAAAAAACTAGCCCTGTGCCCGCTTCGCTAACGATGTTCTTGAACAATGTCTCACACAATGGACGAAGGGATGACGGAAGTCGTTTTCTTTACTCTGCTGGGCGTGTCTACTAGCCCTGTGCCCGCTTCGCTAACGATGTTCTTGAACAATGTCTCACACAATGGACGAAGGGATGACGGAAGTCGTTTTCTTTACTCTGCTGGGCGTGTCTAAGTGCTTTGTCTGGTAAGCTCGCTCAGTAGCTCCGTTGCCAAGGCTTTGAGTAATTCAATCGGATATCCCACGCATATCAGTCATTCAATCTGGGAACAACTCTGAGACCTCCTCATGAACTCCACCTACCTCTTCATTTATATGTATGCTCACCCCTTCAATAAACTTCAAACTTCAAACTTCAAACTTCAAAAGCTTCTTCGAACAGCTGGCTATTCGATCAAATTACTCAATGCCTGGGCAACAAATCTACAAAGGAAGTTTTTCAGATGCATTACCGAGACAGACCCAGAACAGTAAAGACAAAATTTCCGTCATCTCATACGGCCAAGTTGTGAGCCTTGCGCTCAAGCCTACGCTACCAAAACAGGCTTAAAGCTCGTTTTAAAAGCTTGCTACTTCCGCTAGTGGCTTGTGCTATGCCACCGATCGGCAACATTACTCGCGGGCGGCGGATACACCGGTGTTGCATGTGCACTTATGCACATTCAAAGTCGTCTATACAGTGATTTTAACAATGCTCACTAGATGGCGCACCACCACCCAAGTTCAGTTCGGACTGTCACGGTGGATGGACGTGTTTTTTGTGTGCTCCCGATCGACTGCGCAGATAAGTTGTTTTGCAAGTTTTTAGCTTGTCTTTATAAATATAGGGCAGCAGTTAAAATCCCTGTAGCACTTATTTCATTGCACGGCTTTTTCGGGGGCCAGTCAACAGGTATCTATTAGTTTGTGTGTGTGTTTGATTTTTTGTTTTTTTCTTGTTTTTTTATGCCACCCCGTGGGGGAGGTGCACGTACATTTAGCACGCAATTTTTTGTAGTAGAGCTTAGACTTTCTCTTTTTCGTAGGGCAGGGCTCCAGTTTTGTAAGTATCGAGTGAGACAAGTCATAAAATAATTGGTGCTGGAGAGACATGGTTAAAAAGACTGTGAAGTGTTCAGGATGTGGGGTTGTTTTTAAAGTGGACCCAAGTATAGAAGCGGAAGGAGAAGAGGCTGACGCAAAGTGTAGGCAATGCGAGGTCGAGGAAAAAATGGAGAAAGTGATGGTTACCCAGAGTGAAATGCTGATGAGAATCACCGAGCTCGAGACTGCGTTGGCGACAGAGCAAGAGAAAACGAGGGCTATAATAGAAAAGCTGAAGACGCTGAGGAAGCGCTAGCCAAGGTAAACAGAGGAGCGGCCTACAGAGAGAACAGTTGGGAACCGGCAACCAGAACTGCGAAGAAGAAAGACCAAGCAAGTTTGGAAAAAACAGGTTCAGCCGGTTCGATTGTTGCAAAGCCCAGCTTCAGCGAAGGAGCTTCAGCGGTGGGGCTGGGAGGGGACAAAGCAGCCGGCGTCCCAGGTGCAAGTAACGCCCAGGTGCAGGGCGCTCCAGCTGAAAAGTCACTGCATGTGATAATCGTCGGGGACTCGAATTGAAATCGATGCACAGAAGCCATCAAAGAGAGGATAAGAGGTGACAAGAGGGTTGCAGTAGGGGCATTCCCAGGACGCAAGCTGGAAGCAGTCATGAGGCAAGCGAGCGCGAAACTCAAAACTACAGCTGATAGACGAAACCTCGTGATAATTTCAGGTGGTTTAAACGATGTCTTAAACGAAGATACAGCAGGACTTGCAACTACACTGGCGAAAAGCATAGATGACATGCGCGCCACTTCTCCTGAGGTACAGGTAGTGATAAGCATGATACCGGAGGTTCCGGTGCGTGATGTCAACCTGCCAAAAGCGGTTGTCAACGCAAACCAAGAGATATGGCGGATGAGTCGAGAGAAATGCTTTGAGGTGGTAGAAATAAACAGAGAGGTGCATAGGTGGGGTGGTTTTCAACGAGACAGAATTCACTTCGATGGGCGGCTAGGACATGAGGTGGGTTGGCGGCTTGCAGGACGCGCAGTAGCTTTTTTGGAGGGGGCAAGCGGGTCATTCTGGGTGCAGGATAGCTAGTAACGAGGAAAACAACCAGGGGAATCTTTGACAGGTGGTATGGACAGATACGATTCTAAAATGGCACCAGTACCTAAGATAGGTAGAGTCCGGGACAAAAATAAACGTAGCCACGAGCGCCGAGCCATTTCAGACATAGGGTATATTAACATGCATGGCGGTAGAAACAGGCCGAAGTGGGAAGAGATAGAAGAACAGCTAAGGGAGGAGAAGCCGATGGTTTACGGGTTTGTAGAAACACACCTCAGGGACATGGAACAACCTCCTGACAATGCGGATTGGATTGGATAAACTTTTATTTGGTCCTCCAAAACACAGATTACTGCGTTGCGGGCAGCTTCCACGTGGGGACTGAGATGCCAAGCGGACTACTCGTGGGAATATTCTAATAGAACAGAAGGCAGCAGAAAGGTAGGTGGCATTGGGGCATTCATTCATAAAAGTACAGACTGGCAAAGGGTCAAGCAGGAGTGCAAGAAACATTTATGGCTAAAAGGAAAAGTGGCAGGGCAAATGACACTCCTTGGTTTCTTGTACTTGTGGATGGGAGCAAAGGCCAGATAAGAAAACCAGGCAATGGTAGAGTGTATATCAAAGGACATTCAGGAGTTAGCAGGAGAGTGCGAGAAAAATATACTAGGAGATATGAATGCACACATAGAAGATATAGATGGGTATACCGACCCGACAGGGAAAAAGATCCTGGATATGTGTGAAAGGCTGGATTTGATCATTTGCAACAGTACCGAGAAGTGTGAAGGGCAAATAACATGGGAAGTAGGAAGGCTGCAGTCGATGATAGATTACGCATTGATGTCACATAGAATGTATGATAAGCTCAGAGGAATGCACATAGATGAAGGTGGCTGCAGAAGTCTGGGTAGTGATCACAAACGTATCAAGCTAAGTTTTAGAAGAGCAGTGAAAGTGGGAAGGAGACAAGATGAGCAACTACAGAAAAATTTGTATTCGGAAAGGCACATAGAAATAGCCACTAAACAAATTGAGAAAGTAAATACTGAGGATAATAAAACAGTGTGGACATACACGAATCTAATTAGACTGTTTGAGCTAGAGCTTACTAAGGCACGTGACAAGTCACCCCGGAAAAGAAGACACAAACCCAAAAGTTGGTGGGATGAGAAAGTTAAGAGAGTCATAGCAAAACGTCAGGCAGCCTCTAGGGATCACAGACATGCTAAGAAGCGGAGTGAACCGACAGATGATGTTGAAAGAAAATGGAAAATCTTTCTAAGCTGTAGAAGTGATGCATACCTTCTGATCAATGAAAAGATTAGAAGAAAGGGAGCCCAGTGGCTGGCAGAAGTACATAAAAAAGATAGAAAGGCAGCTACGAAATTTTGGAACCATCTAAACTCCGGAAGAAATGAGACGAGCCTAGAGCAGAGGTTTATAACTACAGCTCAAGGTGCTAGGCAAGAAGGGAACGAAGCTATTGAATATATAAGAACAAGGGTGACAGAAAAATTTCAACACAGAAGTCCTTTATGCACCACAATATACAAAGATGAATCAAGTGGCGCAATGGCTCCATTTTCACAACAAGAGTGGGAAAAGGCTGAGAAAAGGGTCCCTAGTAGTACATCACCAGGCCCAGATGGAATTCCAATTATGCTGTTAAAGACATTAGGTCCGAAGTCTAAGCAGGCTTTGAGAGAGGCAGTGAGCAAATTAATAATAGAAGGAGAAGTTTTCGATGGATGGAAACTTAGCAGGATGAGCATGATCTATAAAGGAAAGGGGGACAAAGCTGACGCAAACAACTACCATCCTATAACAGTGACATCAGTGGTCTACAGGCTGGTGATGCAGATTATGAAGGAAAGAATGCAGGCATGGATAGAGGATGAGGGGGTGCTGGGGGAACTGCAGAATGGGTTTCGGAAATACAGGAGGTTGGAAGGCAATCTGTTCTCACGACGCAGTGCATCGAAACAGCAGAAAAGGAACACAGGTCCCTATGGCTAGCATTTTTGGATATCAAGGGAGCATACGATAGCGTGGTCCAAGAGGAATTGTGGGGAATACTGGACACACTACGCGTGGAAGATGTAGTCACCAATTTTTTAAAGAATATCTATAAAAGTAACAATGTAGTTATAAAGTGGGAAAAACAGGTATCTAAGTTTACAGAGGTGAAACGGGGGCTTAGGCAGGGGTGTCCTCTGTCACCCTTGTTATTCAAGATGTATCTACAAGGATTAAAGGCCAAATTAGAGGGACGTGGACTGGGCTTCAGCCTCTCTTTCGTCGAACCAGGAAAACTCATTGAACAGGCATTACCAGCATTGATGTACGCAGATGATATAGTGCTAATGGCCGACAACAAGGAAGATTCGCAGAGATTGGTGGACATCTGCGGTGATGTGGGAGATAGGCTAGACTTCAGATTCAGTAAGGAAAAATCAGCAGTCATGATATTTAAATACAATTAAGGTAGTAAGCTCAGAATACAGGAGGTCACGCTAGAGATACCAGATAAATACAAATATCTAGGCGTATGGATGAACATTGGGGCCGAGTACCTAAGGGAACACGAAATATACGTGTCGACTAAAGGTAACAGGGATGCAGCGGTAATTAAAAACAGGGCACTGTGGAATGTCAATATGTATGATGTTGTGAGAGGAATATAGAAAGGGGTCATGGTTCCTGGTCTGACGTTGGCCAATGCGGTCTTGCGCATGAGATCAGATGTTCAACAAGACTAGAATTTAGGCAACGTGGAATAGGTAGGCTTGCCTTAGGAATTCACGGAAATACACCAAATCAGGGAATACAAGGTGATATGAGATGGACATCATTTGAGGGCAGGGAAGCTCGCAGCAAGATAAAGTTTGAGAAGCGATTGAGAGAAATGGGGGAGGAGAGTTGGGCTAGGAAGGTATTCAGCTACTTGTACACGAAGAATGTCGATACAAAATGGTGGAAGCGAACCAGAAAATTGACTGGTAAATACTTGGAAAACAGCAGGGGGCAAAACCAAAAGGAATTATCGGTTAAGAAAAAGGTGAAGGAAGCTGAGACCAATATTTGGAGAATATGCATGATTAAAAGTCCGCAATAAAGATCTATCGAACTTTTAATCAGGGAATAGCCAAGGAAAGGATCTATGATAATACTCCGGGTAGTTCTCTACTGTTTGAGACCAGGACGGGAGTATTGCGAACAAAGACATATCGGGCCAAATACGAAGGGGTAGACACAGTATGTAGTGCGTGTGGAGAGGAAGAAGAAACTACCGAACACTTGATATTGTTCTGTAAAGGGCTCCACGCTGCAGTTCAGGTTGATGGTGCAGAGTTTTTCAAAGCACTTGGGTTTAGGGACAGTGAGGGCAAAATAGACTTTAAGCGGGTAGGATTAACTAAAAGGAAATAATCTGATTGGTGGCAAAAGTCAAGGAATGAGTAAAAATTGAACCCTTCACTGCAAAGTACGAATCCTCAACCTCACTATTTAAGGGAAAAATTTTAGTTTTTGGTTCATTAAGTATTACGGCTTGGTGGCGCTAGCCACCGCCCGATTTAAAGGGTACAGCCATATCCATCCATCCATCCATCCGCGCCATCTAGTATACATGTGTTCCCCCTACTACAAATTTTTGTATTGCAGCTTAGCCTTTTTTCATATGGCAGGGTTCATCGTACGCCACGTTTTGTAATTATCGAGTAAGAAAATTCACAGAAAGAATTGTTTTCTCGAAGACATGGCTGAAAAATGGTAAAATGTTCAGGATGTAGGGTGGATTTGATACTAGAGGCTAGTGCGGACGCGAACGCATAGGAAGCTAAGGCGAAATGTAGGCAATATGAAGTCGAGGAAAAATGGGGCAAATGATGGTTGCCTAAAACGAACTGCTGATGACCATCGCCGAGCTGGAGACTGCGTCGGCGACAAGGAAAGAAAAAAAACGAGGGCTATAGGAGAATGGCTCAGGTAAGCAGAAAAGACACTACTAAAGGTGAACAAAGGAGTGGCCGACGAAGAGAAAGGTAGGGCACCGGCACCCAGAATGGCGGAAAAAAGGTTTAAAAAAACAACAGGTTCAGTCGGTTCAATGATCGCAAGACCCAGCTTCAGCGAAGTAGTATATGGGGTGGGAGGAAACAAAGCAGCTGGTGTCACTGGTACAAGTAACATGCAGGTGAGGGACACTCTAGCTGAAAATTCACAGCACGCGATAATCACCGGGCACTCAAATTTAAATCGATTCGCCGAAGCAATCAAAGCGAGCTTAAGAGGTGACAAGATGGTATTAGTAGGCGCGTTCTCAGGACGTAAGCTCAAAGCATTCATAAGGCAAACGAGCGCAAAACGAACAACTAAAGCTATAGGACAAAACCTCTCGATAATTGCGGGTGGTTTAAACAATGTCATAAATGAAGGTTCGACAGGACTAGCGAACACACTGACGAAAGAGGCTGAAGACATGCGCATCATTTTCCACCAGGTACAAGTAGTGGTATGCACGATATCGAAGGTACCGGTGCGTGACGGCGACGTGCAAAGAGCGGTTCTCAACGCAAACAAAGAGATATGGCAGATGAGTCGGCAGAAAGGCTTTGAGGTAGTGGAAATAAACATAGAGGTGCATAGGTGGGTTGGTTTTGAACGAGTGAAAATTCAGTTCCATGGCAGGCTAGGTGACCTAGAGGCCAGATTTTTAGTGCACTGGGCAATCCAGATCTTTCCTGTTAAGATTTGCGAAATTTCATGCCGCAGAAAAACGGTAAATTATAATGAATGCCACTTGCCGTTCTCGTGGGCGCGCACCCCAATATATAGGGAGTGACGTAAAGCGATGAATGGTCCTGTATTTACGTCACTTCTCTACGTTGACATTGGTAGGCTCACACCGCATGCCTTACGCTCTTCGTAAGAACTTCAATAAATGATAGCTATATCTAGAAAAATAGACAAAAATGTCCCTTTTTGTGATTATATTCTGCATTCTAAATGGTACCTCATTAAGACCAACGAACATGATACTACTCTACTTGGCATGTGCGATTTGTGTGTTCTGTTGTGTGGCATTAAAGAGGAGTTCTTTGGTTTAGGCTAGCTTCTTCATATCATTTTGAAAGGGAAGCTCAAAGCCAAAAAAAAAGAAAGACAGCGCTCTTTGTCTCTATGTCTTCCTTTTCTCTTTGTTTTCGCACTGCCCTTTCAAAATAAGTATAATGAATGAAAGCTGAGAAATATAACAAAACACGGAAACAGAATCTATGCTTGGTATTATTTTTATTTTGTTTTGAATTGCCTCAAAATGCTTTTCCCCAATCGGCCCTCGCTTCGCGTCCACCTCGGTTAACCAGTCGCCATGGTGTGCTGCGCTGCTGATCCAAATGCAGTTGGTTTAATTGTGGCCGCGGTGGTCACATATAAATGGAGGCGGAAAAGTAGGCGCCCATTTACTGCGCAATGTCAGTACACGTTAAAGAACACCTGAGGATCAAAATTTGCGGAGACCTCCACTGTGTCCTTCCTTATATTCATATTGTGTTTTTTTACATGAAACCACACATACTACCACTGCTACTACTACTATGCTACTACTACGACTACTACTGCTATGACTACTAATATTGCTACTACTACCCCCGTTCGCTTGCGTTCGTGTTCTCGTCGTTTAGCCAACTTGCCTTCCCCAACACTGACAACACTTACCTTGTGTTTGGTGCGTGATCTCTGACCAAAGTTTCAGCGGAGTGACGTGGTGTATCGCGGTCACAATACATGATCCTTGCCAGCCTGTCCTGAAGTACACGCACTGACTGATCCATCCCACAGAAACTAGTAATACGCAACAGAGAAGCCGAAACGACACAACGTCGATAGCGTGCGTGCACAAGTAAACAGGGGCACGTCATGTGCACGTGACCTTGCTTAAGCATGTTGTTCTTGGTGCGTATGCATCATTTGATTTCCCAGCCCCGATGCCGAAGAGAACAGGGAAAGAATGTGGCTCGCGTTGGCTACATGGGACGAGAGGTAAGGGATTGAAGCTTCCTTCTTCTCATAATGCTTTGATGACTCGTAGCAAACCAATTTGAAATATTACAGTGGTAGAACGCTTTTTATCGGGCACAAGAGAACTTCTAATGTCTAACTACAACTTATTGTGTCACCTAGAAATATACCCTTAAAAAGTAAATTACAAACAAAACAAAAGCCGCGTGCATATCGCGTCTTTTAACCGAAGGTGCCGCAGCAGATAGGTTACAATGTTAAAGAAAACACGCCTTCGTTCACACAACACACTTTGTTCTTTTTATAAGCCATTTCATTCGGTCATGAAACAAACGAAAAACCAAATAATAAACATTATATTTGATATGAAATATATTTTAATCACCAATGCGCAAAGAGGACTGTTTAGGTACACTTATTTTCTAACGTGAGTTTTAGCATGAAATGCTTGATATAGGATCTTTAGCCGCAGTTTAATTCAACGCAATGACAGTAATTCATATCCTACTTCAGTAGTAATTTTGTTACAGCTGTCATTTTTCAACAATGTCTTAGCACGAACTTTGAAGCCCTGCTCTGCATTTTTTCATGTTTTTTACTTAAAGACGTATGACAAGGGATCTCATACGAAACAAGCGTATTTAAGCATGCGGTGAATGTATGCTAAATACACCATTGATTGTAAGCATTCCGGTGCTTGTATCAGGTTTGGCTATATAAAGTATAACAATTTGGCAACCTTTGCCACCACTGAATCAACAAGAGCCTTCCATGAATGATCCTCCATGGTTTTCATTCGGTCTACGTCTACCCGCGGCCTCCCAGAAAAGCCTGCTGTTCCTTTCGCACCACAACACTCGGATTTTCTAGACAGTTCTTCTATTCCTTCAGGGCACTGGACAGCTGTCTGTAGAAGATGGTCGCCGTGTCTTCAGCCATACATGACACTTTTAATTTTTTACCCCATCTTTAATTCTCTCTCCTCCTTCCCCTGCATACGCTAACACGTGCTTCCACTTAGGGCAGCAGAATTAGCGTCTTTTGCACTCCTCATGGTCCTCCTCCTATCGCTCACAGCATGCCAGGTTTGTTTTCATTGAACAATATAGTGTTTGGGAATATCAACTTTGCCTTTTTTACATGACTGACGGTTTCACACCGCGCTCGAAAACAATATTTGAGCTCGAGTAGCGCTCATGAAAGCGCTCGTTTGGAAAATAGGCATTTATAGGCACTCATAGGCATTTAAATATGAACACCGAAAATAGGCATTTATAGGGACTATAAAACACCATAAAAGCCCTTCTTAACCTCTAACTTGTGCTCAGATATCAAAATGGCACGATAAGAACACAAGGAACAAAATAGGCGTTTGCCTATAATCCGGTCTTTAGAGGTGGGTTGGCGACTTGCAGGAGGCAAAGTAGCTTTTTGGGTGAACACGCGTGCCCTTCGGGCTCCAAGATAGCTAGTAACAAGGAAAACAAGCCGCGAGACTGTCTGACAGGTGGTATAGGCAGATACAACTCCAAAGTGCCACCAATATTTAAGACACGCTGCTACTAGGGCCGAGACGATTCCGACAAGGGTATATTAACGTGCAGGATGGCAGCAGTAGGCTGAATTGGGTAGAGACAGAAAAACAGATAAAGGAGGACAAGCTGATAGTATATGGATTTGCAGAAACGGATCTTGGGGACATGAAAAAACCACCTAACAATCCGGACTACGCATGGGAATATTGTATTAGAACAGAAGGCAGCAGAAGATGGGCAACAGAAAAGGGTATTAGGGCATTTGTTCATAAAGTACAGGCTGGCGAAGGGTCAAGCAGGAGTGCAGGAGATTCATGGCTGAAAAGAAAAGTGGCAGGGCAAAAGCGCTCGGGGATATTTCATACTTGTGGACAGGGGCAAAAGCCAGAGAGGAAAACCAAGAAGTGGTGCAGTGCATAGAAAATGATATAGACGAACTAGGAGAAGAGTGCGAGGAGATATGAATGTGCACATAGAAGATATGGATAAATTTACTGACTAAACAGGCAGATTTCTAATAAATGTGTGCGAAAGACTTCATTTTATTCGTTTACAACCAGTACAGAAAATTGCGAAAGGCAGATAACATAGGAGTTTGGAAGGCTGTAGTTGACGATAGATTACGCTATAATGTCAATAGTATGTATGATCGGTTAAGGTTATGAACATAGATGATTACGGATAGAGAAACTTAGGTAGTGATCACAAACATATCAAGCCGAGTTTTGGAAGAAAAGCGAAAATGAAAAGGAGGCATTATGAGCAACCACACGGTAATGTTTAATCAGAAAGGCAAACACATATAGCAACTAAACGAATTAAGAAACTAATCCCCTGGGATACTAGAACAGTGTTGACGTACACAAATCTAACTCGATTGTTTGAGTTAGAGGTTGCTAAGGTACGAGTTAAATCAACCGGAAAAAGGAGACACAAACCCAAGAACTGGAGGGATGAGGAAGTTAAGACAGCCTTAGTTAGACGTCAAGAAGCCTCCAGGGAACACAGGTATGCTAAACAAAGGGGTCAATCGGAAGGTGATGTAAAAAATTGAATAACTTTATGAGCTGCAGAAAGGAAACGTCCGCTCAGATCAGCGGAAAGAATGAGAGAAAAAGGGTCCAATGGATGGCTGAAGTAAACAAAAATGATACAAAGGCAGCTGCAATGCTTTGGAGATACCTGAACTACTCTGAGTAATAAGACAAGCATGAAGCAGAGGTTTCTACCTACAGTCTAAGGAGCCAAACTCGAAAGGGATGAGGCAAATTAATATATAAAATAAAAATGACAGAAAAAAATAAACGCCAATGAAGGGCTGCATACGCCGTACCAGATTAGGATGGACCAATTAGCGTAGTGGCTTCACTAGGACGAGAGTGGGAAAGGGCAGAGCAAAGGGTTTCTGATAGGACATCAACAGGCCCCGGCGGCATCCCAATCACGCTAATATAAAAACTAAGACCAAGGTCTAAGTAAACATCAAGAGAGGCAGCGAGCAAAGCAATAATAGATGGTGAAGCCCCAAATGGGTGGAAACTAAGCAGGACGAGCATGATTTATAAAGGAGAGGGGGCAAAGCTGACATAAACAACTGCCAGCCTCAAATAGTGATATCAGTTTTTTACAGGCTGCTGATGCTGACAGTAAATGAAATACTATAGACATGGGTGGATAATAAAGACGGGTGGGGGTGCTGGGAGTACTACAAGATGGGTTCTCTTAACGAAGGAGGTTGGAAGGCATACCGTGTATTTAAATAGCGGAAAAAGAACACAGGCCCCGGTGGCTGAGATATCTAGATATCAAGGGAGCTTACGATAGTGTGATTCATGATGACATGTGGGGAATACTGGACAGTCTAGACGTGGAAGATAGAATAATTATTTCTCTAAAGGATATCTATAAATGTAACAAGGTAGCTAACAAATAAGATGAACAGGTATCTGCTCCTATCGAAATACAACGCTGGCTTCGACAGGGATGTCACTTCAATCCTATGTTATTTATGCTTTATCTACAAGCACTAAGAGCAAAATTAGAGGGCAGTCAACTCGGTTCAGCCCCTCTTTTGCTAAGGAAGCAAAACACATTGAACAGTCATTCCCAGCAATATTGTATGCAAATCATATAGTATTAGTACCCTTCAGCAAGGAAGATCTGCTGGGATTGATGGACATCTGTGGTAATGAGGGAGATAGGTTATATTTGATGTTTAGCAAGAAAAACTAGGCAATCATGATTTTTATTGATAATAAAGTCAGTGAGCATAGGACGCAGGAAGCCACGCTAGATATAGTAGATACATACAAATGTTTGGGCGTATGGGTAAATAACTGGGCTGAGTACCTAACGGAGCACAAAAGATACGTAATGACTAAGGGTATCAGGAATGCAGCTGTAATGGAAAATAGGGCACTGTGGAACTTCATTAAGTATAGCGTTGCGAGAGGAATATTGAAAGGTGTTATGGTCCCGGGTTAGACGTTCAGCAATGTGGTCTTGTGCATGAAATGAGAGGTTCAAGAAATATTGGAAATTAAACAACTTGACTTATGGTAGACTGGCTTAGGGAGTACACGGGAATAGCCCAAATCAGGGGGTACAGTGTTACATGGGATGGACATCGTTTGAGTGTAGGGAAGCTTGCAGCAAGATAGAATTTGAGGAGCGATTGGTAAGAATGGCAGAGGAGCGTTCGGCTAGGAACGTTTTCTGCTTCTTGCACGTGAAGAATGTTGATACTAAATTGAGGAAGCGAACTGGAAATTTGTCGAGCAAGTATTTAGACAACAGGAGAATACCAAGCCGAAAAGAAACTGTAGACCTACCGAACTCTCAAGCAGGAAATTGCAAAAGAAAAGATCTGCGATAAGTCTCGTAGCAGTTCTCTGCTGTTCGAGGCCAGAACGGGGTTATTCTGGACCAAGACGTACCGAGCCTAATACGATGGCACAGACATGGTATGTAGAACGTGTCGAGAGCAGGAGGAAACGGCTGAAAATTTGATAATGTTCTGTGAAGGGCTCCATTCTAAGTTCAAGATAATGGCAAGGAATTTTTCAAAGCATTGGAGTTTAGGGAGAGTGAAGAAGAAAATAGACTTTAAACGGGTAGAAATCACAAGAAGCAGGCCAATTGACTGGTGTTTACAATCAAGGCACGAGCGAAATTCAATCTTTGCACACATCAGGTCCTCCGAGATTGCGGGCGAACAGCGTCGTTCTTTCCGGCCGTCCCAATCACCGTGCTCTCCAGCAAAACCAGCAAATCTCGCCTGACGCGCCCGGCTACCGCTAAAGGGTGCGTTTAATGTGGGTTTTCAAGTGGCAGATACCACGGGAGTAAGCAGAGCGTGTGGTATTTTAGCGTGCGTATGTTTGTTTCTCGTGTGCGTGTGAAAATCACCGACAAATCTTCTGGCGACACTGAAGGCAAGTATTTTTTTGTTACTGCTTTCATTTTTGTCCAATTGACAAATAAATGCCTGGAAACTGCTGCATTTTTCTTATATGGATCATTGCACAGAGGTATTATTTCGTCTGTGACAGGAGCATTCTAGCATTCCCCCTTTTTTTGGAGACGCGTATATGGGTAAAATCTGTGCTAAATATCGTCGTTGAATTACATTGCCCTCTTATCGTTTGAGATCGTATTACTGTTTTATCACGTACCGATATTTATCAGGTGGTGAACCAAATTCCATTTACGCTCGCGATAATTAGGTACCGTGATCGTACCACTTAGTATTGTGAGAACTAACTTTGCCAGAATATTGTGACAAGCCACAAATAGTCGACCCACAATTACTCCTTACGTCCTTCGCAGTGGATTTGCTTGAGTTTTCATCGTCCCCTTTTATCGTCATCTGTCTTTTGATTATGTTTTGGTAGCACAAGCGGCAATATCATTATCGTGTTCACTTACAGTAATCTCGACTCCATCCGAATCAAAGGGTCGCACATGCGCCAGAACGACATCTTTCAGTAATCAAGTCTTGGTCGAGGTATACTACTGACGAATAAAAATTGTGCACTGTCTCTGCTATTTAACGCGCAGTGCTTCATACAGGATACACTAAAGTCTGAACGCGTGCGACGTTATTCCCCAGCATGCAAAACATCTCGATGTTCGCTCTTACTTTCCCCAACTTATCCACTGAGCAACGTAGTACTCACTGTGCGAATGGGAGACCATAGTGATTAAAGCGCACCTGTAAATGACCCGTGGTATTCGAAGAGCCCGTGATGTTTAGTTTAGACGTAGTCTAGGCCTCCTCCCTGTCTTCTTTTGCGGCGCCACGGGAGGTAGCTGGAAAGATAAACTAGGGAAGCCTCGCGGGCGAGTGCAAAGCGTTGTACGCTTTGATAGCGTGGCTTTCGTGCCATATCTGACGGCGCCGGCACATTGCGAGAAGAGAGCAAGACAGTTGCTGATGCTGCCCCGCCGCGGTGGTCTAGTGGCTAATGTACTCGGCTGCTGACCCGCAGGTCGAAGGTTCAAATCCCGGCTGCGGCGGCTGCATTTCTGATGGAAGCGGGAATGTTCTAGGCCCGTGTGCTCAGATTTGGGTGCACGTTAAAGAACCCCTAGTGGTCGAAATTTTCAGAGCCCTCAACTACGGCGTTTCTCATATTCATATGATGGTTTCGGGCGTTAAACTTCACATATCAATTAACGACAGTTGCTGATGCTGAGCGCCGAGTTTGGTTGGCTCAGCGATCGTTTTTGTATAGTGGGTGTTATTTCTTCGCAGCGCGCTCGTGCTGCGGCGTTCGCGTGGTTACCTTTTGTACATGCGTCGCTTGTATTCAGCACAGAGGAGAGAAAATTTCGAAGTGGAAGTCAAAATGAAAGTTTTATTCAATTGTAGCATTTTATAAATAAATTGCGGACTGGCTACGGTTTATACAATCAATGCTTTGTCAATGCTGTAGTTTTTTTCTATTAGAAAAAGTGACGTCAGGTTTTGGTTCTTCCAATTAATTTCAGAAACATGTCATACTGATGCCTGCCCTTGCGCACATTAGATAGGAAAAAAACTTGGGCACGAGACACAAGCATGTGCAGTGGCGGCGTCAACGGCGTCGCCAACGCCTAAAATGCGAGTAGGTGCGATTTTAAAACGCTCCACATTTCCTAATAACAGAGAGTCTATTACACAAGCAAAATCAAAATGCCGCATTCTGTGCTCATGGGTTACACGCAAAAAATGAATCACTTTCTTGTTACTTTCGCGGAACTCCCAATATTCAAATTGGACGCTGTTAAGAGAATCATTACAGTCGCACTGGTGTAATCACAGCTACGACGCGTAGCTCGACGTGGTTTTTTGTGCTTTTAGAGACAAACCTTTTTATAGCATCACTTGGTCAGTCGTACTTCTTCTATCCAGCGTAGCCAGCATAATGAGGGGGGCGATGCGTTTGTCCGTTCGATACTTGCTGCAGTATGAGTGCAGTCGACGGTCGTATGGACGAACGAATGTATAGATAGACGGACAGAAGAAAAGACGCTTCACCACACTAATCATCACTCCATGCATATGCTGTAGTTTTAAATGCGAGGCATTTCTTAGTTAACTTTGGCGACATTTAGGCGTATCTATCTATCTATCTATCTATCTATCTATCTATCTATCTATCTATCTATCTATCTATCTATCTATCTATCTATCTATCTATCTATCTATCTATCTATCTATCTATCTATCTATCTATCTATCTATCTATCTATCTATTTATCTATCTATCTATCTATCTATCTATCTTTCTATCTATCTATCTATCTATCCGCCTACAACTTTGAGCTCCCCTGGCCGTTTCGATAATGGTATCAATACGAAACTTGGTATGGCATAACATGACTGTATGAACAACACATCTGACTAGTCACAACATGAAAACCTCTACATGAATGCCATGAATGTCATAATACCACACAGCTACGCCAGGTCGCGGAACTACTTTTCAAATTGACACTGATTTCCTTGAAACTTCAATAGTGCTGGCAACGCTGACTATCCGATTTTATAAACATTACATATGTATTCATTTTATACAGTCGTCACGTCGGGTTTATGTCAATTGCGGTTAGTGGCCATCCGCTGAGGTTGATTTATATAGCAGTGCTCAGGGCCAGCATCCTCGCGAGCATCAGCGCTTCATATCAGCTTCTGGTGTTTCTAATACGCATGTTTCAGTTGGCATCGTTGCGCAAGTGTAAACAACTTATCATATAAACATCTGCAATTCTTCAAGATATGCATATGCGTGCAACATTTGTACATATATTTAGCGTTGTTTCATGACGTGTCAATCAATAAAAAAATTACAACATGGTCAACTTCTCTCCGCATTCTTCGCATAATTTCGATTTCCAAGTACGTGGGATTTGGCAAATTTATTTTGTATGACACCACCAAATTTCGTCAGTTTTTAAATGTTTGCTTTGAAATGTCAGTTTCTGATAGCGCTCGTGGTGTAGGCTTTACTCATGCTTTCTTCCACTTCTTTGTCATTCATCACGATGTCGCCTTGGATGTATGTTTTACAACGTCGCAAGTTCATGCACTTTCTGTCTCTAAGTTTGCGGTGCTCTGAGCCCGGACTTTGAATGAAATTACAAGGCACATGCTCTGTTGCTGCCATGGCTCGTGTTACTTAGTTCTTTTTTGCGTTGTATGCGGGTCTTGAGGTTGATTAGGATGAACGGCTTATATATGTAGCGTTGCAGTGCGGATTAGAAAAATCTGACTAGGAGACGACCTCGACGAGGCACAAAGCTTCAGATGGTCCATCCTGTTCGTTTTCGCATGTCTGACTCAATGGCTTCAGACGAATTATATATTTCGTAGTGTCATAGAATCGACGTCTGTCTGCCTGTTACCGCAAATTGATGACCTGCACTTTACCTGATCACTCTCGCTTTCTGGTTTGCGCTTGCCTCAGCCACTTCTTTAGGCTTACAGTGGCCACGAGCTACTGTAGTACAGCTATCGCAGTCCTTCACGAAGCCAAACAGTCATGACCTCTAGTCAGGTATCGTGATCATCGCCACAACCCCACGAGCCCTAGGATTTCGCTCTCAAGCTCCTGGGAACTCTGGTCGTCTGACTCGGAACTAATTTGATCACCTTTGAGTCAATGTTTCATTGTCATAAACTCTCCCTGTCATCGCATTGCTTCCGCTTCATACTGCTCAGGTCTTTCGCGATATTCTACGCCCTCCTCCAACCGAATTTTAAGGCGCTCACCAAGCGCACTGCCGACCCCGAAGAAGATCGATTGCAGAAACGCCTTACGTTAGAGGAGCTCTGCAATCGCAAGTCTGGTACCTTATTAAGTTGCATGCAATCTTTGGCACCCTATCTTACTGCGTCACCGAACAGTGCACTTCAAGAAATCTTCCTGCAGCACCTTCCAATGCAGATGCGCATAATTTTGGCTGCGTATTCATCATCGACACCGCAATCGGTGCCTTGGTTAGCCGACAAAATTATGTAACGGTATGAAAAATTGGGCGAGTTGGTTTGAGCACGATCTTGGAAGCATTTAAGCGTGCACACACTGGACGGGAAAACGGAAGGTGAGAAGCCCTCCGTTTGCATTCGCGGCTGTTGGTCTTCTCGCCTTCCGTTTTCCCGCGCACTATGGGCGCGCCAAAATATTTCCAAAAACGACCAAATTCTTATTGACCGTTTTCCCTCCGTGGCCACACTTCGTCACTTCATATATTCTTCACCCTTTAACACAGCCTGTGGCGGCAGTTATATGCGCGCTTCCCCGCTGTGAATGGGGAGCGTGCCTGAAAAGCAGAGCGACTTATAGAGGAAATCGGCACCTCACAAACAAACAAGCCGTGTTCTTCGTTCCGAACCAGCCCGCCTCAGCTTAAAAGCCGTGGCCGTTGTTATACTAGTAGTGGTAGCCTTTGCTGGTACTAGCGTCGTTACGGTAGCGGATTGATTGATATGTGGGGTTTAACGTCCCAAAACCACTATATGATTATGAGAGACGCCGTAGTGGAGGGCTCCGGAAATTTAGACCACCTGGGGTTCTTTAACGTGCACCCAAATCTGAGCACACGGGCCTACAACATTTCCGCCTCCATCGGAAATGCAGCCGCCGCAGCCGGGATTCGAACCCGCGCCCTGCGGATCAGCAGCCGAGTACCTTAGCCACTAGACCACCGCGGCGGGGCCGTTACGGTAGCGGGCAGCGGGCAAACAACTGTCGCCAGCCTTGTTCGTACGTGAGAAACAACCCGGCCAAACAGTGATGGCAACCACTGTTCCTGGTCGCAGGCACAGTCACCTTTTTCACGGTACCGATCGTGTCACCAAGGTCCGCTACTTCATCGATACTGGTGCTTAAATCTGTGTACGTTGTCCTACGCTGACTAAACAACGTCATCCTCCCGACTCCCTTCCTCCATGCGGGAAGCACCGCTACTTGTGAATCTGTATTGACAGATTTGCGAAATAGCCTAAAGTAATTACTCTTCAAAACATAGCTACGTATTCGACTGCTCAAGCACTCGTCAACTCCGCGGGTTAGTCTCTACGGCGATCCTTCCACCATTACGACTAACCGTCATAGCTAGTTCAACCCCACATTGTTCGGCAATATATTCCTGCTTTTGATGTTAGCCACTGAAGCATTACCTCGTGTCAACCTATTGCCAATGAAATCGTCAAGCGTTTTCATCGCCAACTGAAGGTGTCACTAATCGATCCCACCTTTCCTTCACAGAGGGCCTAACGCCTTCCTTTCGTTATGTTCTCATCCGCACATCTACTCGTAGCGATTTCTCCACAAGCGTCGCCGAGCGGAGTTTATAGTAAATTATTCAGTGACTCACCCATGGTACTTGCAAGCGTTTCCCACTAAGCATACCATCTGCACAACACTATATGCACCGTGGTTCCTCCCCGACAACGGCGATCATCCCGTAGCGTGTATGTCAGGCCTGACCTACAACTCTGCAACAACGTTTTGTGCGGCATGAGGCCATGCGACCTTTCTTGCAGCCCCCGTATGATAGCCTGTGGAAGATTATCAAACGCAAAGCTGAATACTTCCTGCTATTATTCAACGGTCGGCAAGATGTGGTTTCCGTCAACCATCTAAAACCTTCATACTTGCACACCCCGCACTTCAACAATGTCTCATAATACTGTTGCTTTGCAGCGCCATACACGCTACGTGCATTTTGGGGCTCAACAGCCTTCTTCTGGCGACCTATAACAAATTCACGACTGCCTCGCTAGACAGGGGGCCCTGTAGTGCGCTAGGGCGGATCAGAAGAATTCGACCAGAAGATGACGACGACGACGCACAAGCTGATTACGCCTGTTCTTGCTCGCGTCTGACTAAATTGATTCAGAAAAAAATAGATTCTTCGTCGTCTATCTGCATTAACGTCTGTCTGCCTTATAAAATGCGAAAGTCGACAGCAGGAGCCAGCACATGTGATGCAAGAAATGCCCATCATGGCTTCACAAATTGACGTCCCGACGACGTATCAGATCGTAAAAGTTGGGATGTCACCTGGTGATGTCAACCAATCTTCTCTTGGTGAATGGATGGCCGGTCATGAAGGCAGTGCAAAACAATGTGACGTATACCGTAAGACTGCAATGCATTCTTTCCTGGAAGTGCTGAAAGGCAAAGTCGGTTAAATTTTTTAAACACAGTAGCGTCAAATAGCTCGTTTCGCATAAATTTCTGCGTCTGTTTTGGCGTCGGCGTCATTGTTTGTGAGCGAAAATTCAACATATGCGTGACCAAAAATTGAGAGCGATGCAATATAATAAATAAGAAAAATCCTGGGGCATACTGAAAATATAACTCGGGTTATTTGGGTCGGAATCGGGATCGAACTCGGGTTGTTTGCGTTGGAAGCGGATGATCTACCAGACGGCCACGCGACTTTTTTTTTCATTGTATTTATTAAAGGATTTGTGTAATAAAGGCAAAATAAAGCAAACAAATCGTACCTACACAAGGCGTCTATAAGCGCTCAAGTGATAATTATAAACGCTCAATGCCAAATAGATCGCTAGTTCTTCGCATTGTGTTATGCAAACGAGAAAGGGATGGGGCCAAACACTTCACCAAGGTGGAGTACCAGTCTGGTGTACAGTCTAGGTCATTACAAACGTGGTCGAGGTGAATAGCCATTTGAACGAAGTGTGAGTGCTTGAAGAAATGATGGGTTTTGCATTGCGGCCTTGAATACGTGTTTTCCATAAGCTGTGGATACCTACGAGACAAAACATATCTAATGACACTTTATCAAGCGATGCTGGTAGAAGATAGCGTACGGTCTGAGAAATAATGACGAAACGTTTTTTTACTGCTTGCTGAAGGACATCCGAAGACAGAAACGGCGCATGTGCAGCTAATAAAGCAATGTTCAATTGTTTCTGAGACAATACATAAACGCCCTTTACCAGTAGGTACAAAAATGCTTTTTGCTTTTAACCATGTGTTTACCGCCAATGTTTCAGAGTGGAATGTAAAGAATAATGCTTTTGAATTCGCTGGAATGTACATTTTTCGCACTCGTTTCAACACATCGTCACTCTAATCCTAAGTGGACCGCGTGGCCGTGATTTCCCAAGCCACGGTCAGGTGTCCGCTCGTGAATACAGTGAAAATAACTCCATCAGCTTGAAAATGCAGTGAAAGTAACTTTCATAATTTACAAAGACATGCGTCCTGTATAGACACTTCACGATACAACATGGAATATCGCAGAAATAATGCGTTCTACAAGCGTCCATTGCCAGCCGGCGTACGAACATGTGGTTGTCATGACTTCGCGGTTTAAATCTGGTCACCCACTCGAAAAAGCAAACACTACTGTGCCTATTCTCTTAAGACCTCGAAGCAGTTGCATAGCAAAATTGTACGAAATATTTGAAGTACGCACTACGAACAGGACATCGCTATCGCTTTCAACTCCTAAAGGCGAAGCTTATATGGTGTTCTAGTATTAAAAGTAAAAAGAAGGGAGGTGGAGGATGATTATATTGAGTAACAAAAGTAGAGTATTGCCTTCACCTTGTGCCCCCTGTGGTGAAAGCTTGCCACATTAGGTGACTTTTCACCTGCAGCTCGAGGCCAGGCCCGCACTGTCTCAAAAAGCATCTTGAAAATCTAAAGGTTATGTTAGAAACGTCGCCTGAGCCAAGGAGCCAGGCTGTTGCCGGTTCTTCGAACAAGTTTCCAAGCGGCTTTTGACCTGCTGAAAGCCGTCCGAACCCATCTATTTTCTTTCCCAGCCGGAAAGTGAGACGCTATACAGTCGGGATACCCTGCGCGAAGAGACAGTGGCGTCAGTGAAGATAACATTGTATCCCACTAATATAGAGAGCGAGTGATAGGCCTTCTGACGTTCACGTTAGTATGGATGTAGAACCCATCTCCGAAGGCTTTCTCACATCAAGGAAGGAGCCCATTGGTGTCTCAGGTGCTGTGGGGTGGCCGTGCTCACGTCAAAGACTTGGACCTGGAGGCGTGTTGGTGGCACCGTCAGAGAGGGTATGTGCCTTCTGATTGGGCAGCAACACTTGGGAGGCTTTCCATTATCCACGACTCTGGGGAACAGGGAGCATTTAAAATCAGTCCTCGAGGGCTGCTTCAAAGCCTTCGACATGAGATCGTAAGGAAGTAGGATGTTCTAGACGTCCATCATGTGGCGAAATGCTTACCTGTAAGTGATGTAAAATCTCTTAAGTTTCTTTCATTAGTCTCGTCATGTTACCTCGGCGTCTCCTCTCAGATTCATAGGTACTGCTTGCGGCATGGTCCCAGCAACCCAGAAACTGATAGCAGTAGGTGGAATGCAGTGATTCTTTGGATCCTAGAACTGGATGGCTGTGCTCGGATGCTACTCTCAATCGGGACTTCAACAGAGGCTACACATAAACTGCTAACTTCAAAGGCTCTTTGGCGTAACATACAGTGTGGGTAGTTTTCATACCTTAAGCTTAGCAGAAGCCATTTTCAAGACGTTTCACCATCCTGGAATCATCAAATCTGCTACGAATCGTACATAGAATCAGAGACAATAAATGGTATCCCTTAATACAGGTGATCATTTCAACAATGAGATCCGGGCTCACCAATTAAAATGCTGAAGAGCTAACCGTCGTTACAGACAGGCGATAAAAATATAAGGGCCAGGCTGTCTCCAAGTGAGAGCAGTTGGAATTGCAGAGCAGTTATTCGCCTCTGATTCCGTTGTGTTCATCTGCTCTCTCGCGTTGTATTAGGTTCTTTTCTTTTGCTTACCTGCTCTTTTCCGATCTTCCTATGTGATTGGGCGGTATTTTTACCGTTTTATGTTTTTGCTTGTCGTTATTAAATTTGTTCAGTCCTTATTTTTTATTGTAGGATCTCGTTCGTACTGTTTCTGTATTGTTGCTGATCCGAGCAGCGTTCCGGGTTCGTCTGACCCGGCACACTGATATTTCCCTGTCACAGCGATAGTCTGGTCAGACGTATTATCCCTTCGGCTATGCTTCGAACGCAAAATTGGTATTTTGATGCCCTAAACAAATTAGCCCTTCGGCGATGCTGGTGTCGCTGATTGGCTAATTTTTGTCAGGGCATCAAAATATTATAGTGGAATAGATGATAAACATCAAGCTTATGGGCTCATTTGTGTCAAACAAGGAATTCGCCAGCCGTGAGCGTTACAAATGAAGTCGCGACAGGACAGTTAAGTTAGGGTAAAACATTGAACGCTAGTTGAGAAATTTCACTTGGAAGCAGGGGTAATAAAACATCGGCTAAAATATTTGGAAAAAATCTGATAGGTATACGTAGGTTCCACTTTGAGCTCAAAAGTGCTCTAAGTTGTATTTAGTGGTTTTTCTATATTTACACACTTGTTTTTTTTTGTTGAGATCTACCATCAGCAAATAATTGTGGTTTTGGGCAAAAAGAGTCTCTAATGCTCTTCTGAAAAAAAGTAATGTTAGAGCCTACCTCAAAATGTTGATTTCTTAAGATTTTGTATAACTCGTAGGAGAATCGCTACTTATCATTTTTTATGCTAAAAATAGAATTACACCTAGACAGGTGCTACTGTATTCCCTGTTATGTAAAAGTCAGTATTTAGATGTGCGTGAATAGTTTTTGGCTTGCGTCCTATAGCTCATGGAAAAAAGACCCAAATTTCCAGAAATGTATATTTGAGAAACACGTACAGATTACATATGCACACTTCCATTTCTCCCAACATGCTCTTTAAGAAAAGAACGAAATATTTTTGAAACTGCCACTACTCATGGCTGATTAATCAATTGAAACAAAGATGTTCCTAAAAAAATGAATTTCCCCTAATATAATTTTCGGGACGATTGAAGTGTCATTCTACCCTGCACTTATTTACAGTTAGAAAGTGTGCCCTTGATGCTCTTTTTCTTATGTCACTTGAAGGGAACACATGCCCTTCTCGCATTTACACTTTGTGAAGCTATGAATAATGATGTACAGATTATTTCCTGTCAAGCAGGCATTACGAAACTGCTAGTGTTAAGGCTTCATTGATTTTCATGCAGGGCCACCCGCGTGCAAGCTACGA
>WOVY01013453.1:0-62672 GCA_013436015.1 Rhipicephalus annulatus
AAAGTCACACACATACCATTAGAATATATGGGGTCAAGTCAAAGACCCACTAGCCTCTGCCTATTACGAGTGGTACGTGCCAATTCTAAAGCATCAGAAACATACACAGATTGTTCCAATTAAATTATACAATTACACCTACCCATAAATTCAATAGGAGCTGCATAAACAAAATAAAGCCTTTAGATGGGCTGGCCGATGTTCCAATAGGAACATATTCTTTTGTAAAAGGCACCTTGTCGTGCAGCCCACTTACTGGAGCCTCTAAACGGTATATGAACGATCAATTCACCACATTGAATGAAGATTTCTAGAAGGAAGCTTTCTATAAAGAAGAAAAACTTTCTCTATAGCGAAAGCTGTTATGAGGTCACAACGGAAGTTTTCGGTGCTGTAGTTGTCAGCCACCGCTGCCAGTGCCAGTGTCCGTACAGATATCTCGTCAAAAAGACAAGATAATAAAATAAGAACAACTACTCAAGATGAAAGCGGGCTCGAACCCAGGCACTCCTTTGGCGACCCAATATTCTACACAAAGCCATGCAGGTGTTTTAAAACAATTTCACAAAGAGGCTGTATACTTACTACATCTCGGGGGGGGGGGGGGGGGGCAAGTTAACATATGTAGTATACTGTATTCTAATAGTTGAATAACAACCGGGCGTTACACAATGCGAATTGTGTCATGAGAAGGTCGATAGATGCCTGCAATCCTTTAATAAAGGATCCGCCGTAATAATAATCTTCATCAGCCACAGCATTGACAAAGGGCAGATAATAACTCACTGCTGTGTCACCGGTACCATCTTTTTCTGCAAAATGACGAATACTGGCACACTGGATGCTTGCCTGCTTCACAAAACTTAAAATATTTACAGTAGAGTGACTACCTCATAAGTGCACTTGTAATAGTTTCCAAGGGCTCCATTATCAGTTTCTGGGAACCTCGATAGTTTTTTTTTTCTCTGTGTGTAACGTAAAGCGTAAGTAATGTAGCATAGAACTAAACTAAATTAAAAACCATGCGTTATGCAAGTGGTATAGGATAAGATAAGAATCACGCGGTATCGAATGATGTGACTGCAGCATGTACTACACGTGCCAATTAGTCAAGCTACCTTTGTGTTGCCCTCGCACGTTCTGCACTCATATATAAAGCATGACACACTAAACATATCGCCATTTTTCCTGTTGCGCTCAGACTCTTAGGATGGCCAAACAACCACTTACAATACACTAGGGGGTCATTTGAAGCGTCCAGCCCATAACACAGGGCTCAGTCACGATTTATTGTCATCAGTCACCACGTCAACAAAGTGCTCCTAATAGTCTGCAGATGTGCCGTCGGTACGTCGTTTCTCGGCTAAATGACGAATAATTCCGTGGAATGTGCCTCAAAGCTCGAGAAAAATTATTTATGGCGTAGGGGTACTTTGAAGTAGCACTTGTTATAGTAGCTGGAAGAGGGTTACAACGCGCTTTAGAAATTGTTGCTTTTCCAGCTTTCGCTGTGCCTGGGCTTCGCTTTCACAGTTGGCCTGGCATTTTTGTTTATGGTTGAGTTGGGTAATTGTGCCTTGACAAAAAAAAACTAGGAATACATATATGAGGCTTAAATTAATAGGTAAACAAATTACTATTATACCCACCCTTGCACCCCACGAGTTAAATAGCATGATTATCCTCTCTTTTGAGAGCGTTATTTTTTAGATGAGATGTACAGGCCTCGTCACGATGTGAGGTCAACGAGTAAGCAGTTTAATAAAGTTAACCAGTCGGAAGGACTGATCACTTTTTGAGAAATATACCCACCTATCGAAAACATCGGTTGAGCAGCCAATCACATTACTTACGCTTAAACAAATGGTATTGAACATTTGGTTTTAATGCGTTGGTTCCAGACTTTACATTAGCAACGTAATCCTAACGTGTCATGATGACTTCGACTTAACCAGAACAAAGTGAATTCCAATATATGGCTGGCATAATTAAGTTCACCGAAAACATCGCGCACTACTTCACGTACTCACGCACTTTAGTGCTAAGCCCAGCTGTCAATTAAACATTCAACCAATAGGGCATATCAGCGTTAACCCTCCTGTTCGAAATGTGGTGAAGTGCGCGATGCCCCCTGAAATCCATCGCTTTAGCTCGCGTGTCAATTCTTGCTGTCAAGCATTTTTTAGAAATTGTAATTACTACGTGCGTCTGTAAGGGAGTCTAATGAATTTGAGACAATGAAATGTCATGCTGTTTCGGACGTTCAGACGGGTTACGGGTATTACATATAAAGCAGTAAAAAGCGGTTTCAAACATTTAGTGGCGTTCCCCAACAGTACAGGTAACGCTTTTTAGCTTGTAAAATTTGTAGTTTTGTTTTTGTTGGACCCATTATTAGTGCTAATGTATCTCTGATACAACTTGTCAAAAAAACTGAGTTTTTGTTAAAACTCATTTGGCAAGCAAATACCGTGGGAAAACGAAGCTTACGCTCGTGAACAATTTCCAGCTGGTGGGAGTACCTTTCGTCAGCCTTATTGTTATTGTAAATGATGAGCTACTGTCAAAATTACTTCGTCTACGGCTCACATATCTACAGTACCACAGACTCGACACTTTCTCAGTTGAAAGGGTCAATGTCTCCTCATAGGGGGAGTTGGAAGGGCAAACGTAGAAAACTGCATTCTACAGGTCTAGCAAAAGCGATTATACTTGAAATGCTTGTTGTCCTGCTGATTCTTTGCAGCATTTGTGAGGCTGCCTTAATATACAAAAGCTATTATGATCGACCACGGAGGCTAATAAGGTGACAATGGCGGCTAGTTGGTGTACGTCTTCATGCTCGTGACGCGCTGCAGAGAAAAAGAAAACCAGACATGACACAGAGTGATGCGCATACTACTACGGAGCCTGCTTCGGCCAACCTGCTACTAAATGCCGCAGTGTTGTTTGCAGCGACGGTCAGTCTTCTCGGAGGTCAGCTCAGCAGTCAACGGGCACACACAGAAAAGGAACATTTGATGACGCACAGCGCTAAATTCTGCACCACTCATGGCTGCCCTATTACAAAGTAGAAAATGACACGTCAACAAGCCCCTGTCATCAGACTTCCAAAAAGTAATAGCGGTTTATTCGCAAATGCTCATTTGTTTTTTCACTCACCTATTTCGTCATTTCATTCCAACCTCACCTTCTTACTTTCTGAATATGCATCCTTCTTCTGTTGCCCCGCCGCGGTGGTCTAGTGGCTAAGGTGCTCGGCTGCTGACCCGCAGGTCGCGAGTTCAAATCCCGGCTGCGGCGGCTGCATTTCCGATGGAGGCGGAAATGTTGTAGGCCCGTGTGCTCAGATTTGGGTGCACGTTAAAGAACCCCAGCTAGTCGAAATTTCCGGAGTCATCTACTATGGCGTCTCTCATAATCATAAGGTGGTTTGGGACGTTAAACCCACATATCAATCAAATCCTTCTTCTATTTGGCAGTGTTCCGTATGGCATACAGTGAAATAAGTGTGCAAGTTGCACATGTAACCTGTCCTTTTCAGTGGAGGTAAACCAGCAGTAGTGTTTTCTTTTGATACCTATTTTCGTTGTTTATTTCATGTTACCTCGCCTCGCCATTCATCCAAAGCACATAGTATCTCCTTCAGTAATTTTGTCAGTATATTGAGCGAGCTTAATCGTTTTTAAGATGCTCTTGCGCTCTTTTCGCATATTGAGAACAAAACCTCGCGCTTCATCACATGACATGCAATCTGTTCAAGGCATTGTACGTCCGTGTGAGGGCTTCAAAGCAGGAAGTTATCCGGAAACCTCAAAGTGTGCCACTGAAGAAGCCGTACATGCACGTACTCTGTCTTAAAGACAGTCGGCTTAGCACACTGTCAACGGCAATCCCAAGCCAAATGTACAAACAAGAGCAAATAAGGCTGCCGAAACATGAAAGCAATCTTGAAGGCAGCCCTACATGGCGTGCACTGAGTGTATAAATTCATTGTTTCACTACTGATGGTAGAATGAAGTTATAGACAGAATGCACAAAAAACATGCACTGATCACCCCATATAAATAACACTAAAACTGTTCTAGAAGAGCTTCTTTCTGGGTGATATCGTGCTTGAATTCCTTTCATTGATTGACCGCGGCGCCAAATACATTTCGTAAAAGAGAGATAAAAAAGAAAAGAAAGTGAAGCGCAAACTACCAGATTTTTAATGACCACCTGCTGAAACTTACAGTTAAAAAATAGAGGCCTTCCGAGCATACGTATAGAGCCATTGTGTGATGCGGAATGACGTGTTCAATACTACATGATATCATAAACGCGCATTTGTGAATAATACATAGTTATAGACGTGTCACAGATGCAATCAGACACTTTATTTTAGGGGCGAAGCTCCTAAAGGTGTGGTTCTGTTCATCTATTGTACAGTGTGCGTGACCGCCCATGGCCAACTGCCCACTAATTCGTCCTTGCAAACATCCCATTACGCCCCATCACCCATTCACCACTTCACCGACCATGAAGCAAATACTGTTGAGAAGTAGCCAATATGCATTGCAAGATATTCGTGTACTGGTATCCAGGTACACGTTAAAGAACCATAGATTGTCCCACTGTGCCCATCTCTTGTTTTTACGTGACCGCCTATAGTTACACCTTTGCCAAGTGCCCACTACACAGTCCTTGCAAACATCCCACTACGCCCCATCACCGATCTCCCACTTCACAGACCATAAAGCCAATACTGTTAAGAAGTAGCCAATATAAATTGCAAGATGGCCATGTACTAATATCCAGGTGCGTGTTTAAAGAACCATAGATTGCCCCACTGTGTCCATCGCTTGTTTGTACGTGACCACCTATAGTTCCACCTTTGCAAACTGCCCACTACATCGTCCTTGCAAACATCCCACAACGTCCCATCACCGATTCACCACTTCACAGACCATAAAGCAAATACTGTTGAGAAGTAGAAAATATATATTGCAAGGTGGTCGTGTACTGGTATCCAGATGCATGTTAAAGAACCATAGATTGTTCCACTGTGTCCATCGCCTGTTTGTACGTGACCGCATAAAGTTCCACCTTTGCAAACTGCCCACTACTTCGTCCTTGCAAACATCATACTACGCCCCATCACCGATACACCACTTCACCTTTCGTGGAGTGCCCACTGCAATTACCTGAAGAGAAGGCTAACTTCCATTGTCCATATAATGCGGTTCCTCTGCGGAAAATCTTGGGGCGCATCTATAAGGTCAATGATGCAGCTATACAGAGCACTGTTTCTGGGATTTTTGCGCTACAGCTTGCCGTTACTGGCAAGTACGTGCAAGACGAACATCCGCACTCTCGAAAGTCTACAAGGACAAGCACTACGCGTGTGCTTAGGATTGCCGCGATGCACCTCAACCTACGGGGCAATTATGATCGCAAGAGAGCATCCAATTCGAACATACATCACCACTGACAATTTGAGAGCCCACATAAGACACCTCTGCCGAGTTCCTGGTCACCATGTTGCAGTGTTGCCACTTCAAAGACCACACGCGATCTTTTCAAAGATTATTTCTGCCCATAGAGAATGCCTCCCTTTTGGCTTCACTCCCGCAACAAGACCAGCGTCACCCCCGTGGTGCCTACAACAACCACAGGTGTGCCTCACTATTCCGGGAATAACGAACAAGAGCCATCATTCAACAGTGGTTCTACGACAGGTGACATTGTCGCTACTCAACGAAAAATACGGCCAGAGGACCCACATTTACACCGATGGATCGGTCTCGGCTGACAGCTCCACAGGTGCTGTTGTCATCCCGGCGTACCAGGTCACTATAAAGCTCAAACTGTCGCATAGGACAACATCCACAGCAGCGGAGCTTGCCGCCTTACGTGCTGCTATACTTTATATTGCGGAGGCCCGACCTCAAAAATGGGCTGTGTTCTGTGACTCCAAGGCATCCCTTCAGAGCTTGCAATCAGCTTTACGACAGCGGGAGCACCAACAACTAGTGAATGAAATAAGAGAAGTGATTCACGAAGTTTTATCGAAAGGACATGACTTGGTGTTCCAGTGGTTACCGGGACATTGTGGTATTGTCGGTAATGACCTTGCTGATAATGCTGCCCGATCCGCCCACGCGGACGCCCAGACAACCCCAATTCCATTGTCGAGAACCGACGCTGCAAGGGGCCTTCACTCGTTCGCTAACACCATGTCGGAAACTTGGATGAGTGACCCCAGTGTCAGGAACCGCCGCCTACACAAATTGGACCCATCGAGAAAGCTTCAAGTTCCATCGGACCTCTCCCGCCAGGATGCAACTTTACTGTGCCGCCTGTGGTTAGGAGTAGCTTTTACAAAGGCGTACTCCTTTCGCATAGAAATGGCGGATAGCTGCCGATGTGAATCGTGCGACACTGACGAGACAATAGAACATCTACTGTGTTCATGTGAACGTTTTGCGAGCGAACGCAATTTGCTACGCGAAACGTTGGAGACACTAGACAGTAGACCTTTTTCCGAAGAGAAGATACTTGGCTCATGGCTCTACGCGTCGCTGGCCAGCAAAGCGACGCGGGCACTGCTAAGTTTTCTGAAGACGACCGGACTACGCGACCGCTTATAAGCGTGCAATGGACAAGGTCCCACCAACATACACGTTGCCCTTCACTTCTCTCTCTCTTCTCCTTTAATCCCCTCACCCCTTCCCCCAGTGCAGGGTAGCAAACCGGACGTGCGTCTGGTTGACCTCCCTGCCTTTCATTTCTTCCCTTCCTCCTCCTCCTCACCGACCATAAAGCCGTTATAATGAAGGGGGAACGGAAGCTACGTATTGCTACCACTTACGAATAATAAAATTTATTGTATAAATTCGTACTGTCTTTGTCATGTCTTTGATGATGTGGTCGGCAATATTCGCGCATGGCTCTTGGTTTAGCAATAAAGCTCTCCAGTACTTCACCCTACTCATCATCATTCACTCCATGGCTCTGTGATTTTTTTTTCGTATAAAAAGCTACCAACCCATTTCTGTTTTTTTATTTTTTTTACTTTTGCTGAAAATCGGCTCTTGCGCAAATCATGGTACACAACAGCAGACGCTCCGCAATATGCGCCTTGCCACTATTACGTCTGCTATTAGCATGTTTTGATATGTGTGGTTTAACGTCCCAAAACCATTGTAAGATCATGAGAGATGCCGTAGTGGAAGGCTTCGGAAATGCTACTACCTGGGGTTCTTTAAGGTGCCCCTAAATCTGAGCACACGGGCCAACTGCATTTTCACCTCGATCGAAATTGCAGCCGCCACCCCCGGAAGTTGATCCCGCGACCTGCGAGTGAGCAGCCGAGTACCTTAGCCACTAGACCACCACGGCGGGGCACTATTAGCATATGTGTGATGATATATAAAGAAGCAAAGGTATGTTTTTTTTTTCAGTTTCACGTTAATATTTGACCCCTGACTCCTGTGCGAAGGCGTTCTTTTTTTCTGTACTTTCTTCAGTGTCCAAAGATACTTTTAGTGTTCATTCTGAGTGTGCATAAAATCTCTTTCGTGTCGCCTTTCTTTACAAAATGCATTTTGCACCGCAGTCAAACATATCCAAGCAATCTAAACAAACTCTATTTCAATCAGGTCAGTGTTTTAAAAAATAGTTGGCAGGTCACACCAGAGGGGATTACAATGATTCTAATTACAAAGTTGTTTCCCTTCTCCGAAGTCTTAAATCCTTAAGCGTGCACTTTCGTCATGCGTTGCGCAGCGACGACCCGACTTGTGCCGCTAAACACAATGCCATCTCTTTTTCGGGCGCTTTGTTTGGGCACGTCGCACGATTCTGCCTCGCTCTCCACAAAGTATCACCTTGAGCCTGAAAGCGGGCGTTCCACTCTCGCTGTGCGTGCCCTGACTTACAATTTGCAACTCCTCATCGCGCTGTTGCAAGCGCAGCTGCACTTTCCAAAGTAAATTTTTCATGCATGCTTTAAACGCAAACAGCTCGCGTTCGAACAGGCGAGTATGAACAGACGTGAACAAACAGGACACTGGAAAAGGTGGGCACAGCGTTGCAGTAAATAGTTATTTTTTCATGGAGTTGGTTTTTGCTGTATACCTGCATTCATCTCATTTTTACTATTTCCCAATAAAGTGAACTGTCCAAGTTTGCGCACGAATTTAAATGAAAGACGTGGTTCCTCTTTAGAAAGTGGCAGGCGGAATACAATGTACGCAGAAAACAAAAACCTTAATTAAATACAACAGTGGCGTTACAAACAATACTCTACGTAAATGAGCCGGGATGTGGGTTCACAGTGAGAGTCAGGATTGGACGCGATGCCTTATAGCAGGATTGAAAGTGGCAACCCTGACAACAAGCTCTGCATTCGCAATGAAGGCTTCGCTAAACGCGCCATTAGCGCATGTTTCGGGGAAGCACGGAATATGTCTGCTATGTTTTTTACCCTACACCTTCGCCTCGGCACTGCTCGTGTCAGGGGTGAAATAATGTTGCCTTTTCACGTCCGGGTAACTGCCGAAATGCGCACCGTGGCTGACATCACATATACCGAGTGAAAGAATTTTTTTTCTGTAAGCGGAAATGCAAGCTGTAATCGGCGCGCGCGTATGCGCGAGCAGCCGCTTGGTGAATGCTAAGTTCACGCACCTAAGATGAAAACACGCGCAAATTCTGCCTTAAAAACAAAAACAAACCATTTCCTGAAAATGTGTCGAATGTGGGCGCTGCTTTGACGCCATGCGTGAATCACGAGGGCTTCTCTTATTCCACACCCTGCGGGCAGTTTCGCATCTCTCGTTCAGGATTTCGCATCAAAAAAAGAATTAAAGGAAGTTATTTTTGAATTACGCCTTCAAATCGCACCCGACAGCCGCTCTCCACGACCTTTAGCTCACTCTCACATATCATACGTAAATTGCGCGCCCGAAGTTGTTTCACGCACCCGCACCTTATTATGCGGATTTGGGATTCCACTTCTGGGCTAATGTTTGCTAAGAAAGTGAGTCGTTGGTTTAGCGATGTTCGGTCAAAAGGTCAGACAGAAACTCTATCATGAGCAGGCGAGGCAAAAGGTGCTATAGAAAAAAAAAGCCAGCTGCTGCATTTTACCGCCATAGTGCGCTGTGTCTCATCTGAAGTGCACTGCTGCCAATAATGGAAGTCTTCCAATTTTGTTTCAAATCAAGCGTCAAGGTGATACAGTTGATTCTTTTTAAGTTTTCTAATGTACGTAGTGTACGTATTGTACGTATTGTACCATAAACTATTTTAAGAAGTCTTCAACACCATAGTGTGTCATCATCATCATCATCAGCCTGACTACGTCCACTGCAGGACAAAGGCCTCTCCCATGTTCCGCCAGTTAACCCGGTCCTGTGCTTGGTGCTGCCAATTTATACCCGCAAACTTCTTAATCTCATCTGCCCACCTAACCTTCTGTCTCCCCCTAACCCGCTTCCCTTCTCTGGGAATCCAGTCAGTTACCCTTAATGACCAGCGGTTATCCTGTCTACGCGCTACATGCCCTGCCCATGTCCATTTCTTCTTCTTGATTTCAGCTATGATATCCTTAACCCCCGTTTGTTCCCTAATCCACTCTGCTCTCTTCTTGTCTCTTAAGGTTACACCTACCATTTTTCTTTCCATTGCTCGCTGCGTCGTCCTCAATTTAAGCTGAACTCTCTTTGTAAGTCTCCAGGTTTCTGCTCCGTAGCTAAGTACCGGCAAGATACAGCTGTTATATACCTTCCTCTTGAGGGATAGTGGCAATCTACCTGTCATAATTTGAGAGTGCTTGCCGAATGTGCTCCACCCCATTCTTATTCTTCTAGTTACTTCAATCTCGTGGTTCGGTTCTGCGGTTATTACCTGCCCTAAGTAGACATAGTCTTTTACAACTTCAAGTGCACTATTACCTATCTCGAAGCGCTGCTCCTTGCCGAGGTTGTTGTACATTACTTTCGTTTTCTGCAGATTAATTTTAAGACCCACCTTTCTGCTCTCCTTGTCTAACTCCGTAATCATGAGTTGCAATTCGTCCCCCGAGTTACTCAGCAATGCAATGTCATCGGCGAAGCGCAGGTTACTAAGGTATTCTCCATTGACTCTTATCCCTAACTGTTCCCATTCTAGGCTTCTGAAAACCTCCTGTAAGCACGCGGTAAATAGCATTGGGGAAATTGTGTCCCCCTGCCTTACACCCTTCTTGATTGGTATTCTGTTGCTTTCTTTATGAAGCACTATGGTAGCAGTTGATCCCCTGTAGATTTCTTCCAGAATGTTTATATATACTTCATCTACGCCCTGATTCCGCAGTGTTTGCATGACGGCTGATATTTCTACTGAATCAAACGCCTTCTCGTAATCTATGAAGGCTATGTATAGTGGTTGGTTATACTCTGAGCATTTCTCTATTACCTGATTGATAGTATGAATGTGGTCAATTGTTGAGTAGCCTGTTCGAAATCCTGCTTGTTCCTTTGGTTGATTGAATTCTAATGTTTTCTTTACTCTGTTAGCAATTACCTTTGTAAATAGCTTGTATACTACAGAGAGCAAGCTGATCGGCCTGTAATTCTTCAAGTCCTTGTCATCTCCTTTCCTATGTATTAAGATGATGTTAGCGTTCTTCCAAGACTCTGGTACTCTTCCCGTCAAGAGACACCTCGTAAACAGGGTGGCTAGTTTTTCTAACACAATCTGTCCTCCATCTTTCAGCAGATCTGATGTTACCTGATCATCACCAGCAGCTTTGCCCCTTTGCATGCTCTCCAAAGCTTTTCTGACTTCTTCTATCATTACTGGTGGGGTGTAATCTGGGTTACTGCAAGTTCTTATAGTATTAAGGTCGTGGTTGTCTCGACTACTGTACAGATCTCTGTAAAACTCCTCCGCTATTTTAACTATCCTATCCATATTGGTAGTTATTTTGCCTTCTTTGTCCCTTAGTGCATACATCCGACTTTTGCCTATCCCAAGTTTCCTCTTCAATGCTTTGACACTTCCTCCGTTTTTCAGAGCGTGTTCAATTCTCTCCATGTTATACCTTCTTACATCGCATACCTTACGTCTATTGATCAACTTCGAAAGCTCTTCCAGTTCTATTTTGTCTGTTGCACTTGACACTTTCATGATTTGACGCTTCTTAATTAGGTTCTTCGTTTCCTGGGAAAGCTTGCCAGTGTCCTGTCTAACTACCCTGCCTCCAACTTCCACTGCACACTCCGTAATTATACTCGTCAGATTATCATTCATTGTATCTACGCTAAAGTTCGTTTCCTCACTAAGAGCCGAGTACCTGTTCTGCAGCGACACTCTGAATTCCTGTACTTTCCCTCTCAGTGCTAGCTGATTGATTGGCTTCTTGCGTATCAGTTTCTGTCGTTCCTTCTTCAAGTCTAGGCGAATTCGAGACCGTACCATTCTATGGTCACTGCATCGTACCTTGCCAATCACTTCCACATCCTGCTCGATTCCAGGGTGTGCGCTCATTATAAAGTCTATTTCGTTCTTATTTTTGCCATTAGGGCTCCTCCATGTCCACTTGCGGTTTTCTCGTTTTCTGTAGAAGGTATTCAAAATCCGTAAATTATTGCGTTCTGCGAATTCTACTAGTAGCTCTCCTCTGGCATTTCTAGTACCGATGCCATAATCTCCTACCGCCTGGTCTCCAGCCTGCTTCTTCCCTACCTTTGCATTAAAGTCGCCCATCACTATAGCATACTGTGTTTTTACCTTACTCATTGCCGATTCCACGTCTTCATAGAAGCTTTCAACTGAAGCGTCATCATGGCTGGATGTAGGCGCGTAAGCCTGTACTACCTTCATCTTGTATCTTTTATTCAGTTTAATTACGATACCTACCACCCTTTCATTAATGCTATAGTATTCCTCTATGTTGCCAGCTATGTTTTTGTGAATTAGGAACCCCACTCCCAGTTCTTTTCTGTCTGCCAAGCCCCTGTAGCAAAGAACGTGCCCATTCTGTAGCATCGTATAGGCCTCATATGTCCTCCTAACCTCACTGAGCCCTATTATATCCCATTTAACACCCTGTAGCTCCTCGAATAGTACAGCTAGACTTCCCTCACTAGATAAGGTTCTAGCGTTAAACGTTGCCAAGTTCAGGTTCCAATGGCGACCTGTCCGGATCCAGAGATTCTTAGCACCCTCTGCTGCGTTGCAGATCTGACCGCCGCCGTGGTCAGTTGCTTCGCAGCTGCTGGGGACTGAGGGCCGTGAGTTATTTGACGTAAGCATGTGGGAGGTAGTGGCCAGATACTGCACCAGGGTGGCCAATCCTTCTCTGGTGAGGGAGTGCGTTCTCGGCAGTGTTTGCCGGTGAGGCCGCACCCCAGGCCTCTTACTGCAGTTCCATCAACACGCGGATTTTTTTTTTAATCCGGTTGGGAACTGCGCGGTACCGGGATTTGAACCACGGACCTCTTGCATGCGAGGCGGATGCTCTAACCACTACGCCATCGCCATAGTGTGTACTGTGAAATATAGTCTGACTTTTGTAGGCACCTATGAGTCAACATTCAAAATGCCCAATTTTTGCTTGAGATGTATAATTTTCGCATGGGAGGTATGGCTTGATAATGCCTGAAATTAGTTCACTTAACACAAATATTTTGTCGACCAGCCTTCCCTTCTTTATACTTTTTATATTCGGCGAGATGTAGGCCCGTGTACTCAGATTTGGGTGCACGTTAAAGTACCCCAGGTGGTCTAAATTTCCGGAGCCCTCCACTACGGCGTCTCTCATAATCATATAGTGGTTTTGGGACGTTAAACCCCACATATCAATCAATCAATCAATATTCGGCGAGATACACACTCCCCACATGAAGCGCCGGGGGGGGGGGGAAAGGGGGTGAAGCAAAACAAACTTTTGGCTTAAAGTAAAAGTAACTGTAAGCAGCTAAAGAAATCATTATTGAAAGCAATGACTATGGATATATTTTGGTTGTGCAAGTCATGAATACCGTTTTCTTGTTAGCACATGAATATGGACTACACATAATGTTTTTAGCAATGCCATCGTCACTTTTTGTTGCTTATTGTAATACCCACAGATTGTGAAAAAATAACAAAAATAGGTATATTGCGAGAGTGAGAATTGACTTTCAGTTATAGGATAATTAAAATGTGCGTATAATGTTTGCAAGCACAAGCACCTCTTCAAGAATAAAGAACGATGTGGCCGATCGTAGACAGACGTCGTAAGAGCTCATTATTTCCACCTTTATGTAGTAATATTATGTGATGTTCTACGTCCAAACCCCGATGTATTGTGAGGGACGCCATTGTCGAGGGCTCTGGACATTAGGACTGCTTGGTGTGCCTTCACATTCATTGACATCCCACATTACACAGGCCATCGTCGTTCCACCACCACCTAAATGCCACTGCTATGGATGGCATCAAGCCAGCGACCTTCGAGTCCAATTCCCATTTAAAGAAGGTAATGGCAAGGCGTATTCGCTGAACCATTTCGCGTTTGTCTTCCTATTTTTATTTGGTATCTGAACTGCAAACGGCAGTCCCTCATAGAGCGGTGAAACGGCGCGAGAATAGACAACGCGAGAGCATTATACACGCACGTTACAATTATACACTAATAGTAGAAAACACCCATTATTTCAACAAAAACCAAGTAAGGAAGTCAATGATTAAACCCATCACAAAATAAAACTATATGCTAAAGAAAACAGACAAAAGAAAGGTAGTCACTGAAGCGTTCTCCCTCAACTAACTCCCGGCCCATGCTCCCGGCGTTGTGTGCTAATGCATGATGAGGCGAGGCGTTGCGAAGAAGGGGAGGGGGCACAGGCGGTAACGTTGGCGTCCACGCTCATGACGCTGTCTTTCTCTGGGGAGGGACGTAAGTTGGCGTAGTCGGTGAATCTAGGAAGCTCAGAGTTCGATGACATGTGCGTCGTAAGCGCCTGTTCTGGCCAGCGACTCCCGTAGACAAGAAATGGCTCAGACATGTCTACGGTGCGGTGCAATCGGGCGGTGTGTTTGGGACACAAGCCGATGACGCTCCCTGGCCGAGGCGGGTTCTCGTGATTGTCATCTGGCTTCTTCGACTTGTCCTCGAGAAGCCGGAGCCTACGGGGCGATGCCGTAGGCTCCGGCTGTCTACGGCAACATAAGCCGGTGGCACACGTGCCCAGCTGACGCACTCACGATCGACCCTACGTGTGTTCCTATGCACACGTCAGCTTCTCTTCATACCTTCGACGTCGTTGTTCTCTTGTTCTAGCCTTGCTGTTTTACGTCATGCTAGGCCTGCCGTTGTCTTATTTTATCGCACTCTTCTTTTCACCTCCTATAAGTGACAATAAAGCAGCAACTGTGCTCTTTGATTGCACGCTATCCCAGCAAGCATCAGCGGACACTTGATGTATCATTCTAGTTGCTCTTCCCGTAACACGAATAGGCTCTGTGGAAAATGCTGCTCTTCTGGTAGTGGTCCCATTTTCTTAAACCAGCGTTGTGCAAAGTTACGTGAAATTTCATATGAAAGAATCACATGCGAGGTTTTCTTCATATATGATATGATACTTTTGTTTCTTTTTGCTTCACATATTCTGCGTTTGTCTACCGTGTTGCTGTTGGTAAGCTGGGAAGTCACAAAAAAGCAGTTCTTTGTTATAAAGGCCAGGATTGGGAGGCCATCGATGCAGTGAAGTATGTCGTCCTAAACATCGCTTTATTTTAGTTCGTTTTTCGCTAAGGTTAAAGCACCTAGCTACAAAAGAGTCAATTGAAAAAAGTAGCCGTCAACTTTCTGTGTTATGCCATCTTTCCACAATGAGTGTTTCAAGTTTGATGCTATTAAAAGACGGATGTGTCTATGTTAGACGCACATGACAAAAAGAAAATAGGCTCATGAATAGCATAGCAGTGTGGCCGTGCAAAGATCACGTCAGATGTCCAAAGGTTATGACAGCTCTAAACATTCTTCGCTCGATCGATGCTTCAGATATTCGGTCAACTTTCACGCTAAATGCTTCGGACGTCGCAATTTTGGCGCAGCAAAGTCTGGACACTTGCTTTCAACTGCCAACCTCTATCGAAATGTCGAGGCAGCATTGACATGCTTCTTTCCGACAAAGACAGGAGGAAGCGCGAGGCCTTGCTGTCAGCGGACGTCACATCCCTACGCGTATGTGGAAAGTGACACGCGATGCTGCACAAAATGAGACAAGTGACACGGGAAATAAGAAATGAAGCGATCGTTGTGAAACAGCGCATAAATACTTCGGAATACTCGTGATATAGTTCTTTCAGGCTCGTACGACAATAAAAAATACCAAGTCTACCTTCCATGCTCGCCCATGTTTTTGCTTTTCAGTCCCCAACAGCGTCGCATAATGCTCCCACGGGCGCTTACTTCCCCGTCTGTGAGGCTTGCATTACGCTTATTCAGTGCACAGGCTTGCCATCACCGTGGCACCCACATCACTTGCGGGGCCAAATGTGAGTGTCAATTATTAGAAACGGCACTGGCAGCCGAAATTGGGCTCAGGGGAACTGAACGACCACCCCAGTTGCACCATCGTTCGCCTCTCCCGGTTTGTTGCAGGCGAGTTGGAAAGTCACAACAGAGGCGAGCTTTGTCATGAAGGCCAGGATTAGAAGGGACGTAAGCGCATGGTGTGGGACGCAATGACATGCTGTACGCACGGACAAAAAGCGAACGGAATACTGCCTATGTTTACAAATAAGCGATGACACAACGCTGCAGCTCTCAGAGTTGGACATGTCACTGAACCCACAGTGACAAGAACGCTTTGAAAACACAACTGTGGTTATAATCAAGTCATAGGTAAGCATACGTTGGTGCTTTTGAAATGGTAATAATGAAAGCATTTTATATTTGACGTAACGATGAGTGCGGTGCATGAGTGCGTGCGCGCACCTTTATTTTATGTTACCAAAAAGCATTCAACCTCAAATATTGCTAAAGTTCAACGACGACTTATACCACGTCTTGTACGTAAGTATACATAATACTGACAATTGTCCTTGTGATGTATCTGTCTTTGTTGTGTGGGGAAAAAATGAAATTATAAACATTTCGTCCAGCGAAATCAAGAGGAAGCCCTCCAGAATGAAAGATGTAGAGAAATATAGCCGTTTTGTGCACATTCTGTACAGTTTCCAATCTTTTTACTACAGATTAAAGAGAGTCGTATATAAGTTTAGAATAAATTTCGGGTTTTAGAGCAAAAAGAAGCTAAAGGGATTATGCATAACAGTAATATGCACATAAACGAGAAAAAGAGTAGAAGTGATCAGCAATGCTGTATAAAACATGTTCTGAAGTTTTTCCCTTACATGCAGAATGTCGTGTATTCAATTCCATTTTCATGCGGTCGTCAGTACATAGGTCAGACTGGGCGATGTGTGAATATTCAGCTGAGCAAACACCACAGTAATTTGAAAGGTTTGTGCATTCTCATTTGTCTATGCATTGTCGCGACGGCGAGTTTCACCAGCTTTTTGAAAAAAAAAAACAAAAACAAATGTGCTCTTCAAGCCTCATGACAAACTATCAAGATACATTATGAAGATTTTTTTTATAAAAAAGAAAGGGTCTCAATGTGTCAGCCAGCCATTCATCGTCATACTGGATAACGAATTTCAATGTTAGATAGCGGCTAAGGATAATTTATCCTCTCATGCCCGATTTTTTTGGTGACATTTGGATCGTATGTTTGTGTTTCATTGTTTAAGGCTATCAAGCCTTAAAGCGAGCACGCCACAAAGCTATGTTGCACCATGTATAAATCTGATCGAATGAAAAGGCAGCTCAGTCACGAAGTGTTTTGTTACATATGCCCCTGTTTTTCAATGAAAATTCAGTTTAAGGTCAGCGTTGTACGGTGTCCTCTTCTAGTCTATGTTTGAGTGTTTTGCGCTGTGAGCCACAATGCATGTATTTTCTCTCTCTCTTTCTGTAGCAGCGCCATGCAAGGCTTATAGCACTGGATTTTCGAAAGTAAAGTATTACTAAAGTCTTTTTCATTAACTCAGTCTCTCTTCAGCAAAATATTTCCCAGAAGCAAACATATGCAATATTCATGGTGCGCATTATTTATAATGTTTGTCAACCATTTGGTTTGGCCCATATTTTTTGCCGCTTTTCTGTAAGTATCAGACCATTTTGGACGCTCCAAAGCTGCGAAACATCTGGAGTACGCACACGCACATTACCGCTACCTCACTACATTCTAACACAACATTTGCGAATGCATGAAAGGGTCGAAGATACAACTATCTTGTTCAAGAAACATAACATGACGGAGGGTGTACGTGATGCGCTGTTGACTTCACGTGGTCTTTTGTTATTTTTTGTGCTCATTATGTTTGCACTTATTACACACCTACATGTCCTACCCGCTCGTGTAATAAGGGTACGCAAAGCGACCTTTCAAAGGAAGCCATGCTTTGATGAAAGAATTCTTTATACCTGAAGGCTGCGGCTCATATCATTTCATCACAAGTACCTATTAATTACTTAACAAAACTCGTGCAGTTCAATACAATTGAGAACAATTTATAGTCGATGCTACTAATTAACACACAATAAAAATGGTGAATAATATTATGGTTTTCTAAGGCAGAGAACAGTTAAAACATGTAGAATTTTTTTCTCAAGTCTTGCATTTCACCTTCATACCAATGTACCGCGAAAAGTGAATAACGTTCCTAATGCATTTAAGGCGACTTGAACACGAAAGCGTATATGTAATTTTAAAGACGTTCACCGTAAGTGATTGTTTCGCTTCTTTGTTTTTTTGATGTTCTGCGGGTATCTCGTTTATTGACTTTCATGCTTAAATTGACTCAGGTTTCAGTGGCGGTGGTGCACGCGTAGAACTTGGCGCCAACGAGCGTACAGAGATGCCACTCTGGAATGTGCACTGGTCACATGCGTATTCGTATATGCGCGTTTTCTAACAAGTGATGCTCTCTTGATCAGCCGTCTATTGCCGTGAGAGTCTGATCTCTAATCGAGGTCACTTGTCGTTTCACGTTGCCACATTTCGCCTGTGTATGAACACGCGGCCGTCTTTGTTGCAGGTGGAAGCTGATGTGTTGCGCTGCTAATTAATGACGTGGATGAAGGTCCCGTTACCGGCATGGAGGAAAGAAATTGAAACAGAGAGTTTCCCAGAATAAGAAAGAAAGACAGCAGCATAGGTAAAAAGCACGTCACATACGAAACAAAATCACCGCTCGAATTTTTCTATGCCGTCCGTATGTACATATTGCGAACCTTATTCAGTGTGAGTTCGTTTTAAAATCAGGTTATTCATCTTCGATTTAGAACCCATGAATAAAGATTCTCTCTTAAGGGATCTGCATGTTTCATAAGTTTTTGTCCACATCGCACATGATTCACACATAAAGAAGCTATAACTACTCCTTCCACTCCACTACTCCTTCCCCTCCTCCTCTTCAAATTGACAGGTGCACTAAGTTCTGAATTTATTAGCTTTTTCCAAAAAGAAGCATAGAATATGCCGGACATTTTGCGCAGGTATACTTAAATAATGTGTGCGCAATACTTGAAGTATGGCAGTAAACTTCGTCACTATTGCAGCGATTGAGCGGGATACAGAAAGCTCTGTTGAATGGCACGACGATAAATCTTACTCAGACGCCATTGCAGGCTTCTCTACTCTGAAACGAGTGTAGCTGCTATTTTATGGCACACCAGAGAGCAGTAGCGAAGAAGTGGTGGAAAGGCGCAGATGGAGAACCGTTTTTATATGGGGCTCTTTTTTGTTATTTTTTACTATAGATATTTTTTTCGCAGAAAAATGACCCTGCCACTGCGGCAAGCTTGCCTGTGTACTCAGACACAAATGTGGTACCTTTGTTATAGTTTAAATATTTACTATAAAATGTGTTCTTTGTTTTTTTTTTCATAAACCAGTCAATCACTCAATGTGCTGGATTGCAAGCGGATCAAAAGAAAAAAATCAATTCAGCTTGACGTTGCTTTTGGGAAATAATATCTTAACCTCATGTAGACTAACTCATTGAAATAAATGAAGATACGAAAATCTTTTAGACCAATATCAATAGGTACACTCGAATAAAACAGAACACAAACCAACAGAATAATCGTAAATTTGGTGTTCATACTTCGTAAATGACTAAGCAACGAATGGAAACCCTGAGTGTCAGCCAACACACGGAAGGCCACTAACACGTTGGGAGAGCTACGGCTAATCTCTTTGACACGTCGCGGGCCCATTGGACTGTCCATAGTTGTGCTCCCACATCTGGACCGCATAGCGCAGCATCCCACTTGGACTGCGTAACAAATTCGTCAACCCGTAACAGGAAAATACTTATGCCTATACAAGGATATAAAGTTGACGGCAAGAATCAAGCAAATTGAATGCAAGAGGCCCGTGTGCTCAGGTTTAGGCGCAATTAAACGTGCTCCAACTAGTCGTAATTTTTGAAAACCTCCACTACGGCACGCGTCATAACCATATCGTGGTTTAGGCACACGAAATCATAGAAAATTTAAAATGCAAATGAATAGCACGGTTACTAAAAGTGCATACACATTGGAAACATTCAGAAACGCCTCAATCAAACTCCTATATACATCTGATGTGAGAAGATTCATATGCATCTAACGCGCGTACAGCGTACGATATACCTCGACCGAATGGCATAGCTTAAAAACACAACACGGCCCTCATTTCGAAGCGCACGTCACTAAAACCGTCGAGGAAATGAATTTTCGTGAACGCATTAGGCGACCCCTCAGAGAAGCCACGCCGCTCGCAATGACAAGGAAGGTCGCAAGTTTAATTACGGAACGAGGAAGAGTGTGCGCTCTTGCGCCACAAAGCTGGCTTCTTTTGTAGAACGGCACTGGTTTTATCGTCTTCCCTTCTTTTGTGTGTGTTCAGGTGAGTTTAATGAAAGCGAAGGAACCGATGAAAGGAAAATCATATTTCAATTGGGGAAGGACACGTCATTTTCTTCCGGCTGACGTGCGCGGAAAATTAATGGCCTCGCCGAAAAACGGGCCTGGAGTGATTTCGCGGGTAACTACAATACACTCCTTGAGTGCGCCCGTACTCGGCTGTTATACTCGTACTTTGTTTGCGCGTCAGGCAATTTCAGCTTTTGGGGCATTTAATGAGAAAACCTGAGCTTGCCTTTTTCCTAAACGCCCAATGGTGTTGAACTGTTCAGGACTCGCGTCGGCTACGTTTATGGCGATCTATACTAGATGAACCCTTAGGCGAACAAAGAATAACGTTACAAGCGTACGGAGACGAGTGTTCATATGCTATGGCGGTTCATACAACAGCATTTGTTAAGAGTATACATTTTTATTGTGTTGTAATCCAAAACCACGTTATTATTATCAGAGACCCCATAGTAGAGAGCTCCGGAAATTTCGACCATCTTGTGTTATTTACCATGCACCAAAATTTATAAACGCGGGCCTCTGTCACTTTGTCCCTACAGTATGCTGCCGCCGCAGTTGGCATTCGAACTCGCGACTTTTGGGTCAGTAGTCAACAACATAACTACTAGACCACCACTGCGGCTAAAAGCATTTATTAAAAACCTTCGCCTCATGACACAGAAACGGACTGTTTCTCGTAGGGCAAGCAATGACAGCTTATAGATGTGGAATACATTACAAGGTTTATTGATTTTTTATAACAGGCTTCTCGATCCTCTATATAGAGCATTTTTCTATGTGCAAACCGTCAAATACCACAACTAACATTACATGAAGCTGCCACAAAGAATACATTTTGGGCCTGATCCGAATGAATGAGGTCACAGAAAGAGAAAATGGAAACTGACGTTATCGCTGAAACTTCCATCACGTCGGCAGTTGTGAGCTGGCCAATTCGCAGACTGTAAACGCAGGCCGTCCCATGCATGCCGGAAGCTTTCTTCCCTGTCTGCCTGAATGATGAGAGCCGTATTTCGCCTTCAATTTGTGTAAGTGAATATGGGCTCTGTTCTTCTATTGCCAGCACACTGTGCATCATTGCATGAACGTTGTATTTATTACTTTGTACTATTTATTGCTTCTACCGAAAAAGAACTGCGGCTTTCTTTATTCTTCTACTTCAGAGGCCTTCGATTTTGCCGCTTTCCTGCAACAGTTACCCGAAATGGCCAGATGGCGTGGCGAGCAAAACGAATCCTGGGAACGCGTGCCTCTAAATATTGCACTCCGTGTTTTACTGACAATCGAAAACACGCTTTCACCTTTCGCTTTGAAAATACAGCGAACTACAGAAAGCAGGACATTTTTTTTATGTACGGATAGATGTTTTGTCTTTTTTTTTGCCTATAGAAACGACTGAAACTTTATTTGTAGGGATCCCCAATGTAGTAGAGCGAAATAAAAATAAACAAAAAAAGCATCATTTTCTTTTTATCGTTGCTGTTCTTGTTACTTTATGACATCGTCGCGTGAAGCCTGCTGTGGAGATGATCAATGTAGTTCATAAGAAAACAAATACTTATATGTTTAAATTTTGTATAGGCATATTATGGGAAGGTGCTATCATCTATGTTTATTATGCCAGAAGGCAAATAATATTGTTACAAAATAGGAAAAACAATGTTGTACATTGAGCCATCATATTCTTTCCATGCATAACAATAAATTTTGAGAAGCACTGATCGATTTAGACACAATATTAATGTTGTATATATCGAAGAAAAACGATCTCTCAAAATATCCGCTTCTTTCCATCATAGCGAGAGTGTCGTTCTGGCAGAATTGATGCTTTCAGGTTGTAAAGGAGAAATTATTGGTCAGCTTCCTGCTCGCAATAGGATCACGTGCTTCGTGACGCCAAAATGTCCGATAGAAAGTGTTCCACGTTCGCCGTCGTGGCTACTGGTGGCACTGCCTAAGACTCCCCTGTTTAGGTGCACATTTATACCCCATCAATTGGACGTGGGGATAGCCGGAGATGTGGCTCAGTTGGCAGAGCATCCGACGCGTAATTCGAAGGTAGCAGGCTCGGTCCCTGCCCATGGCAATCTATTTTTGCGTCCGCTTTTCTTTCTTCACATATATCTTACGTTTACTTCTACTAACATCCTTTATACTTTCTTTGGCAGTGTTGTCTGTTATTCTCCATTAATATTTTGTCTAACAATTTAAAATGAGCACTTAAAATTTCCCTTTTTTCCTTCATGAACCACGGCTCCTCACACGTGTTGAAAACAAGGCCGATGCAGTGGGCAAAGTGACCATGTTTTCTGTGACTTGAAAAATATTTTGTTTGCATTTGTAAAGTTTACCTGTCTAAAACTTCAAAAAAATTGATGCACTTAAAGCTAACAAGCTGTGAAAATGTCAAACTAATAGAAATCCTGAGGCCTTATGCAGCGAGTTGTTGTCAGTGCTCTTATGTTTTCATAGGCTTTCGTAAATCCACGTTGACAGCATGAAGACGCCGAGCTTCTTGAAACAATACTGAAACGACGAGAAAGTACGAAGCCGGGTGAGTGTGAAGACTTGGCTATACACAGGGAGCAGACCTAATACCGTGACGTGGAAGGATTATATATAGGTTCGTTGTAGAATAATGAGATAAGCTGCAGCAAGGACCCGTTTCCTCTTGAGTTCACTAGACTGGCAGATTCGAGCTGGTGGCCGTAATTAAGCTAACGAAAGAGGGGGGTGCGCATCGCAACCAGCAGGGACGAAAAGGGAAAGTGCACCGCTGCTAGATAAGAGGTATATAGTGACTGTGCCAGAATTACCGGCTTAACTAATTGTTACGCCTGCATGCGCTGTGCTTGAACAAGGAAATCTACCGGAAGCCATTCTGAGAAATTTTCGAAACATTTACCGGAAAAGCCGATGTATAGGGTTAGGTATTACGTAAGGGCACGGCTGTTGTACGCTGACGACGCCATCTTTTGTTGGCTTTGGTTCAGCCATGTTTAAGTGCTTAAGTGTGGGAGTAGAATGATGCAGTGAGAATCGTTGGATGCTTTGTCATGCGAAAACCTCCCATGCCTAATCAAACTCGGAAATCGCCTGACGTTCAACGTCGGTGTCTCCCGTCGGAGGTGTCAACATGAGGGTTGCCAAAACTCACCACCTGACCATGCCATCATCTGACGTCATGGATTACTAAACTTTGGGACGTCATGTTATCCTGACGTCATGTGATGACGTCATCACATGACAACGTAAGTTGGTCAAAGGTGGGTCGATTACAAAGGCAGTGCAAACCAAGTGGGATGTCTCCGATCTTTGAGGCACTGCAAACACCAAGTTTGGCATCCAATGTAAAAATCAATGCATCTAAGTGAAAACAAGAAGATGATGGCCTTCGTCATTTGATGACCTTCTTTTATTATATAAAGGGCCGTGTGAGTTTTTAATGAGTGATTCATTCATTGATTGAGCAATTAACTGATTGAGAATCTCAAGCATCGCAAACCCTACCAGTCAACGCGCGCTGCAAACTTCGGTACCACCCTAATGACTCTCAAGAAAAAAAAATAGAGAGCCTTGGTATTGTCTACAGCGTCTTTGTTGAATGTGAATTTTAAATCTGATTCTATTGATGCCACGTGTATGGCTATACTCCCTCTGAAAGCGTATGAATTTTAGTCACCTATAGTATTCCTGATCATTGCCGCTTTTTGAAACACAAATTAATTTCATTGAAGCTCTCAGGCTCTCACTTTTACTTCATATTTCAACTTCTTGCCACCTATTTCACTACTACTTTAAATTTCCCATACAGCTTTTGTAAGAAAGGTCTTTTGGGCTCAAGTTCTGTCAGAAAACATTGTCGGAATCGTGGATGTCAGAACCTTTAAAAAAATGGCAGCATATCCACAGAGTGAATGATGGAGAGTGGGGCGAAGCATTCGTCCGTCCATGCGTCCGTCTGTGTGACCGTCCATGCGTCTGTTTGTGCGCCCGTCCCTGCGTTCTTTCATGCATCCGCCCCTGCGTCCGTTCATGCGTCCATCCATGCATCTGTTTGTGTGTCCGTTCGTTCATCTATTCAACACTCCAAGTCCCACCATCTCGCATCTTTTTATCATATATTCCCCATATAGAAGCACCGCCATCTAGCGGATATTTCAAGGACTAAACGAGAGGTGGCGCACGCACACTTTCTTACGGCCTGCGCTTTGGGTCCACTTCCCACCTTTAACCACCTCGAGTTCATGGTATATTCTAGTTCACTGTATTCATGGCACTGCGACCAAACGCTCGCTAAACCTTTCGAAAACCAAGGAGGTTACGCTCAGCGAGTATAACGTAGCAACCTTTCCCTGTCAGATAGGGCTCAATTTACATGCCAATGGCTGCTAATGAGAAATGAGAGACAGGAGAATTCGGCTTTTACTTTCTTACGGCTTGCGCTTCGTATCTACTTCTCATTTTTAACCACCTTGAGTTCATTCATGGTATATACAAGTTCATTGTATTCATGGCACTGCGGCTCAACGCTCGCTAAACCTTTCTAAAGCTAAGGAGGTTACACCCAGCGAGTATAATGTAGCATCCCTTTCTTGTCCGATAGTGCTCAATGTACATGCCAATGGCTGCTAATGGGAATCGCAGCGTGCGCGTTGACTAAAAGCCGAATGCTCATGTCTCTCATTCCCCATTAGCAGCCATTGACATGTACATTGAGCACTATTTGTTATTGTTAAACAACGCACAGAAGAAATCTCTCACTGGCACCACCTTGGAGGTCAAGTGTTATACCTATTTCGGGTATGTGCCATTGGTGGTTACATACGAGAGACGCCCAAGCCACGCCATAAGGAGCTTCGCCCCTAAAAAAAAATCACGGTGTCGCCGGATGTCCTAAGCAACAAAGGCGATAGAAGCCAACTGGAACGTTAATGAAGTAGCGCTAGCAGCTCCCTCTTTTAGCATACGACCTGGCGTAAATAATCAAAAGGCTGGCATAAGAAAACACGTCCGCTGCAGTTAACTAAGTGACCTTGCGTGCTGCCTATGTCTTCAACGGGAACTTCAGCGCATACAAAGATATGAGCCACCTACTGATCCCTGGCAGGCGCTACCACGGCCGGCTGCTCGAAGAACTCAGCTCCAGCGAAAGCCGTGCTGCCCCATCTCTGGTAACCCCATGAGTCTTTGGCACGATGGTAGAGCGGCACGTATCCGTTTGCTTTAATCGCGATCGTCGATTGCCTTCACACACTTTCCCTCACGTAAAACACAAGATGTATATGGTGACATTATTGCCGTCGCACATTACACGGGACGTCACGGGGACACGGCCATCACACCGATGGTGACAAAATGCCACTAGAGCGTCCATATCATTGCTATTGCAATAAAAGTTGGTAAGAGACATGTTGCGTAGTGTGCGTCTGAACGTTGGTTGAAAGACAAACATGCGAAGAAGCATAGTTCGATAATATTCCGAAACGGTGCGCTCTTTGGCCTATAGGCTTCCTTTTCGGAAGTGTTGTATACATCTAGGGTGCGTCTTTCTGTAAGCCTCTTCAGGTCCTTGAGAGTCGGAATGGTGGGGAATAGTCCTGTGCCTCAAAAAAGCTGCATAGCTATAGATATTTCCACAGACGAACCGAACACATACTCAGACTGTATACGATATGGTCCTGGTGCACTGGACACAAACAAAAGACAGCAACAAGCGCCATCTATGCGCATTCACCGCGACAACCATCGTTAGACCATTTATGCCTTACGTTCATGTACAACGGAACTATGATTATTTTACAGAAAAGTACGATTATGCGTTCTTGTGTGACCGTGCCAGAGGATTCCGCTTAGCGAGCCGACTGAATGAGCCGGGGCAGGCGAAAACCATACCAGGCCGTCGCTCACACAACGTATCTCTTTCGATGCAGGCACTGCACACTCGATGAGTAGACGCGCAAGTCATTTCTATTCATCGCCCTTTCTTCCGAGAAACAGGCGACCAAGAAAAGCATTTACGAGTGAATTACGGAGGCAGGCAATAAGACGCAGACAGCAGCAGCCGAGCCACTGAAGCCATTACGGCGAGGAAGCCTCCACACCGAAGATGCCGCTGCTTTTCCCGTTTTTTTTTTTATAATATACGCCCATAAAACAAACGCGTAGTGGGTGGCAGCTGCGAATGGAGTCGCATATCATCGACTCGCGACTGTTGGCAAGCGATATTGCAAGCTCCTATGGGCTCGTATCGGTGCGTGCCAGTCTCGCAAAAATTGAAAAACAGACTAGCTCAGCAAATACTAAGAAAACTGTCACGAAAAGACGTGGGGTGGCGCTCGAAGAAGCGGAATACCACGCGAGAAAACGTGTTCTTTACCACCAAGTGTAAATAAGTAGACGAAAATACTGGCGCGACATATTTCTCTCGGTTTGCAGCGCACCTCCATTATATAGTCTGCCTACCTATGGCAGTGCAGCCTCCACAAAAGCCCCCCCCCCCTTCTTTTTTGTCTCCACATCTCTTTATTTTCATTTATAATGTTTATTTTATATTCATTTATTATTTATTATTTATTCATCCTTTAGTTATATATCTATTTTACTCTCAGGAATTGCTCATTACAAAGAGTGAGAAAATGGGAACGAACACTTCGACGTTTAACAAAATTTTTACAAAAATATGTTACTTATCATATACGTCAACAAAACGAATGTAGCGGTTGCAGTAATGCAGGTGGTACATATTCAAGAGCCACAGCGAAGAAGAACAACAAGCGGAAGAAAAAGTAAGAAAGAAAACGTCTATATATATATATATATATATATATATATATATATATATATATATATATATATATATATATATATATATATATATATATATATATCGGATGTGAATTCACATATTCGGATGTGAATTTTTTTTCCCCATACTAATTAAGGAAATATTATTAATTACCTATTTTTATATGTTCTCCTATAATTATGCTCTCCTCAAATTTCGCTCTCCTATAGGGCCGTTGTCTAAGCAAACGTCACGAAAAAAACCTCCGTAGATATGTTGTTAGAGGTCACGGATACCAAATTCGCAATAAATTCGCGAATTCAAAACCTCTTCAGTGTCTCTTGAATAACTCGGGGATTGTCATAGCCTTGAAACTCATCACTAAGTGGACTGAGAATGCGTAGAGATGCCATCCTGAGGCTGCCCGACAAGTGAATATACAAGTTATCTGCAATGAAAAAAAAAAAACATACGACTGAATGTTTTAAAGCTGTTCCACTCTACTGCTGACAAAAAAGGGACAAAAGTGTTTGGCACGTAAGTCTTGTTTCGCCTTTATAACGCTAGTTTAGAGGCGAAGGACCCTCTACAGGAACAAAAAGACAGACAGTTGAAGAACTTTAATAAAGCCCTAGGCACTACCCTTCTAAACAAGCATGGGTATATTTCACCTGCTATTACAAGAAAGACTTCGCACGGTTGATTGCACCTTAGCTACATTACAAAAGTTTGACGCAATCTCAAAGCAAGTGACAAATTTAGTGAACTAATTTTGATGTTCTATAGCTCGCGAGAAATCAATAATATATAAGCGTCCACAAAAAGAAAACAAAGTCATCGGGTTCTTTATGGGTTTGCCTAAAATGATAGTAAGGGGAGTACTCTTTTCTTTTTATTCACAATGAACTGTACTGACCCCACATATTGTCACCTACCCACCGAAGATTTCCCGGGCCCAACCAAACCATGTGATGCCATGTGACGGCTTGATCATGTGGCGTCATGCGGAGTGGCATAAAAATGACGTCAGAATGACGTCATCACATAATGGGGATGATGGTTTTTAGCATCACACATTTTGACGCTGGAGCCACTAAAGATTAATCTTCGGATGTGAAAAGACAACTAAGGCTTTCGACCTAATGACACTGTTTTTTAAGTAATTTCCGCGACATTACATAGTGGCTTACATAGGAATACTGAAAGTGATTAGGGAGATCGGAACAACTTGTGAGTTTTATCTATTCTATAAATAACATCCCATACATATATTTTAAGGCTATATACTAGTCATCGCGTCTCGGGTGTCTTGATTTAAAGCACAACCTCAAGTTCTCAAACACTGTCGGAAAGAAATGTTACACGGCTCCGTCATGAAGGAGTTCGCTATTGCGCAATGTTTGTGATTTTCTCGAATGTTGCGAGAAGCACCGACGTAATCGTGTATATAATGTAAATTTGTGCTGGACGCCGTCTTACCAGATACATCGTTTTATTGCGATAGCAATCACATGGATACTCTCGCATGTTTTGTGCCGTATGTGTTGGCATTGCCATCGTGGACATGTGCCGTGTCTATACGTATTGTAATGACGATGAGCAGCTTAGAGTTTTGGCCTCAACCTCAACGAGGACGAGGAAGAGAAAGATGATGACATAAGAATAACAGCCGGCCCAGCATATGAGCGTTCTCTTGTTTCACTTAAACTACATGTATACACAGAAAATCCACAAACGAAAACAATACAAAAAAATGTTTTACCAACCATAGAATCAAACGTGCAACCTCTCACTCCGCAGCGCGCGGCCTTAGATGGCTCGGCCACGAAAGTGTACGCCCTTGCCCGCGAGATGGCGCAAAGGACACGCAATGAAGGGGACACAACCCGCTTGTTGAGATGCACGCGCTCGTCTACCATGCACGTAACAAGCCACCAGGTATTGTCACCCATGCGCGGGTGCTTTTTTGAGGAAGGGGGCGGGGAGGCAGTTTTAACGCTGTGAGCTTTTCCTGGAAGCTGGTGCTCAAGTTACAGGTTGTGTGCAGGTCACTTTGCCCGCTGCAGCAGTCCCTTTTGCGAAACGAGTGCGATGTTCAAACGCAACAAGGTAATAAGTGTGACATTTCTTCGTACTTATTCTGTGTATACCTGTGCTTACGTTTCCTCCAAACCTATTTGAGCTTGATCAGTGCGCTTTAAGAGTCGAGATGTGAACGTTGTTAGCTCAAGCTGGTCCTGTGTGAGTTTCTTTCGTGCGTCCTTTGTGGTTGAGAGCTGCACTGTACGTTTTGATCTGGTTGCCGTTCTTCCGGTGGTGACACTCGAATTGGTTTCCATTGAATTGATTGCTTCAATCTTGTCACAAAGCTAACAGCTTTTTGCTTCGACGTAGCGTCAGCCAAAGGGAAAACAAAAATCTTCGTGATATACAGGTAATTTCAGGAATGATTAAATTATCATCTGACAATTGATAATCAGCGGTCACAGTGTGCCTACATTGCTATTATTGTTTCTAGCACATGCACCATGCAAGCAGGGCCCTTGAGATTTGTTTCTGAAACTTACTAGGAGCGATTTCTAGTTTACTATTGGAGTAAACCTTGAAGCCCACAACTTGCAGTGTACTAACAACGTAAGAAATATTAATGTCATGTTTTTCTTGTGCGGCAGTGGAGGGGCTATGATTTCAAAAGTCACCAGTATGTCAGACACTAATAATAGTGTGTGTGTGTGTGCGTGGATGGGTGCGCAAATCAGTACTATTGTGCAGAGAAATATGCTGGGAATGTCGTCAACGTTTGCAAGAAAAAATGCCCATAAGAGAAAATTTTCATGTCTCTGAATAGAAATTATTCGGCGTAGTACGAAACATCACTGCGTTAGTGCACACAAATGGCCTTTACCGAAAAGAGACGCACGCTTCGGCGGCCTAGCGCATATTTTAATACTAGTGATCACCCGCAGTCCCTGTGGTGTGCAAACAAACAATGAAAGAAAGCATCAAAGAAGGAAAGAAAAAAGAAAGAAAGAATGAAAAAAGAAAGAAAGGAAACATCTCTGTTTTTTAAGTGACTTTCAATTGGCACGAGCACTTCAGACTTAAATGCACTGGCCCCATTGTAGTAGTGTCGGAGGCCAGGTTAAAAAATACCGCCCGGAAAAGGGGAGCTACATCACAATTGAGCGATACTGCAGCAGCACACTAAGCGAGCATCGATCGAATGCTGACACAGCAAATGGCTGAAGCAACACGCAGAGAAATGTTGAGGTGCCGAAGAGAAGGTCGACGTTGGGTGGATGCAAAAGAGAACAGTGCAGAAACCAGGGAGCACCACGGAGTGCGAGTGCGCCCAAAGGAGCCGTAAAGCGAGAATGAGACAGTACTGGCGGTAAAAAAAGAGAAGGAAGAGTAACAGCGTGAGTGTTCCTCTCTTTGCTTGCTTACGAAATAGTGAGTAAGCCGGAAAATAAAAGACAGGGTACTCTTCCAGACGGTTGATAGCGAATCGGTGAAACAGAGTACGGAGGAGAGAAACGATGCAAGCAGAATCGTTGTGTCCTTGCACAGCCTTGCGCCCTTCCGGGGTGTCGGGCTAATTGGCCGCGTCGGTTCCAATCAGCTCGGCTCAGTGCTGTGCGCCGCTGATAGGCCAGCCGCGTCGACGGAGAGCATTTCCCAGAAGTGGCCAGCGTTACGACAGGAGGAGCCGTGTCCAAAGCACACAAGATATACGGGCTGTGAGCTTTCTAACACGTATGCGGTAGGATGGTCATGCGCACGGGGGCAGAGCTGGTCAGGTGGAGGGCGGGTGCAAACAACTCTCTCGCTATAATTTAACATAGTCGCAAATGTGCCCTGCACTTTTCCTTAGTCGTATCGTATGCATTATTTGCCCTTTTTTATGTGTGTGAGGGAGGCGAAGAAACGCAGGGTAATGCTTGCGCTAGTTTTTGACCTACATAGTGAAAAGATACGCTAGTTTTTGAAGATGATAGTGAAAAACAAAACAGGACGCCTGATGTTGCATGAACAACAGTTCACCTCCCATCTTTGCCCCAGAAAGCAGTGCACCAACGGGAAGACTTTGAGAAAGGCACGTGATCTATTCATTTTTTCTTTGATTTTTTTCTTCATTTCATTTTTTTCTCGAGTTAATTTCTTTCGGACTCGACCAGAGACAAGCAGCGTGCTGCGATGACCTTTTCCCCTTCGCTAACAGAGAAACCAAAGTCCATCTATGTGCGAAAGTCCATATTCGACAAACAGTGGGCGAAGAGAAATGGTGCAGTCATGTACGCAAATTACACGCTGTGCATTTGGTAAGACGGCGAAACTATAAAGGAGCACAATGCGCAAAGTGTGTTGTGGCAACTGTCCGATGAGTCATAAAAGTCAAATTTTGGTAGATTTCTCATTGGGTTTTTCACGCACTAGAATATTGATTACCTACTGCTCGTGATAAATGTGACAGACATGCCCGAAAAGCACATGCTCACTTTTTTGCATAAGTTTGCCGACTTGCTTTAGTACGGCTATCACTTTTTACATGATCTGTATGACTAAACGGAAGGTGAATGTTAGAATTTTTAATTATGAGCTCCCCTACATGCCTATTTTATCAGTAATTCTACTATGAACGCATTGACCTCAATAAGTGTAAGAGTAAATTTTTGCGAAAGCAAAAGCGAGGTGCCAAACAAAAAAGCATTTGCGAAATCAAGACTAACAGCTTCGGAAGCGTCAGCAACATGCAAGCACATGTGCGAAATTTTCTTGTGCCATACCACAAACGAAATAGTTGCAGAAAAAAGCTCCCGATTGTATTTCGCTTGAGCCCAAACACGGGGGCATTTGTGCATGCTGCACTTTCGAACAAGAAAACGTAAGTGCTGTGGGGTGCTCCGGGCTACCATAGACACGATCAAAGTTGAATTTTCAGGAGCATTACTCTTGCATCGGCTAGGAACAGACTCCATTAACAAAAATTCAAGCCTCTTCAAAAGAATGCGGGACAGGGAAAGTGATGGTCCCTGCTTTTGTGTTCGGTAATCTTAACTTTGGGGGACGTACAATCGTGTGCATGCCTTGCGTAAACATGAGAACGTATGCTACAGGGTTGAACCTAGTGGATACTTTGCGCCGGTCCGGCTACTTTACGGGCCCGTTGTGGTACCAAAAGTTCCAGTTGGCTCTACCTACCCTCTGGATAGGTTTATTATCTTAGTAGCTTGCTAAAAACATTTATTCCTCCTTCTGATAGTTCTACGCAAATAGTGGCATCGGTATCATTAGAGAAATTCTTGTTCTTTTTACTTTTGTTTTTCGCTTTCTCACAAAAATAGTTGAGAGAGAGACAAATATGGTAAATGAGTGCAGTACGCAGAGCAGCACACTATGGTTAAGTGCACGGCCATAAAACTTTTTCTATGATCTAATTACTCTGAACCCCAATAAAGGTTGCATGGCTCAATTTCTCGCGAGGTGTATTACCAAAAACCGCTTCTAAAACAACATAAATTATGGTTAGAGTTTTTTTTATGACCTTGTCCATAATCATAAGCCAAAACAATATTGAAAATACAAAATTATTGCGCGCTTCATGACAGCAGTCACGCAAAAAAAAAAGAAACCACTCCTTTTTACAAAAGTTTTAGGCAAACACGTGTTTTTGAATATGCGTTTATGCTTAGCAAGCAATTTATAAGAGAAGACTTCCTTTGAGCTGAGTTAATGAAGTATGCGAGTACATTAACTCTATTTCTGTAAGAATTCTGTTAGGCAATTTCAGCAACGACGGGTGGAATCACGAAGCACTAATGGACCCCACCAGTGTTATTAGTGGCGTGTTTTGATACCCGTAATAAAACCGGTGTTCCAATTACGCTCACAATGCACTTTCCCATGTCCAATGAACCTTCATAATCATCGTGGTGCTTCAGGTATGCCATTCTCTGCGCTTCAGAGACTACGAGCCACAGAACGCCGCTCCTAATGGAAGTTACGTGCTATTCATTTCTCTGTCAAAAATTGTGCAGTGTTTTTTTTTTCAGCCCCATTTTCGTTCTTTGTTCTTCGGTGGAAGTAGAACGAATCCCAATGAACACTTTGTTCCAGTTTCTGCGTCAATATTTTTCTGTTCTTTTTTATTGCTACCTATTTCGAATAAGAGCATCTTCCTATCCATTTTCATCTGAAACTCTCGACAAAGCTTTTATATTTCCCGAGGCCACAGTATTTTGGAACGATCTGTAATGTAGTAGTACTCAGTAGCTCTATCATGCGTTTTCAGTTAGAGTATCTTATCCGCCATCACAGCTTACCCCATAAGGCGCCACGCCAGTAAAGGAGCCCTGCAACACTTTTTTCATGTAGCCATGTAATTATTTCACCAAAAGTGATTACTGTCTCTCAGGTATTCACCGCTGTAAAAACTTTTAGAGCCTCTCCAGTACAAGCGGAGTTGCAAATATTTGTCGTACGCTGCAATTGTATTCCCTCTTCTTTCATTCCAATGAAAGTACTAGAGGGTAAACCTACTCCTATGATAAAGCCATCATATCGGGTTAACGTAAATTTTGGTTAGGTGCCATGTGCTGAAGTTCACATTTGTAGCAGTGTCCAGGGCTACCATCCTCGTGAGCACCATCGCTTCATATCTTCTTTTCGCTTCTAGTGTTGCAAACACCCATGTTCTTCATGGCATGGTTGCGGAAGTGCAAACAACTGGATATACACATGTGCAACTCTTTAAGAAATGTCTGTGCGTCCAACATTTATATATATATATGTAGCGTCATATCATGATGTGTCGCTCAACGAAGAAAAATTACAACAAGGTCACCTTCCCTCTGCGTGGTTCGCATAACGTCAATTACCAAGGTATGCAGGATCGGCCAAATGTTTTTACTATAAAGAACATCACACGATTCGCATCGTGTTATGTCAGTAAAGAGCAAGCTGTGAGTAAAGAGGAACATATTTATATTAAAAGGGGTTTGTATTTATTGCTATAATGTGTAGCCCGGAGCAATTTGTCAAATTCGATGTTGTTGCATCCTTGTATGTTGGACTCGGTGCTTACTGAACAGCTTCTTTATGAGTTTTCCTTCTACACACGAACCAGTTGAATTGTGCTGAGGACAAGAAGAACGGAAACACGTATGGGCCTCACGCAGGTTACTGTTTACCTTTAGCTCAAGCTTCTGCTCTGATAAATATGTCATTGTCCGGGGGCAAAGCCACGGCCAGCCATATTTGTGGCCCTACCGATCAAGCGGAGAAGGCCTTGCTTGCTTCCCTAATCTCAAAAGCATGAGAACATGCAGCACAAAGAGCTAAGCGTGCGTCGAACTCATATCTTCGCATTCTTTCCTCTAGCAACAACGTGTCAGTTTTTTTTTTCATTTCGTCCTTTAGAAAAAACACCCAGTCACTTTCTTTTCAAATCACGGCTTCGTTGTTATTTTTGCTTAAACTAGGTGTGTCGTAAGTCAAGACGGCAAACATTTGCGCATGCTGAAAAAACTGTCGCTGAGCCAAAAATAATGAGACCGGCGAGACTTCGAAATCACTGGGACTTCTCCGTGCAAATATCTGTTTTTCTTTGTGGCTGAGAACGCACAGACGTTCACTTGGCTTAACTCTACACAGATAAAGGCCCCCCGGTTTTTCGTTCTTTTTTAACTGATGAAAGGGACTGAAAACTGGAACAGAATAAGTTAAAAAGTGCGCTTAGGTTGATGCAGTGCACCTGATTCACCGGCACTTAGTTCTTCCTTCCATCTCTCTGTCCTTCTCAGTCTCTTCTCTCTGCGTTGCTCCCCTTCTTTGAAAAAAAAAAAGGTTCTAAGTAACAACACCGAGGGTATCCTAAAGAGAACATGAACAGAGAAAAATATTTTGTGAAGAAGTAAGGCTTCCATCTTTTACTTTAGCTCCACTTACGTCAATGTACAAGGGATGGTCAAAAGTTCCCAGGCCACACTCCCATGAGAATGCATAAGATACTGGCCTGAGAAATTTTGCCCCCCCCCCCCCGTAAATCCTACCCGCGGCCTTTTATTTTTCTTTTTTGTCCTCCAAGTTTCTCGCACTTTCCGATCTATGGCGAAATACGAGAAGCATCGCTTTTTTGTTACTTTTCTTTCATTGCGGTGGTACGAATGAACAAGTATAATGTAAGAAATCCGTAAACTGGTGCTGTGTGCTCGAGCCGGTGTTCTCACAAGTGAACTTCTCTTGTTCAAGGCCATAGAAGTGGTTTGCTTAGCGCTTGCGTGTTGTTTAATAGCACGTAAGACCCGTAAAAATCGAGCGATGAAATTGAAGGCTGGTTAGTCTTTCAGCCCAAGCGAATCAAAGCAAGTTAACACAGAGAATTGAAACTTCTTGCGGCACTGCGCAAAATCAGTACATGTTAAACAAAGCTGCGTCCGCGAGTCCTGGTGCCGCTCGATGACTCACATATGAAATAGGCTTTAGGTCAGTGCATAAAGAACCCTTTACTCACCTTCTTCATTCCCCAAAGTGCAGAACACCGGGCATCTGCCTAGTTCTCTTCTTGTGCTTTCTCCCCCTGTAAGTTTTGAAGACAATAGTTTTTCTCGGTATACTTTAATGCAGAAATATCGGTCTATCTGTCTTTCTGTTTAAGTCTGTTGCACGATTCATCCACCCAGCAAAAAGTCTAAGCCCTTGCTCAGCGCTCAGCCATCTTGATCTGGTTGCTGCGTTCATACTCGCCAGCATTGTCGATCAAAAAAGCAAATGATGCGCATATCTGAGGCTCAACGTCAACACGTATTAGTATCCCGTCATGTGTTTCTTTAATAGAAACTACATAGATAGATAAGGGTAGACACTTGAGTGAGTTGTTATGGGTTCATCTTGGTTGAATAGCGCACACGGGATGTGGACAGAGGAAAAGAACACACCCAAGCGCCGACTCGCAACTAACATTTATTTGGGAAATAAACGGATGATATGTAGGTGAAGTGCTACTTAACAAAAAATTCAAAAAAAAACATAAAACAGCAAAAACAACCAAACATGCCACAAGCAAGGGAAACAAATATAACATTGGTATTATCTCAGCGTCTCATTAGTATCATCAGAGTCAAAACCATACTCCCTCGCCGCTCATTGTCGCGAATGCGGCTGCGTACCCTTATTCAACGACACAATGATACTGTCGCGTCATAGATATTAGCTGGCAAGAGAAGTGATCGAAGACTTCCACATCCGAAACAAAAAAACAATAAGTGTGTCAGCATACCGTCAATTGCGCTGAGTGATGCAGAATTCAGCTACCTTTCTAGCACCTGCAAGATGATGCCAATGTTATAATTGTTTTTCCTGATTGTGGCGTGCTCGGTTGTTTTTTGCTGTTTCATGTTTTTGCATTTTCTGTTAAGTGGCACTTCACCTATACATTATATTTTTTTTTCCAAATAGTCGTTAGTCGGGAGTCCGTGCTCTTCTGTGTTCCTTTTTTTCGTCCTCGTCCCGTGTGCGCTATTCAACCAAGATAAATAGATAGATACGTAATTTTAAACTGCGCAGTGTTTCTTGGACTGTGCTGACAATCCGATGCTATAAGCACTTTTTGTAAAGATAGAATGCTCTGTTGTTGTTGTTGTTGTGGTGTATCGGCCGCCAAATGCCGATACTAGCTGTTTTTTTTTTTATAAACTTGAGGGGATTCTGCATACCCTGGCAAGGAATGCTCATACCAGGGTTATTATTCTTGGTGATATAAACATTGATGCATTTAGTACTAGTTATAAGGACTACGCTTACCTTACACAATCATATAATTTCTGCAATCTGATCACTGTGCCTACTCGAGTAACAAGTACAACAGAAACGATCTGGACCATGTCCTCACAAATATTCCTAACAACATAACAGCAGGTGTTCTTAATGAGCCTGTCACTGATCACATGCCAACTTTTTTCACTGTGAATGGAGGGCCTATAATAAATCATCAGAGGAAGGTTACTTCTTATAAAATTGATTACTCAAAGGTTCGTTATTTCTTACGCTCTAGTAGATGGCATGAGGTTTATCATGGAGTTTGCTAATCTAATTAATGTTATTACGGAAGCCGTACATACCTCGAAAAAAGTCATCCGTAGGCGCTCATATGAAACACCAATCTGTCCTTGGATGACCCAAGATTTATTAGGGGCGCTTAAGGCGAAAGAGCACTGGTATCATAAGTAGAAACGTGATAAGCACAATGCTCATCTACTACATGAGTATAAAACTGCTCGTAACAAATCAGTAGCCATGTCACGTAAATGTAAAAAAGAATAATATTCGAAGCTTATTGAGCAAGCCTCCGGTAACTCGCGCAAAACTTGGCAAATAATAAACGAAGCAATCGGGCATACTCGTGCTGGAAAAAACGCTACCCGACAATGTCACTGAGGACACTGTCAACGACTTTAATACTTATTTTACAAATGTTGGTCTTTCGTTAGCCAAAATGCTGCCTATTCCTAACAAAACGCTGTATGAACCAACGTCCTTACCAAATAGCTTCGTTATAAACAACATAGATATTAAAGAAATTCTGCTTATTGTGAGTTAACTAGTAATTAGCAAAGCGCCGGGTCATGACGAGATTCCAGCACGCGTTATAAAAGAGAACATTGATTTATATGGAGAAGTATTATTAACCTATTCAACCACTTATTATATGCCGGTCAATACCCATCAATACGCAAGATAGCCAAAGTCACCCCTGTTTACAAAGAGAGAGATAGGTCCGATCCTTCTTGCTACCGCCCGATCTCTGTACTAAATGTACTTAACAGTATATTCGAAAAAATAATTTCGAAACTTATGCTTTCCTTTTTGAACAAATATCATGTGTTATGTCCGCAACAACATGGCTTCCGGCCAATGCGCTCTACAAGTACAGCAGTGCTCACACTAAGCCAAGTTTTAAATACTGCCCTCCAAGATAACAAGTTCGCCAAAGTGGTTTTTCTGGACCTCAGAAAAGCGTTCCACACAGTAGACTATGACATCTTACTTTACAAATTACGTAGATATGGTTTTCGCAACACTATGTCGAATTTTTTTCAGTTACCTTCAAGGTCGACAACAGATGGTAGTTATTAGTAACATTGCTTCTTCTCTCCAGTCCATTCAAACAGGTGTGCCACAAGGTTCCGTATTAGGATCGTTACTTTACTTACTATACATAAATGGCTTGCCTCTAGTACTAACAACTGCCGAGATGCTTATGTATGCTGACAACACTGCCCTAATTATTACCAGCAAAAATCTGTCAGACATAGAAGAACAGATCAATACTGAACTAGCTAAGCTTGCCGATTGGTTTACAGCCAACAGGCTTACCATCAATGCAAAAAAAAACAAAATATATGTTGTTCCACTCCCGTACTAATCCTACTCCACATGATATACAACTCTACATGAATAATTGCTCCCTGGAATGTACTGATTCTTTTACTTACCTAGGTGTTGTTATAGACAGCTGTTTAAATTGGCAGAGTCAAATAGAAGCAGTCAACTCGAAACTAGCTTCGAGTTGTTACGTCCTTTTGCAAGCACGTGAATATTTTGACACTACAATTTTGCGCACTTTGTATTTTGCTTTAGTTAACTGCAACCTTCTGTACTGTGTAGAATCCTGGGGTTTGACGTATTACTCTTATGTTGAGCCAATACGACGGCTGCGAAAACGGGCTATACGTACGATTACTTTCTCACCTTACTACGAACATAGCAAACCACTTTTTTCTAGGTTAAAGGTCTTGCCATTTGATTTTGTGCGGGAACTAAAATTAGCTACATGTATTAACAGTGTCGTTAGGACCAATGAACCATTCCCAATTTCATTACTGTGTATTCCCCAACGCCAAACGAGGAACCAAACTTTTAACAACTTCAATATACCGCCCATAAAAAACGCCTATGACAAAAGTCTACTACAATATACCGGAGTGAAAGCTTGGAATGGCATACCGCGTTATACAAAGAATACCCAGAACTTTTCCAGATCATCGAAAAAATACTACTTTGAAATAATTTTCTCTGCTTGAGTTGACTGATACTTTAGGTTGCAATTTTTTATTATGTATATATATTGTCCTTTATGTGTTTAGTGTTTTCTTTGAAAGATGTTTCAATACCCTTGTTCTGTATATTAAGCCATATAAGAGAACTACTATTGATATTGCAACTACAAGTATCATTCTTCAGTTCTGTTCGCCACTAATCACCAAATATTTGTTTACTACAAGTTATGTACTTTCCCTTTTTTCTATGTTCAATCGAATTCAAGTGACTGTTGTTAGCAGATAAACATTACTTTTTGTATACCAAATTTGAATTGTTTACTTCTGTTTATTTTTAATTAAAACTATTACAGTTTAACTTATGTATACTTTCAATGGGACCCGCACTAGCCTTTGGCTATGGGACCATACAGTTTGTGCTTATTTTGTATAATACATGAGTGCAATAAAGATCATTGATTCATTGATTCATTGATTCATAAACGAAAAAGCGCGCGTTTTGAACGCTTCACTAAGACGACACAGTGCTGCCACCTACCTGTGGCTCCGCATACTACACAAGCTTTCATTTCCTGACATCACTACCAGATGGCATCCATATATCACGCAACACCTCCAAACAAAAGAATCGTCTTTAAACATTGTTTGAGGTGAAGCAAGCAGATACGCGGCCAATATTTTGTCTACGCATCAAGGACGATGTCATAAAGAAAGGTATATTGCGCGCAAAATAGTTTCACAACTCACTGTGAAAACCTTTCTCTCTATTATTCACCTACACAACATATGAATGGTGAACAACTTTAGAATAGTTGACAATGTGGACAATATTTCATAATCCTACACAGGAAAACAAAAATAAGCAAATCATTCTTCCACTATGGAGACGAAGTTTAGCTTCTGATATGTCTATGACAGGCCGGTTCAGTCAAGTTCAGTAGTGTAGTGTAAGTTCGATGCTTACAAACGTGAAACGTGTACTTGTACTTCCAAGTCACAGCTTCGCATTAACACCACTGAAAGGCATGACGCCATGTCGTCCAAGTCTGAGGCAACGGAAAGACAAATGAGCCACGGCACAAATACGAGGAGACCACACAACGCAGAGTAACAATGATTTCTCAGAACCAGCCAGCAGTTGGAGGGGGCTAAACAAATTACCTCGGTACATCGTTAGACACCAAGGGTCAGCATTCACGGAGCTCAAAACGGGAAGTTCACGGCCTACCGGGGTTTCCTCGCTTTCCACCTAAATTAGATGGGACATAAGAGAACTTTCTTAAAGCCCGCGAATTCTCCGGAGAAGTTGGGCAAGTAACAACTAACGCAACGTATAATTCACACTGTTCCGTAGCAGCGGTGAAGAAAGAATAGCGGTTGAGAGAAGGTAAGAGTGGGCCTTTTAAGGCTCCCTGCAGACAATCTTCTTAACAAATGTATTTTTTCATGTGAAATTACTCCACTTCATTAGGCTTATTACAGAGGTCGTGGCCCAGAAGTACTGTACACCAAAATGTTGCGCCAACCCAATACATTACTTTTCCCGCAACCTTGGTTTCCACAACCTTGATTCACCACGTCTCCCTGCCGTGTGGAGGGATGATGCCAGCTGTACCAACCACTGGGGGCCGTCCTAAGTTGTAAGTGCAAGTTCTGAGGGACTATACCATTACTTGATTTAAGCGGAATGAATAGAAGCGGTGCATCGAAAGGCTGGCCGTCGTTTCGATAGGGGGACCTATATTTGTCAAATGCGCCTTGTCATCCTTCGCGTTCAAGTGTTAAGGGTGTTAGTATTAACGCCATGTCCTATGGTGGCGCGTGTCTCTGCTGGTAATCATCATCTGGAATGAATGAATGAATGATTGAAATAATGAATGAAGAATTATTTAAAGTTTGGCAGTTTCTGTCGAAAAAATTATAAAGCAGAAGATTGTAGCCTTTGCCTCATTTAGAGCAATGTTACAATGACGCCAAGAAATCTCTTCTCGAAGGTAAAGAGAGCTGTAAAAGAGGATGGATGAAGAAAAAAAATCCGGCAGAACAAACGCTCCTCAGCAATTCATGTTATCTGGAGGAAAGGCGATATATATATATATATATATATATATATATATATATATATATATATATATATATATATATATATATATATATATATATAAAGAGAATCTCCGTTTTGAGCAGTCATCAAAACGTGGTTTATATTGACATTTGAGCCAGAGTCTGGCCTTCATCAGGAATGAAGGTACAGTTTGTTGGTGCTCAGCTTTATACAATCTTAAATGAAAGAGGCTACGCGAAAACAAAAAAACAAAGAAAGAAAAAAAGGCAATGAAAACATGACGCTCTCGTTGCTTTTTTAAGGTTCTCTTTGCTAAGAGACACACACACCTGATGTGCTAAGAGGACATCAGGTGCGTGTCCAACCATATTTGTCATACACAAGCCAATACATGGAAAAGAGAGAGAGAGAAAGAGATAGAAAGTGATAGGAGAAAAGAAAAGGAGAAAAATAGATAAAAGGTAATGAAACATTCAAAGATAAAAGTAACAGGAAAGTATGTAGAGAAAAAGAAAGGTAATAACAACATAACAAGGTAAACAGACATTGAAACACATAGTAAACATAGAGAGAGAGAAACTGACGACAAAAAAAGAAAACCAATGGCAGCACAGAAAGAGAAAGACAAAGAGGAATGAAGAGGAACAATAAATGATATGGAAAGAAGCAGAGAATAAATTCAAGAAGAGTGAGTGATAAACAGGAAAGGATACAGAAAGAAAACAAAAATTACAAAAGATGCAAAGAAAAAAAGAGAAAAAAAATAAAAAGTAAGGAAGACCAACCGGCTGCGCTTTAACTGGGTGCTTTGCAAACCACTAGTTCGAAGCTACCGAAATATTTCTGTCCACCTTGATTTCTTTCCAACTATTACAAGTGGTGTTCTTAAAAGCTTTTCACTGCGCTGTAGTAATTACGTTATAAATACTACAGTGCCGTCAAAAGCATATAATAATGTTCGCTGTACCTTCCTTTTGTTAAAGACATACTTAAGCTGCGAAAGATCACAAACACAAAGTAATTGATTGATTTGTGGGGTTTAACGTTCCAAAACCACCACATGATTATGAGAGGCGCCGTAGTGGAGGGCTCCGGAAATTTCGACCACCTGGGGTTCTTTAACGTGCACCCAAATCTGAGCACATGGGCCTACAAGATTTCCGCCTCCATCGGAGATGCAGCCGTCGCAGCCAGGATACAAACACAAAGTAAAAAAACACAAAATGACAGGGACATGTAAGCGGCTTGTCCTTGTCATTGTGTGTTTCTTCACTCTGTGTTTGTGATATTTCTTGGCTAAAGGATATCATTAAGCAAGTACCAACTAGGCTAAGAATAAGTCTTTATGCAATAATTTTTTAATATAAATGTATATAAGGAGATGTTGGTGCCAATGCTGCACAATACTTTCTTTCGGCTTGATGAGGTGTTGGTAAAAAAAATATCTGTGACGCATACAATACTTTCTTGCGGCTTGATGAGGTGTTGGTAAAAAAAAAATATCCGTGACACATTCCTCTTTTTTGTTGTCTCTGATCACTCTGCAACAATACAAGAAATCCTCTCTGGTTAAACTCCTCGTTTTGTTATGTCACCTCTCTCTCTCTTTTTCCCCAGCTCATACCACGCAAGCGAGGAGCGGTTTTTTGGCTTTATGAGTGGCTTCGATAGTATCGTTAGCCTCGGAAACATGAAACGGCAAGCACGCTTCACCCATAGCTAACACAGTGCCAGGTAAGATCAGCTTACACGTAAGAGGTAAAAGTAAAAGGTTGAAGGTCAAGCAGCATCAAATCGGAAGCGTTTAGCTACACAATAAACCACGTGACCTGACTGCCAGAAGCTGACCAGAAGCACTCGACTAAGTTGATAGATTAAGGGGATCACGTCTGCTCCTTTCGCCTTGTCGATTCATTCTCAGTTCTTGCGAGCAAAAGGTGCATACCTAACCACTTAGGTAACTGGTTCCACGGGAATCTCTTCTCGTTAAGACTAAATCTGCTGCGGGAGCATTATTGGGTGGGACAGACTGCGCAAACAAACCGCGTAGTAGCGAGCACTTTGTTCGGCCGAAGCGGAAGAACAAGATGTGGTGGAGGAAGCAAGGCCTAGCGATTGGCGTGGAGGGAATCACAAATTCAAGCAGAAAAGACAAGACCGGCTGATGTGGCTGACCGTTGTGTTCGAGAACAGTGTGTGTTTCAATTGAACAAAGAGAAAACAGATGATACGGGCTCGTCTTACTTGACTCTTAAGCTGGTTCTGCGCAAAAAGGAGAAGAAGAAACAGCTGGCCAGGCGAAAAAAAAGTTGCATATAACTGACTCATGAAATATACAGTGACACTAAAGCAAATAATATCAGGACAAGGCGTGGTACCGTGGCGGAGTACTTTATTGCCACGCAGAAGGCTTGGGTTCAGTTCTTGCTGAGCCCTGATATTCACTATTTGCATTTGTCTTGTCAACGCTGCCGATGTCCGGTTTTTTTGTTTCTTAACGATATCGCGTAAAAACTACCAATGTCTGTTCTCGCCGTTCTTGGGAAGATAAATTGTCAGTCACCTGTGGCACATATCCGCGTACCTGCAGCACATAGCTGCCCGTGGTTACGGGTATGTACTACACGCTTCTGGCGGAAAGTGTTTAACGTCGTATTCGTCAACCCATTTGCCCTCCAACACTAATTTCAGTTCACCCCAGTGAGCGAGCGAAAACATTTATTGAAAAACAAAAGCAAGAAGCAGCTCTTTAGAGGCTCCATAGTAAGTGGAATAGTCCTTATTTCGGGACCCCATTAGTGATAGCCGCAGGCCTATCCATCTGAACCATGACCCTTTCGGCCCGAAGGTTTGAGCACAGCCGCCCCCCATTCCTCTCAGGTTAGGTTAGGGTTGGGTGGGAAGAGCTGGCAAGCTCCAACGATGCAGCAGGTGTCATCCACCTGCCCATAGTATTGGTGCTTGCCAGTGAAGGAAGAATCAAAATGTTTCGAAATGTTGCATAATTGCCGGGCACAATAAAGCATCGGCGGTGATCGTGAAACACTGAGACATATATATATATATATATATATATATATATATATATATATATATATATATATATAGAGAGAGAGAGAGAGAGAGAGAGAGAGAAAGAGAGAGAGAGAGAAAGAATAGATAGATAGATAGATAGATAGATAGATAGATAGATAGATAGATAGATAGATAGATAGATAGATAGATAGATAGATAGATAGATAGATAGATAGATAGATAGATAGATAGATAGATAGATAGATAGATAGATAGATAGATAGATAGATAGATAGATAGATTAAATCATTCCCATTGAAAAGTGGCATCAGCTGCATTGACCCGGCGAAAGTAAATAATAAATATCAGGTTCAGAGCAGGCATCGCACCAAAGCATTTTGCGTGGTAATCAGGCATTCTATTACAGAGACCCACCAGGTCTCGAAGCTGCTTTGGAAAAAGACGCTATGCAGGCGTACTTTTGCTGAAATGTCCATTCCGGTTGCAGTACTAACTTTCTAGTTTTATTATATGTAATTAATATGTACTGCTATGGCACAGGCGTCACGTCCGAATAAGTCGATCGTAGTGATGTGTCATATACTGAACTTGTTCTACGTAAGGCTCTGCAGGACTATCATTTTATTTTTATTTTTATTTATTTATTACATACTGCAGTCCTATAAGGACCAAGCAGGAGGGCAGATGGGAAAGTTACATGTATCGCATGGTAGCGGTGAATACATATCAATAACCATGCTTTGGTCATACACACGTGCAGTATAGATATATAAACAAATACACCCATACAGACATTTTTACACACATTTTCAGGTAAAGAAAAAACATTGCACAGTGCAAAACTCATTGTAAACTAGAAAGTTGAAACGATCACACTGTCTCTAGGTCAAGCAAAACAAAACCATTATACAGTAGAGCTCGTATTATGCAATAGAGCTCGTAAAACACAAATACGCACTTTTCCCAACAAACAATGAAAACCCACGACTAAAACATCCTCAACCGTTCGAGAGCTGCACAAAAACTAGAAAAGCACCAGCAATCGGTCAGGAAACCTCTGAAACAAAGATGATAATTATTCTAGGGCAGCAAACACCATCGCTGAAAAAGCGGCCGCAGTTCGCGCAGAGAAAACCGAACTCGGTAATGCATCCAATCCGCAATTGTCCGCGGGAAGAAAGAGTATTTGAATAGATTTGTGCGGGCCTTGTAAGGAAGAAGATTGTGTGAGTGGCGATGTCTCGATGCTCGAGGTCACAACAGCTTGACATAAGGGTTAGCGTTAAGCTTCAGGTGGCCATGAAAAAGCGAAAACAAAAATTTTAGGCGGGCTAGTTTACGTCGCTGCTCTAAGGTTGAAATTCCATTTTGCACCATCAACGAAGATGGGGAATCAGTGGATCTGTACTTGTTGAAAATGAAACGCACTGCCCGGTGCTGCACCATTTCTAGCCTTTGCTTGTTTTTCTTAGAAAAGGGGTCCCAAACAATGTTGGCGTATTCAAGCTTAGGTAACACTAAGGTCTTATAAGCCAACAATTTCGCTTCTGTAGGGGCAGCTTTAGGTTTGTGCCTTATGAACCCAAGCCTGCGCATGGCAGCTGCGCAGGTATTTTGAATGTGCTTAGACCACGATAACGTATTGGTAATTGTCACCCCTAGATATTTGTATTCTGAGTTTTCTTTAACAGTCACTCCATCGATACACTAAGAAAACTTAAGCGGCTCTCTTTTATTTGTGATTCGCAGTAGAACAGTCTTGTCCGAGTTTAACTTCATGCACCACGACGTGCACCATTAGCCAACACGTGTCAAGCTGTCATTTAAGAATATTTGATCCTCAGTACATGTAATTTTTCTAAAAATTATGCAATCATCTGCAAATAATCGTATTTGAACATCAGACGAGACAATTGAAGTTATATCGTTTACATAAAAAAAAAGAGAATTGGGCCCAAGACGCCGCTTTGTGGAACACCCGATAAGACAGGTAATGCGCCTGACGAGCACCCAGAGATCTCCACATATTGAGTCCTGTTGGAAAGGTAAGATTTAATCCAGTTAACAAGAAAATCGGGTATACCAAGGTTTAGCAGTTTTCCTATAAGCTTACCATGAGGAACACAATCGAATGCTTTGCTGAAGTCGAGGAATACTAAGTCAATCTGGCTGGCCGAATCAAGGGCAGAGGCAATTTCGTGCACCGTAGCTATCAGCTGTGTGTGCGTCGATAGCCCTTTACGGAAACCGTGCTGAAATTCGGAAAGTAAGCCGTTACGTTCAAGAAAGTCTGTTATGTAGTGAGCAAAAATGTGCTCCATCAATTTACAGGTTGTAGACGTTAAAGAGATCGGGCGGTAGTTTTCTATCCGTAATCGATCGCTCTTCTTGTGTGTGGCCAATATGCGAGCAACTAGCCAATCATAAGGCAAAATGGCAGACGCTAAGGACAAACGAAAAATTTCAGTTAAAATGTGAGATATTGGTTCGGCGTATCTGCGCAAGAATGCGTTGGGTATGCCATCTGGTCCACTAGATGACTTGTGTCGCACACTGACCAACAGTGATAACACGCCGTTTTGACATATAAAATCTTCAGGAGGGCAGGCTGTAGGAACCAAGGGATAACTGTCATCGTGCGGTGCGGAAAATACTGAATGGAAGTAGTCGTTTGCCTTGTCGGCCACTAAACGGGCATCGGTAATAAGAGAATCATTATGTTGGATTTGTTCTAGTTTACCACTTTTGGAGGCTAGATAACGCCAAAATTTTTCCGGGCTTTCTTTGATGAAGTTTGGCAGCGTTATTCCAAAATATTTGTCTCTGTATCTGCTGAACACAGCGTCTGTATCTGCTGAACACTTACGATCTGTTTTTTTCTTGCGCGTTTTAGTCTTCTTTTTAAGTGTATTACGTTTCGATCAATCCAGGGACTTTTGCGCCGTGACTTGATGCGGCGTAAGGGAACGTGCTTGTCAATACAGTCCTTCACAGTTTTCTTGAATGTTTCCCAAAGCGTCCGTGGATCAGTATCAGAAATATTGTCAACAAGCTCCCACAGTCTGTCAAGTACGGATTGATCATCAGCACGCGTAAAATCTTTGATTGTTTTAAGTACAGGCCTATTAGGTACACACTTATCAAAATCGCATGTAAGAAGTACTATTTTATGGTCCGATACTCCCGGCTCCAAACTTAATTCATACTCGGTAAATGCGTTGCTTACGAAAACAAGGTCTATTATTAAGCCGCTGTCACCATGTTCATGCGTGATGGTGTGTACTACTTGTTGTAAATCGCATGCTAGTATTATATCCACCAATGGGCAATCGAGCAAATCAGTAACATTTTTTCGAGATCAGTCGATTAACCGCACACTGTAAGAATGTGGCCCCAGCAGTTGACCTTTAGAAATAAACTTTCATGTTCATCAATTTGGGGCAACAATGTAGCAGAAAACGTACTCTTCAATATTATCGCTACCCCACCACCGCGGGAAACGCGATCGCGGCGAAATATCTGGTGCGAGGGACAGATTAGTATATCATCCGTGATTTCCTCGTGAAGCCAAGTTTCTGTCATGATTGCTACATGCGGGTCGTATTTCAGAAGCAGATCTTCCAGTTTATCAATTTTATTTACAACACTGCGGAAATTTGCATTTAGGACACGCAGCTGCCTCGAGTCACGCTGATGTATCTGTCAATTGGTTTTCCGTGACCTAGGAGCATTAATGATAACACGGCAGTTCTTGGAATCATCCCACGCATAAAGGGTCCCATCAAGTTTCAGCTTATATTGAATAAGATACGCTTCCTTGCCGTTAGCTTTATCATCGTTCGCTGTTTTCCACAAAAGCTTACGCTTGCGCAGCGTAGCTCTTCTAAAATCGTTTTGCACAAATATGTCTGTGCCTTTCAAGTTCTTCGCACGGCGCAAAATTGTCTCTTTCTCAAGAAAATCTTGAAAGTAAACAATAACTGGCCTTTTAGTGGCACCGGGCCTTCCAATGCGATGGATTCCAGCGACAGAGCTGCACTTCTGTTTAAGCTTCCGTTCGAAAATGCCGTCTATAACCTTTCTTCTTAAGCTTTCATCGTTTTCTTCGCTGTCCTCTTCAACGCCAAAGACGACAAGGTTAGAACGGCGGCTTCGGTCTTCCGAATCGACAAGTTTCTGAGACTGTTGCTCAATGACCCGTTTGAGATTTGATACCTTTGTCTGTAGTGTGTCAATTTGTAAAGTTTTCTCCCGAATTTCAAGGAGCAGTTTGTCGAGATCATTCAATCGAGTGTCGAAGTTTGCAACAGTATTTTCAGTCATTGTTAGTCGTTCTCGAACATCAGTAAGTTCCTTTGAGATGGTTTCCTGGCCACTCTGAATTTTCGCGAACATTTCCTCAACGGTAGGACCTGGGTTCTCTTCCACGTCCCCACAAAGAAGAAGCACACATATACGCAAGCAGTTTTTAATATACAAGACATAGGACCGTGGGCACGGCAAAATAATCAGCATTGGATCATCGCAGTGAAGTGTCGACACGGTTTCACTAACCTGTGTGGTGAACGAAAATTTCTGGATGAGCGACATGGTTTCCGCTGCCTCGCCGCGCCCACTGGTGAACTGCAGCCACGGTTGATCCTTTATAGGTTGGACCGATGACGTCACAGTCACTGGAAGACCCCAGTGCAGAAGACTGAGGCTGCGCAGCTGTGGTTGTTGGGGCAGCAGCAATGGTTGATAGCCGATGTCTTCGATGTGGTAATCTTCTCGACACGTTGAACCCGTGCACGCGCCTACCTGAGTTGCGCAGGCGTAATTCATCCGCTCCAAATACCAGTTTGGCACCGATACTTGCGACGAAAAGGCAGACCTGTGTGGTGAACAAAAATTTCTGGATGAGCGACATGGTTCCCGCTGCCTCGCCGCGCCCACTCTAGACAAGTCATCCTCGAAAGCATAAGCGCAACATATGAGCTTATCACTTCTGTTGGTAAAACCCATGTTCCTATTGGCATCATTACGCAACTTAAACATCAGGTTAGATAAAACATATGTGACTGTTCACCATATTCGTCAGTGCGTACAACATTTAAACTCGTGTTTAATGTTTATACTTAAACATTATTCTTTATTGCTTCACTCGAAAATTTCTATAGAACGGGCTGGAATCCATCAGGACCTCAATAAAGCTTTTCATCCATTCATCCAACGCTCAAGAACGTACACCCCAGTAAGCTTCTCTCCACATGCTTTACATAACATTGATTCCAATTGTACCAGGAATATGTCCAATTTTTGTTCGTATTGAGGCTATCATAGTGCAGCACAATTTATAAGTAAACTCTCAGACTCCTCCCTCTTTATTTTTTTCATTCCTTAGTTCCTTTGCATACAACTTACACTGTATAGCTTTCACCTTGTACCCTTGATCATGTCCTCCCAAAGCCACTTTGTGCTAACTTCATTACTTTGCAGCACCTTTCAAAGTACCTATCTTGAACTCTTTCTAATATGCTATCCCTCCTTATTTTTTTGTTAGCTGTGAACAAGTGAAGTACACACCTCTACATCAATGCTTCAAAAGAAACGATGCTACTAAATCTCATCATATGCGGAGGCTTACATTCTATATCTTAGAAGAAAGTACGCTATCACTAGGTGACACGTAGGTTGTACGTTGTTTTTTATTTCTCTGATTGTCCCTTTTCGTAAAGTAGTCAGTAAAATTATTTATGAATGAGTGAATCTCCCCCAGTACTTTTCTTCCTCGGTACATTTTAGTCTTTGAGAAACTTAGAAGTAGTTTGTATGGGTAGCCTACGATATGTCACTTGCAGTAATAAGATGGATGTAGGCACGCCGGGCCACAAATGAACAAGCATGAACGCTGCCACCAGCTAGATCTGCCTAATAATCAACACCAGCCAACATTTCCTCTGCCCACTTCATTGCAATGACAAGCAGCAGCAGCAGGAGGAGGAGGTGTGAGCTTGAGTCTGTTCTGCGAAGAAGAGGGGACATGGATGCGGAAGCCAATGCCGGACACCTCGGCTGATGGATTGCTGCGGACGTGACTTCTAATGGGAAAGTAAAGGGGCTAAGCCCAGGGCTGAGCGTGCAATTACATCGTCTCATTTTTCTCCTCCGAGGATGACCTGTCTCTGGAAAAGGCACCTAGTCACAAAGGAGCAGGTAATAGAAAAACGTATTGTGTGTGAGACAAAATCTCAAGGACAGCACGTTGAAACGATCATTTATAAGCCACTGAAAAAGAGACATTGAGAACACGCACCCACTAAAAGAACTACTATAATGACCTATAGGAGAACAGGAAGTGAGATGAGAGTGTTGTATAACGAGGTCACAGTGGCCGGCTACGATTTTCTGTTCAGCTTTAGCAATTCGCTTATTTCATACGCGTCGACTGCGTTATGTATTTTCACTTCACAAACTAAACTCTGTCTTGGCAAACATGTGCCTAGAGAAAATTCGACTGATCCCACGTACCTTGGTGATCGATGTAATGCGAAGCATGTGGAGGGAAGGTGACCTAGCTGTACTTTTCTTATCGGGTGACACGTTATGAAAGGACGCTAAATGTATGTAACATTCTTGCATGCACATACATATGTTGAACAGTTGCAGATATTTATATTACAAGTGCGCAAGTACAAACCACTTGTTTCCACTTGTGCAACAATGCCAACAGGAACATGAGTAGTAGCGACACCAGAAGCGATAAGCTGCTATGAAGTGCTGGTGTTCGCGAAGATTGATTGATTGAATTATTGATTGATTGATTGATTGATTGATTGATTGATTGATATGTGAGTTTTAGCGTCCCAGAACCCTCACATGTATTTAAGAGACGCCGTACTGGAAAGCTCCAGAAATTTCGACCAACTGGAGTTCTTTAACTTGCACCCAAATCTGGGCACATGGGCCTACAGCATTTTCACCTCCATTGCTTGCGAGGATAATAGCCTTAAATAGTGCTACATGAATCAACTTCAGCGGAACGCACCTAACTACAATTCACATTAAGCCGATAAGACGGCTGTATCATAGCAGTACAATTGTAATGTTTATGCAACAGGATAGTCAGCCCTGCAACCGGAATTGACATTTTACGGATATTACGGTCTATTTGAAAAAAGAAAAAAAAAACAGTTTCGAAACCTGGCGTGGCTCTGGGGTAGAATACTTGATTGCCACGCTGAATTCTGGGGTTCGATTCCTACTGGGACACCAACATTTTTTTTTTCCCATTCTACGGGACAACGCTGCCGATGTCAGCTTTTTCTTAACTTTCACGGGTAAAATTGCCTATGTATGTGCTCGCCGTCCCTGGGTAAATACTAATTGTCAAACACCTACGACATTTACCCGCCTGCCAATGGCACATCCTCGCCCATGGTACGTGGAGCCCTGGAGCCCATTTAAAGACAATTGCGGGGTCTGTTATGTAATGAAATTTTGCAAATTCTAGAAGGAATGATCCGAAATGACCAAACCTACTGAGGGGCTTTTTAAGGTGTTCACCAATTGAGGATAAATTAGTTCTGCGTGATTACACCTAGCATCCCTCTTTTCTGGGGTATCAGTGGTCTGGTTATTTGCTCCTGCGCTGCCCTTCCCAGGAACAACAAAACGAAAGAGCCCCATTGATTGATTGATATGTGGGGTTTAACGTCCCAAAACCACTATATGATTATGAGAGATGCCGTAGTGGAGGGCTCCGGAAATTTCGACCACCTGGGGTTCTTTAACGTGAACACAAATCTGAACACACGGGCCTACAACATTTCCGCCTCCATCGGAAATGCAGCCGCCGCAGCCGGGATTCGAACCCGCGCCCTGCGGGTCAGCAGCCGAGTACCTTAGCCACTAGACCACCGCGGCGGGGCAACGAAAGAGACCCAGGAGAGTGTTGACTGAATGGTGGGCACTTGACGCACAATGCTAGACAATAAAACAGAAGACCACATACACTGCGAATCGCGCGGGAAATGCATGCCTATGCTGAATTTTTTGTACATTTCTGCTATCTTAAACAATATCATTTTGTTTTGCTTCTTGTCGTAGATACAAGTCACCGACGTCATTGTTTTGGAATATTTCAATTTTAGGTACAACGTTTTTGTGCCTATATTTATAATTTTGAGGGTCTAAAATTGTGTTTTATTTGCCTTTCTTTGGCGCCTAAAACACCCTTTTTCAGTGGCTAAAAATCTGGCCTCTAGTGATCATGAGCATAGTTTTCTAAATACATTAAAGGGAACTCGGACGCTAAAGTCTATGGAAGCTACAACGCATAGCGCTTCAGTGAGCGTGGCACTTATGGGTATGACATGAATTTCCCTAGTCTTCATACTCTGAGTTTGTTTTGGCTTCGCATGGCTTGAAGCTGCTTTGTCACAAAACAACAATCGGCAAATGTTCGGCACTGAGACCTCACCACCCCAATCTTTTAGGCTCACGCCTTCGAATCGGGTCACTAAGGGAAAAACGGTTTCTTTTTTTTCCTTTGGAACAAAACCGAAACGCAGCGATAAACGAAGACACAAGTGCATTCACCGCCAGTAAGCACAAAGACTAGGCAAATTCATGCCATACCCATAATTCCCATAGTCGCTGAAGGATTGCTGGATGGATGTATCCGGCTGTGCCTTTTAGATCAGGCAGCGGCTCACCCTACCTAACCATAAAATTAGGTACTGTCCCTATGTATTGAAGGGTTCAATTTCGCTTGCGCTCAGATTGTAGCCACCAATCAGTTAACCTCCTCCTGGTTATTTATACCCGTTTAAAGTCTATTTTGCCTTCACTGTCCCTAATTCCCAATGCTTTGAAAATTTCCGCGTCATTATCTTGGATTATAGGAGGGAGTCCTTACAGAACATTGACAAGTGTTCAGCCGTTTTCTCCTCTTCTCCACACGCACTACATAACTTATCTGTGCCTTCGCATTTGGTTCGGTACGTCTTGGCCGCAATACTCGCGTTCTGGAACGAACAGCAGACAACTACCCCGAGAATTATCGTAGATATTTTCTGTTGCAATTCGCTCCTTGAAAGTTCGGTAGGTCTGTAGAGATGATTTTGTAAGCATTCCAATCTTCCACGTGTCCCCATCTGTTTTCTTCACCTTCTTCTTAACCGATGTTTCCTTTTTACTTGGCATTCTGCTGTTGCCTAAATACTTGCTTGACAATTTTCGAGTTTGCTTCCTCCATTTAGTATCACAATTTTTCATGTACAGGTAGCTGAAAATCTTTCTATCCCTACGCTCCTCAAATTCTATCTTGCTGCTAACTTCCCTGCACTCGTACGATGTCCATCCCACGTCACCCTGTACCCCCTGATTCGGGGTATTCTCGTGTGCTCCCAAAGCAATGTCTACCTATACCACGTAGTCTAATTTCCAATATTGCTTTAACCTCTGATCTCATCCACAAGGCCACATTACCGAACGTCAAACCCCGGACCAAGACACCTTTCCAAATATCGTTCACAACGTCGTATTTCTTGTAGTTCCAAAGTGCCCCATTTTTCATTACTGCTGCATTGCTGTTACCCTTACTCATTACGTATCTTTCGTGCTTCCTTATGTACCCAGCCCTGTTATTTATTCATACACCCAAATATTTCTGTTTATCCACTATCTCTAGCGTGACTTCCTGTATCTCATACTTACTGCCTTCATTATCATTAAATGTCATGATTGCCAATTTTCGCCTACTGAACTTCAAATTAACATATATCCATCATTACCGCAGATGTCAATCAATCTCTGCATATTTTTCCTTGTTGTCGGCTATTTATACTATCATCTGCATACGTCATGCTGGCAATGACTGTTCAACGTGTTTCCCTTGCTTGGCAAAAGAGAGGCTGAAGCCGCGTCAACTCACCTTCAATTTGGCTTCTAGTCCCTGTAGATACAGCAAAAATAAAAAGGTGACAAGGGACATCCCTGTCGAAGCCAAGGTTGAATTTCTATAGGTTTGGATACGAATTCTTTCCATTTCATAACTAAATTGTTACTTTATAGATATCCTTTAAAAGTTTACTTATTTCAATTCCTGCATCTAGTGTGTTCAGTATTCCCCACAAGTCTTCTTGATTGACACTATTGTAAGATTACTTAATATCTAGAAATGCCAGCCACTAGGCCCTGTATTCTTTTTCGGCTGTTTCGATACACTACATCAATGAAACATACTGTCCTCCAAGCTTCTTTGTTCATGGAACTCATTTTGTAGTTCTCCCAGCAACCCCTGATTCTCCACTCATGTCTGTAGTCTTTCCTTCACTATCTGCATCACCAGCCTGTAAACTACTGATTGTCACTATTATAGGACGGTAGTTCTTCATATCATCTTTGTCCCCATTTCGTTTATAGATCATGCTCATCTGGTTTAGTTTCCACTCATTGGGGGCTTCACCATTCATTATTGTTTCACTCGCTGCATCTCTTAATGTTTTCTTAGAGTTTGGTACTTGTTTCTTTATTAGCATAGTTGGGATGCCATCAGGGGCTGTTGATGTGCGATTAGAAACCCTGTTCTCTGCCCTGTTTCACTGTCGTTGTTCCAGTAGTATCCACTGTGCTAATTGGTCCATCCTCATGTGGTATGGTGGCAAGCACGCACTCTTTCTTGGTGTTTAAATGTTTCTGTACGACTCCATGGTGAGGCTGTTCTGGTGACGCAAGGCGTCATGTAATCATTTTCTTGTTATGACTTGTCAATAATGCTCGGACATACAGTCATGTTATGCCATACCGATTTGGTAGATCCCGTCATCGAATGGCAGGAGAACCAAAAAGTCTTAGGCGGGCTGAATATATAGATAGAAGTAGGATAGATAGATAATAGATAGATAGATAGATAGATGAAGATAGCTAGATAGATAGCATCGATAGTAGCTAGATAGATCGATAGAGATATACGATAGATAGATCCGATAGCTAGATAGATAGGATAGATAGATAGACTAGATCGAAGCTAGATAGGACAGGGACTAGACAGACAGGACAGACAGACAGACAGACAGACAGACAGACAGACAGACAGACAGACAGACAGACAGACAGACAGACAGATAGATAGATAGATAGATAGATAGATAGATAGATAGAGATAGATAGATAGATAGATAGATAGATAGATAGATAGATAGATAGATAGATAGATAGAGATAGATAGATAGATAGATAGAGATAGATAGATAGATAGATAGATAGATAGATAGATAGATAGATAGATAGATAGATAGATAGATAGATAGATAGATAGATAGATAGATAGATAGATAGACACAGTCACTCAAGTTCACCTGAAATCGCTGACGATCGCAAAGCAATGCTTTGCTTTTAAAACACGGAGGGCTACGAATTCAACGGTCACTACTACAAGAAGGGCAAACTTTGGCCGCCTGAGAAGCACAACCTTAAATTTAAATAGGGTACTGCTGTTCTCGGGTTCTTGGTAGAGATTGAATCTGTGCGCCAAATAATATTTGTATTCCCTTATTTATGCCCCAATCAGCTCACCATGGATGCTTGTAACACCATCTAGATTTTTTTGGAAGCCCAAGCCTGCTGTATCACTGTGACCTCAATAGGCTTTTTTCCCCCTAATTTTTATGAAATATATTCGATCCGTACACAAGCGTCCTAAAATTGAAAGTCTTATTTATTTGGTCTATCGCCAAAACATATACTAAAGATTTTATAATTGATCTAGGGCGGAAAACAATAAACTTCTGATTAAAAATCATCATGCGTCTCAGAGATAATGAGGTCGATACATATGAAACAAAAAAGAGCGTTGTAAAAAAAGAGCAAGAAGGATGCAATAAGAAAATAAGATACAAATAGCTTTGCACGTGGAAAGGCAAGGAACGTTAACTAGAGAGAACATCGGGTGAACAATGCTGTCGTGTTTTTCTCATTACGGCCAGAGCCCAATCGGCAATCTTAAAAGAATACATAATAAAGAACAATTAATGAGATCAGAGTAGACATGTCATTTTAAGACATTTTTATCCTTCATGTTGCTTGAAGTTCTTTAGGAAGTTCTCGACGTACGCCTATCAACAGCCATACGCATTGTACTGTTATATGTTGCAAGAAATTGCTGGCTGATAGGCTGACGGCATTCATTATGTACCTCCTCATTCATTATGTGCATCCTCACATTAGGTGTAAAGATTCGCGCAGCAAGGCAGATGGATGCTTGTTCGCCCCCACCGCACTTTGTCACAACAGACCACGATGCAAGATACAAACGATGTTTTGTCTTACACCATGCTGCAGAACCAAGACGAATACGATGTGACGACGACTGCAAATTAAGCCGTAGTACTTTCGCTGTCTATATTACAAGTTAGCATATAAGCTTTGTAATTTTGACTGTCTTTTATGACGTATTGGGTCACGCCAAGTCTGCGCACCGGAGGCCCCACTGCCTTCGTCATGACGCACAAGACATTTCACATACACCGCGATGGTTGCGTCCTTCATACCATCGATTCAACATCGTTCTTGCTTTCATGAAAATGAACGAAATGGTGGTCCTAGTGATAATCTCCTTCGAGATACTGCATTTCTTTCACTTACATTTACGCTGCATCAGTTCTGACATCTCAAAATTTTTAGTTAGTACGGCACAACCAGTTATGGAGAAGATTCATTTCATTTCGTAAGGCCTCTCAATGTGCTTCTTCGTAGACGCTGGCTTCGATGCACTCTTGAATTTTGCAGCTCACAGCGCTACCTGCGGCTCCAGTATGTGAAATTGTGTCGCTCCAGCTTGCGTGTGCGATGCACTGCGTGCTTGAGGAAATGGTCAACTGGAAGTGTGACCAAAAATGACCAGACGTGCAGCTGCTGTTTTTTCCGGAAAGGCGGTAACATTCCAGAAAACACTAGTGCACGAGGGTAGGGGTGGAGAATTAACGAAAGGAAGCCCGATGTTAGAATGGCAAAAAGGAACAAAGTGGTAGACGGCCGTCGTCACACCGACGCTCGCACGGAAGTGCAAGCTGATGAAGCCCTGAGTGGGACCGGAAACGGAAACGACCACAGTGGCACCGTACACTAAATCCGGCAGTGATGGAGACTCAAAGCCAGGCTTAGAACTTGTAACATCTTGTGGACAAGACCATCGCATAAAACGAACAGTGTAATTCGCAAGGTCTTATGCTCAAAGCAGAGATTCCATGTTGGAGTCTCCAAGGGACTTTGAAGCCAACCGCATTCAAAATATATTCATAAGCAGAAGAAAAAGAAAAAAAAAGAATTCACAGGGTTTCTGGTGGATTCGTCTTAGACGACTCGAGGCCATTTATACTTCCCTTCAGAATGAGTTCTCTTACCACCCAACGTCGTGAATTCTGAATAGCAGCCGTTGCATGTTACCCCTTCGACTGAGTGACAATGTCACACGATATATTAGTTCATTAAACTGGAAGTACGGCAACATACAACAGACAGAGGAATGAATGTGCAGTTTACCAATTAGCCCATCTTTCAATACCTTTGTTAAGTGTTGTATTCACACGTTTTCGTGATCTGTTACGCGTTGATGCGCTCACGTGCCAGCGTTATGCGTTGATATGCTCACAGGATGATTTTTTTTTAATCACTCGCGTCGACGCCACTGAAATGTGCTATTTCCGTGTCTCACGAGGATTCTAAGAGTTTCCCTTCATGTACTGCGTGATGCTGCAACTGGCTAGAGCTGAAGGAACCGCAGATACCAAGCAGTTTGAAAGTCACTTAAGAAGAAACCTATTTTAGAATTAATGACGCCTGCTAACGTTCTGCCGCATGCTGGTTTCATGACGCGACCTGATAATTTATGCCCTCGGGCCTCTTATACATATCGACTTGCAGTGACAACATGATGCACGTGTCGTAAAGTACGTCACCTGTATATCCAAACGGTATGCATATTGTTCAGTGAATAAACGTTTTTTTTTCTTATATAGCGACGTAAGAACACTTTCACAGGAGTAACTAAGCTGTCTTTTTTCTTGAACTGTCGGTTTGATATGTGGGGTTTAACGTCCCCAAACCCCCATATTATTATGACAAACGACTTAGTGGAAGGCTCCGGGAATTTCGACTACCTGGGGTTCTTTAACGTGCACCCAAATTGGAGCTCACGGGCCCACAACATTTCCGCCTCCATCGGAAATGCAGCCGCCGCAGCCGGGATTTGATCCCGTGACCTGCGGGTCAGGAGCCAAGCACCTTAGCCACTAGACCACCACGGCGGAGCTTCTTGATGAACGGTGACAAAGGCGAGTAGGTTTACGTGCATCCTACACAGTCTGCAGCACAAGCACCTAAGTGCTGAAGAAAAGCTAACGTGGTGGCAGAAAGACAGACGGAGGGAAAGGAGTGAGGGAAGGGAAGAGAAAGGGGATGTAATGCAAGGCTGGCGCGCGGGTGCTGCAGAATATGTAAACACTTCTTGTAGTGTAGGCAACCGAGCCTAGCTTGCTTAACCTTCCAGCTTTTCTCCTTAATTTCTCCCTCTCACATTCTTCAACATGCCTTCCTCACGTGAACTTTTGCTTGCATTATTGATATCCAGCCAAAAAACTTCCTGTGCATAACTCTTCTTCAGGCTTAAAAACATGCGTTAAATTGGAAGCAAGCTGAACTGCCCGTGTTGCAAACTGTACTTCCTTGTAGGATGAAGGCGCATGTAATCGCGTGCTTCGAATTGATTGTGCACACTTACCACTTTGTCAGATCAGATCACCTCAACAACAAGCAAAAACTAGTGTGAAATGGTATGTAGGCCTACTAGATCCGTCAAGAAAAACATATGCAGTTATAACGAACCGAAAACATGAGTAGCTAAAGCAACTATTCGATGTAGGAAAGCTCCACTCGAAAGTTAGATATAACCCAAATTTCATTTTAAGAATCAACCGGGGTCCCCACGCAGTATGTTGGGAGTATCCAGGCAGAGTAAGCTTCACCACTGGGGCGACGCGTCACAGCCCCTCGAAGCCCGCCTGTACCCTGTTTAGCTACCGGTGGGTGGCCGGCCGGCACTGGGGATCGAACCCCGCACCTCCCGTAGCTGAAGCGGACGCGTACGTGCATGCCACAGCTACGGTATTTTAAGAATCAAAAGAAACAGTTCCAAGACAGACAGTTGTTCTCTCACTTTCCGATAGCAAAGATCAATAGGTTAAGTATAACCAACCCGCAGACAGCAACAAAGTTTGAAAATTCTACGGTCTCACTGCTGCTTTCATCAATTATTTCTTCGGAGGTTATTAAGAGCAACTCTAGCCTTTGTCTTGCAATTCCCTGTCTGCAGGCAAGTTCTATGACTGCTACAATATAGTACTTGAAGTTGACGGCAACGAATTCACCCAGTAACAAAAGGTAACGAATTCCATGGTTAGGTCTCTAATCCTAATGGACACTGTGTTATTGTGCGCCAGGCGCTGCACTAATCTCAGCGCGGGGAAGACGTTTGTTTCCAAATCCAATTTGGTGAGCCCGCGGCGATGTGGGAATCCCCGCATGAGAAACAGAATGAGCTAAACAGGTTTCGTTGAGCCAGCATTGTGCAATTCGCCTCGCAGAGCTCTAACAAACAGGCAGGCGTACTTCTGCAGACACAGCGGGATCTAAGGGTGCTTTATAATCGTAGTCTGCACAGAATACGCAGGAAAAATAAATTATGAACGAGAGAGCTACAACATGTGGCACTCTATAAGTCCTGAAAAGTGGCTCGTATAGAAGGCATGCACAGTGTTGCGTAAGCCTGAAATACTTATGGACCGCTTAGATCAGCGGCAACATATCCACTTCTCTGAAATAGAAACAATGAAGTCGTTGTCATGCAGCATAGTTACAACACGATGAGCCAGAGTGTGTACAGCCGAAGGCCCAAAGACAAACGATCTTTTCAGACTGTTTTAAATTTGAGATTCACACTTGCATTCCAATACGCTCGCATAAGACTGAACCAAACGTACTTGGCCTATAGGAACTAAATATTTTTGCTTCCGTGCGGCCTATGCCGTTTAAAAAGTAAAACCTACTTGGAAAGTTTGCCAAGAGTTCATCTGTTAGTTTTGATGGAAATCAGAGACAAGATAGGGCACTTGCATGTACGTGCGAAAGCTTACGCAATGCGCACACAACGAAAATAGCTGCATACCCTAGGTAAATATGTGAGAATCTCGCGTGACTTTGAAGAATCTACTCTTTAACCACGTGAACAACTTCAGAAAATAAGTTGTGTATGCTGAGTGTGCGCTCAGACACAAATAGATTCAAACTGAATCAAGAGCATTTCTGCTTCAGGAATATCTCCTGAGCAGCTGCACCCAGGCACTAAAAGGGCTCGGCAAAACGTACCCTGTGAAAATAACCCTGCTTGAGACTTTATATTACCCAGAAAACAAGTAGATGCACGCGTGTCGATAAAAGGGGAAGACGAGGCAAACTGCTGAAACCATGCCGGAGTAGTAGGGCTTTGGTAGACAGGAAACGGCACGCTGATTAGTGATATATCTCCGGACCATGTGCTTCGAGTTGTCTAATTATTATTTTTCAAACTACCTCTTCTCAATCAAATGCATAGTTTGTCAAATACACGCATCTAGTGCCAATAACTAAAGCCAGTGTTTTTCTCAACAATCCACTTCGTTAGAGCAGACGCTCAAGAGATGTGGCTGGATTCCTTAGTGTTTTGTGTTTGTGCTAGCTCGCTATACGAGTAGCAGGAACACATTAGCTCTCTTTTTTTTTTATTGAAATTTCATCTGTGCATCATTTTCATCCGAGGAAGTACCATGCAAATCTGAAAAAAAGTAACACTTAATAGAGTGACTGCCACAGAAACGCATTGGTTCTGGGTACCATTCTCGGACTGAGAAAAATTTTTCGTCTACTACGTGCTTTCCTTTTTGAGAAATTCGCATGTATTTTCCGGAAACAACTGTGTTGCTTACCAGTGTACGTAAAATTTTATGAGTTAATACATCGGCAACACCTCTTGTTTTTTGGTGCATTTTTCTCGCATTTCCGTTCCACACGCAACAGCATGGTTGAGACGCTTTCGCAGCCAACCACCATCAAGTCTGCTCAATGATACTTCTTCACTTTTCTTATACTTTCTCTTTGGGCAGACAAAAAATGGAACAGCGGATGGCCAAGAGCAGAAGTGAAATATGTAGCATTTCTAGTTGCAAAAGATGGCAACCAAGTCACGCTTCGTGAATGAACAAAAATTTCCCCTGCCCTTTCCACCTTCTTTACATTGCGAACATTTCCGTGCCAGTTTCGTCCTTTTTTACAAAATGTTATCACCGATTCATGAACACATTGAATTCAACAAGATATGCTATCCAGAATGATGTTATTTCGTTCTCGGCATTCGTTAAACCTTTTCATGTCCCTCCATTTCTATCTTCGAGTTTAGCTCATAATTTCATTATCTACTAAGTTTTTCCTATTCAGCCCAATTTCCATTTTTTTTTCTAACGAAAAAAGAATTATCCCTTCTTAAATATATAATTCTTTTTCCCCTCTTCTTCACCGCAGCGCATTCATTTATTACTTTACTATGATTACTTTTTCCGCATTTTCTCTTTCCTACTTTTGAGTTCATCGGTCCTGTTTTTTTTTTTTGAGGCGCCATTCAGATGCCGAAGCTGAGGGAGGTGAACCGAGAAAACTTAAAATGACTGGGTGTGATACGGCCTGAATAAAATAATGTGCGCAAGAAACCTCGCACTACTGGCGTCTCGCAGTCCTTCGAATTTCGTTTTTCATTTTCCCTTCATTTTGTTTCACGTGAGTTAGTCGATTGCTTAGCGTATTTTGCGCAAACGACGTTCCACTCCAGCCCACTGGACCACTCGATGAAGTTGCACCCAGCACTGTCTGGTGATGGTGTGTTTTTCTTTTGGCTGGGAATATCACGTGCACACATGCAAAAAAAAAGAGATGCAGAACTGGCACTTCCAAAAATAAGAGATGAGAAGGAGTGCTTGATAAAACGAATAGCCCGTTTAGTATCCGCCATACCTTACACCACAGTTCTCAACACAGACTCCGGTAATTTGCTGCCTGTGGATGGTAGTGAAATCGTCCCTGGAAGAACGTAGGCTGTTGCGACCGGGGCTACGTTGCTCAATAGAAAATGAAAGCACTACTCTAATTAAAGGCTATTACAAAAGAATTGAAAGAAGCATGTTTTTCAGGGTAGATGCCCGCTTTCTGCTTCTTGGAAAACTGACGAAGATGTTGTACTGGCGACGAACGCTATATTAGGTTTTTCAAAAGATCGCGTGGCGTGTGGTGACGCATATAACGTGATGGGAACGGGAAACCGCAGCGGAATAAATGCGGGCTACGACAGAAAAAGAAATAGGAAGAGAAGCGAGGATTGGTACAAAGTTCTGGCTACAGAAAAGGGAGGGCTGACTGAAAGACGGAGGGCGACGTCGTTATGAGCTTCAGAGACGTCCCTAATGCTTCCCGCGAAATGTTTCCGAGCGTTTGACAGGTGCTCTTAACGATCCCGCGTCTCATTAGATTCCGCCTCCGTGCGCTCTGTAGTCTGACGATGCGACATGCGTGTATGCGGGCTCATTTAGACCGCTGACTAAAGGCACGACTTCGAAGACAGGCGCAGGAAAATGAAAGCCTCAACTAAAAGCCAAG
>WOVY01013454.1:0-97500 GCA_013436015.1 Rhipicephalus annulatus
ATCTCTGCGTCATCCCGTTGCCGTTTACTCAGTCTGATGAGCTAATGGCGCCCAGAAAGCCTTCGTCTTCCTCTGCATCTGACTGACGACAAGAAGGGGTGCGCGTGACAGTGTGTCAGCGTCTTCATGCTTACGGCCGACTTATGGACGATGGTGACGTCAAATTCCTGCAGCCGCAAGCTCCACCGTGCTAGCCGTCCTGAAGGGTCGCGCAGGCTTGCCAACCAGCAGAGGGCGTGGTCCGTCACTATCTTGAAGGGACGACCATAAAGGTACGGGCGGAACTTGGTGATTGCCCACACGACTGCGAGGCACTCTTTCTCCGTAGTGGAATAATTCGCCTCGGCACGGGATAGAAGAGCGGCTGGCGTAGGCTATCACTCTTTCGATGTCCTCTTGACGCTGAACGAGCACAGTGCACCGAGCCCAATGTTACTAGCATCGGTATGGACCTCCGTGTCAGCATCATCGTCGAAATGAGCGAGAACGGGCGCTGATTGCATGCGCTGTCGCAGCTCATCAAAAGCTGCTTGTTGCTCGTTTTCCCAGACAAACGGCGTGTCGTCCCTTGTGAGACGAGTCAGAGGTTCTGCTATTTGTGAAAAGCCATGAATGAATCGGCGATAGTAGGCGCACAAACCAAGGAAGCGCCGGACGGCTTTCTTATCGACAGGAGCTGGTAATTCGGCAACAGCGGCAAGCTTGTCCGGATCGGGACGGATTCCTTCGGCGCTAACTACATGTCCAAGAAATTTTAGTTCTTTATAGCCGAAGTGGCACTTCTGTGGTTTTAGTGTGAGGTCCGCCGATCGGATAGCCTCCAGCACGCTGCGCAGGCGGTGAAGGTGCTGCTCAAACGTGGTAGAGAAGACCACCACATCATCAAGGTAGACAAGACAAGTCTGCCACTTCAGCCCTGTGAGGACAGTGTCCATCATTCGCTGGAAAGTTGCCGGCGCTGAACACAAGCCGAAAGGGAGTACTCGAAATTGGTATAGGCCGTCTGGAGTCACGAAGGCTGTCTTTTCGCGGTCTCGCTGATCTACCTCGATTTGCCAGTACCCGCTTTGAGATCGAGAGAAGTGAAATAATGGGCACGACGAAGTCTATCGAGCGAATCGTCAATACGTGCTAGCGGGTACACATCCTTTTTGGTCACGTTGTTAAGCTTTCGGTAATCGACGCAGAAGCGTAGCGACCCATCCTTCTTTTTGACAAGCACGACTGGAGATGACCACGGGCTGTTGGATGGTTCGATAACGCCATCGTCAAGCATCTCGCGAACTTGCGTACGTATCGCTTCACGTTCTTTAGCCGACACGCGGTAGGGGTGCTGGTGTATTGGGCGTGCGTCCTCGTACGTGATGATCCTGTGTTGAGTGATGGACGTCTGGCGGATCTTTGAGCAACTTGCGAAGCAAGACCTGTACTCGAACAAGAGCGCTCGCAGCGCAGTCTGGTTATCGGTGGACAGATCAGGATTGATGTCAATGTTGCTCATTGATGTGTCTGCGTTATCCACGATTTCTGACGTGAGACAGTTGGTTACGTTTGCTACTTCGTGGGCAAACGCTATCGAAGTGCCACGGAAAAGGTGTCGATGCTCGTTGCTAAAGTTGGTAACGAGCAATTCAGATCGGCCGTCACGAACGTGTATTACACTTCTCGCTACACATATGCCTTGCTGCAGGAGGTGTTCTAAATTTGTCTCGGCCACCACATCGCCATCGCTCAAACCACAGCATGTTACGTCGACTAGAACACTGGCTCGGGGAGGAAGCGTCACGCTCTGTTCAGAAATACGGAGTACGTCGACACGCATTCCGTCATCCTGCACGTTGATTGCTCGCTGGGCTGAGAACGTGACGCGGCGCTCTTGCAGATCAATGATAGCTCCATTTTCCTGTAGAAAATCAACTCCCAGAATGACGTCACGGGAGCATTCACGTAGAACAAGGCAGCTTGCTACGAATGTGTACCCTTGAATCTGTACTCTAGTTGTGCAGGCGCCCAGTGGAGTAACGACATGGCCACCAGCTGTCCGAATCTGCGAGTTATGCCACGGCGTGATTACTTTCTTCAGCTGCGTTGTCAGTTTCCCGCTCAGTATGGAATAGTCTGCGCCGGTGTCCACTAACGCATTAACTACACAACCATCAATTGTTACTGCTATGTCGAGTGAAAGCCGGCTATCCTTTGCAGCAGCAGGTGATGTCGGACCAGTTTCTGTACGGTTCTGCGTCAATAGGAGGTCTTCAGCGCTTCGACGTTCAGCGACCCCGCCCCCAGAAGTCGCTTCGGCTAGTTTTCCCGGCGGGGGGCTGGGAGATCGTGCGGTAGAATACCGCTGGGGCGTTGATGAAAATCGCCTCGGTGATGGCGAGCGCGACTGGCGCCCGGCAGACGGTGGTGCATGCTGCTGGGAGAGATAGTTTTGGATGTCGCGTGGTCTCTGACCATAACGGGGTGGCGGCGCGTACGCAGAGAAGCCGCGAAGCCCAAGACGGCGATAAGGGCACTGGCGGTACAAGTGATCAGCTTCTCCGCAGTGAAAGCATAGAGGCCGATGATCGGGTGTGTGCCAGACATCAGACTTCCGAGGAGACGAGTGGCGATCGTCGATGTACTGGACCGGTTGCACCGAACGATGGGCGACAGAAGCACCACGGACAAAGGGCAGGGGCCGTGGCGTGTACGTGCCTTCGTAGTATGGTATGTGCTGCGCTGACTCGAGTGAAACTGCAGGGACAGGATGAACGAACAATGGCGGCGATGCAGCAGGGCGCTTCAAGGCTTCCGCGTAGGTTGTCCCACGGTGGTATTCAACAGGAGCTGACGCAGCTGTATCAGGAGGCAAAGTGTCCCGGAGGGCCTGGTGCAGCTCATCCTTGATCACAGTTGCAATAGAGCTAACCGTAGGATGAGGTGTTACACCAGCCTTTTGCAACTCTTCACGTACAATATTACGGATGAGTTCACGTAAGGAGTCATTGCTGGTCCCAGCGGCGGCGAAAATGTCAGCAGTGGACATGCCACTGACTTGCCTGTCGTATTGGTTTGATCGCTGCTGTAGCATTTTTTCCATTGTCACGGCTTCAGACAAGAACTCCGCGACCGTCTTTGGAGGGCTTCGCACGAGGCCGGCGAAAAGCTGGTCCTTGACACCACGCATCAAGTGACGCAACTTCTTGTCCTCCGTCATTCTTGAATCTGCCCGTCGGAAGAGACGCGTCATGTCTTCGACGTACGCGGTCACAGTTTCGTTTGGCGACTGGACGCGGGCAAGAATAGCTCGTTCAGCTCTTTCTTGGCGGTCGGCGCTGGCATATGTCTGCAGAAGCCTACGACAGAATTCGGGCCACGTCGTCAGCTGCTCCTCTCGATTCTGATACCACGTGCGAGCCCCGTCTTCGAGATAGAAGTAGACACGACCCAGTTTCGCCGCGTCGTCCCACTGATTCAAGTTGGCTACGCGCTCGAAGTCCGCCAACCAGTCCTCAACGTCTTCGTTCTCCGTACCATGGAACGTCGTCGGTGCCCGTGGGCTTTCCAACGTATATCGGTTCGACGACGTGCTTCCCGTGCCGGTTGGCAAGGTTTGTACCGAAGTGCTGGTCATGTTTGTTGACGTGGTGGGAGTAGTATCGTTGACTTCCGGAGGCAATCCCCTGATTCGGCGGCTGGTCCGATGCACGGGAGTATTGGCTGGCACTGGACTCGTATTACGGCTTCCTGGGGGGGTCTGCAGCATCCGTGAGACTACCCAGCACCTCCACCAGTTTGTCACGATGAGTCACAAGTACTGGGGGGATTTATTGAACGACCGGGTAGCTAGCTCTAGGGCGATGCGTCAGTCGTGGCTGGCTCTCGAGCAGAGAAGAAGACACGCGATCTTCTTTTTCCTCCAGATTGAGAGCCGCTCTTGCTGTCGACCCACTACGTGCTGGTGGCAATATCATCATCATCATCATCATCATCATCATCATCATCATCATCATCATCATCATCATCGTCGTCGTCGTCGTCGTCGTTGTCTTCTTCTTCTTCTTCTTCTTCTTCTTCTTCTTCTTCTTCTTCTTCTTCTTCTTCTTCTTCTTCTTCTTCTTCTTCTTCTTCTTCTTCTTCTTCTTCTTCTTCTTCTTCTTCTTCGTCGTCGTCGTCGTCGTCGTCGTCGTCATCATCATCAGCATCATCAGCCTGACTACGTCCACTGCAGGACAAAGGCCTCTCCCATGTTCCGCCAGTTAACTCGGTCATTTGTATATAAACCTATATAATATATAGGTTTGTATATAAACCCATGCATTTATAACCCTATGTATATGTTTTCATTTATGTATAAACCTATATATAAATCCGCCAGAACCATTACCCATACCCCACAGTAGGTGTGAGCCACGATGAACGGGTGAGCAACAACAGGACGAAGCGGGCTTTGTCTGTCATCTTATTTTGCGCTAACTAGATATATGTCTGAAGTCGATCGTTTCTATCAACTAGCCTAACTGCAATCTGTCATACTGCCTTTGCCTTGTTAAGCGATCAGCAGAAAAATGAGCAGAGAGATTTAATGTATTCGTCCAGCAGCTAGGCCGAGAATAATTGTGGGCAATACAAATTACCAAATTGTGTAATTCAGTATTCATATAAGCACCTATCAAATAAGTGCATTTGTATGTACCAACTGTGTCTTTGGAGCTCCCTTAGCTGCCGTGAATAATAAGATACTTTGCTCTGCCATCCAGTGGAATGCATACATTCGTTTCATTTTATTTTGATCTGCGTTCTAAAAAGAAAGAAATTCGTGTTTAAATATGGAAGCTAGTTACAAAATAAATATCTTAACGAATTCGACATGCAAAGAACTTGAATATTTTATGTGGCTGGGAGAGTTGGTTTTGTAAAAAAGCGTAGCCCTCTGTAAAGTTCATTCATTTGCAAATTTAGTGCGTGAATTGTATATTCTTGTTGATCTATCTATCTAGCGTGTGAAGGATGACACCAACACAAGAGCTTTTTTCCTATTGAATAAGGTAACATGCTGCTAACAAAAGATTGTGACTAATCATTGTGCTTCCTTTTTACAGGGCAGTGCATTTATGATAATCACAGCTTCACAGATAAAATGAATCTGAACGAATCTTGCGAGGAACGTTGGTGTTACCCCAACAAAAATACAGTGGCACTCCTAAAGTATGTGGGAGCTCATTTTTATTTTTTTTCAAATAATCGTATCGAGTTTCTAGTTAATTAGTCATAATACTAAATTAGTTCATCAGTCATATCAGTCAATTGGTGATAATGACTTTCTGATTGTAATTTATGACCTTGCTCAGCGCTTAGCACACCTTATTTTCATAACATGTAAATACTGTCTCTTATCTATGACAGTGACGTTTCTGTGCATATCGCGTCTTGCTGACTTGCAACTTGACACTAAGACACACCGGCGTAAGCTCCAGTCACGTTGATTTTTTCTGCCGGAGACTGCCTAAGGAGGTGAAATGCACCTGAATGGTGTCAAAAATTTTCTTATAGATGTCAGTATTAAATCTTTTTTTCTCTCGAGGGCACTAGTCCAGGGCTCTGAACAAAACACCGGAAGGACAGAATGAATGAGTTGGCTTCAGGCGCCGTCCATGTGGAGCTGGTCTGAAGGTAGAGTTACAACGACCAACCGGACTGCTTACGGTATGGCAGTAACTTTTGGCGTTGCTTCATTCGCACGCGAGTCAAGACGGAAATTGAGCAGCGCTCACCCCAAAGTCTATGTACGCATTGAATAGCCCGCGGCGACGACTACTTGGCTGGGTGCCGTCTAAGTAACGTGTTCCTCCTTCAACAGCACATCAGCCTGTTCGTCGTGTAATCTTTTAATATGCGCTGTGACACATGCCAGTGTAATCTTTTAATATGCGCTGTGATGCATGCCAGTGGGATTTCGTACTTGGGTTGAGTACAGTTTTTATGAGAATTAGCCATAGTAAGACGTAACCAAAAAAATATATATTTTAGTGTGAGTCTGGGCTAGTTTCGCTTATTTTACCGAAACCGTTGTTTCAAGTAAAGCAACCAAGTAAATGCTTTTTTTCTTTCACTATAAGTATACTTGGAGGTAATAAATATACACTTTATATTATATGGCCCTTAAGCATTCATGCAACACGTGCCACAGGGTCATACAAAAAAGTTAGAATAATATGGGCACAATGGCCAGCCCCATTTCCCGCACTCCGAAGCTCCGGACTTTTTCAGGCGTGCACCTCACGCGCTAAACGAAAACTTGCGAATTCACAAGAAGTCAATTAAAAAAATATACCCATACACGCTACCAGATTTCGTATAATCATAGAACGCTACCGCTTGGAAGAAGCACTGCGCCTTTCTCTTGAACTGCTTTGCGAAGGACGCATGCACACGACCAGCCATTAGCACGTTGTAATCTCGTACTTGAACTGATATAGCACATTAGTGTTAGTGCTATTTCAGCAATAATATGTATATCCACCTCGACGTAGAGTTTGTGTGTGAACGTCACAAGAGCTTTACATCTATAATAGTTTTATAAAACTGTTTTTGAAGGGGGTATGGAGGGCAGACCTCCCGAAAAATCAAATTTTGAATTTTGACACACACACAAAAAAATCCACTTCACTCTGAGCCTGAGAAACAAACCTGTGGAAGCCCGACGTCGCGAGGCTGCCCCAAGCGGTTCAAATGCCGCATCGAAGTGCGCCGCGCACACTGTGGCGTAAAAAGTATGCGCAGGTAAAACGTCGTTTTAGATGCGGAGCATCTAATACTCGAGGCTTGTAGTGCGGCGCCGTCCGCAAGCTTCCTCCTCCTTCTTCCACCATCTGTGCATCCCTTCCTCCTCTACACACCGCGCGCGCTTCACTCCTCCAACATCTGTGCACCCTTCCTCCTCTACACACCGCGTTCGACATCTACAATTCTCCTGATTCTCCAGAGGACGCGCATGCGCCGTCGCGCTTCGAGAACATTCAACAGCTGACAGTGCATGCGCCGTCGCGCTGTATATATACTTAAGGTCGGCGCTCGCTCGCTCAGTTGCCGCTCGTCGGTTGGTATGTACGGCGCGTCGACGTCCAAGGTCGCGGTGAAATGAATTCCAACGAATCCACAAACACAATGATCGACGTCCCTTCGACCAGCGCCGCCCTTTCGCATACGTGTGTACGTGTTCACTCATTTAACACCCCCTCCTACAACCACGTTAACCAATTTAGCCATCGACCCAAGTAAGTCGCAATTTAACACCCCATTTCACAACCACGTTAACCAATTTAGCCATCGACCCAAGTAAGTAGCACTTTAACACCCCGTTAACCAATCATTTGCTCCGCATCCTCCTCAGTGTTCCTCCGAGGGAAGCTGCGGGCAATTTTTCCTGTCTCTCATTCACCATTAACATCCATTGGCATGTACATTGAGCACTATCTGACAAGAAAAGGTTGCTACGTTATACTCGCTGGGCGTAACCTCCTTGGTTTTAGAAAGGTTTAGCGAGCGTTGGGCCTGAATACAGTGAACTAGTATATACCATGAACTCGAGGGGGGTTAAAGGTGGGAAGTAGACCCGAAGCGCAAGCCGTAAGAAAGTGTGCGTGTGCCACCTCTCGTTTAGTCCTTGGAATGTCCGCTGGATGGCGAAGCTTCTATATGGGAAATATATGATGAAAAGATGCGAGATGGTGGTACTTAGAGTATTGAAAAGATGGACGAATGGACACACAGACAGATGCATGGATGGACGCATGAACGGACGCAGGGGCGGATGCGTGGACGAACGCAGGGACAGACGCACGAACAGACGCACGCACGGACAGGCGGATGGACGCATGGGCGGTCACACAGACGGACGCATGGATGGACGGAAGCAAGAACAGATGGACGAACGAATGCTTCGCCCCGCTCTCCATCAGTCACTCCGTGGATATGCTGCCATTTTTAGTGGCGTCTACATGTACCAATCACGGAAAGCTTAGTGGCGTGTCCATGGTTCATACGCATTGGGCGCCGGCCTCACTGCGGCTCTCATTAAAGAGGTCATTGGCCACAGGCGGATTGGTCCACTTGGAGCCTTCCTCCGTTTGGAGTGTTTACGTTGCGCACTAACATGGCTTTCGGTCATTAAGGCATGCAAATGTCACGTAATGATGACAAGTCTCATATTTGGTGTGAGTGCAACAAGGAGGATGACAAGAAAAGCTTTTGCTTTTACGCCAGACTTGTAATGATCGAGATGTCTCGTGGAGAAAAATCATAATAATGAATCATTGCGCACTCTTTTTGCCCTCTTGTCTATCGCCTATCTCTATTTCTGCTTCGCAACCTTAACACTTGCGCCGATTTGTTCGGCATGCAATGCATTAACTCTGATTGGTGAATGAAGGGTTGGCCAATTGACGTTTTCAACCTGGCACAACCTATTACGAAGGCACTGAAAAGAAAAAAAAGAAAGAGAGAAAATAATCACAGCATATCCAAGGAGTGAATGATGTTGAGTGGGCGAAGCTCTGTAAGTACATTGGTAAACCGTGAATGCTCCGTTAATCTCGCCCAGTCGCAATCATTATGTAAAAATTGCGAGCACGTGCACCAGCCGTTTTCTGAGCCCTCCGCTCCACCGCCTTGCTTTGTCGCTCACACACGAAGCACACAGACTACCCGCGAAAGAGGAAGTGTGCCAAGAGCCAACACATTTTGACACAAGAGTGCACGTGGTCTTCTATAGAAGACCACGTGCACTCTTACCTGAGAGCAAGTATTACCTGAGAGCAAGTATCGGAGTAGAGCGAGCGCCGCAGGACCATCTAGTGAGGAAAACTCAGGGCGTTGGGTGTGTTCAACTCTTACCAGGAGTTGCGGGAGGCGCACCTCATAAATCCCTATACGCGGCCTATGCAAACGCCCCCCGGGTGACGCCTGCTTAATCGTTTAAACATTCAACATACTTGCACTCCAGAGGAGGTGGAGTGTATTCCAGAACTTCGGCGCCAAATGCTCTGGGTCTCTCCGCTCCCCACTAACATGGACATGCACTCGCATGAAACTAGGTGACAAGCGCGGGCTCGGACGCTTGAAAGGCAACATGGTTCCCGACCTGGTGTACACTCCGTAGGCATAGGAGGGCCGACGCCCAAGGTATTTCACACGTCCCCTGTAGTTCACCAGGGAATGCAGGCGTCAACGGGATCTCCTAGAGAGCACAAAATTCAGAGCGCGCTGTGGAAGTAGCGATTGCGCTTGCTGCCGCGGATCGCAATTTGAAGACGATAATAACGGATTCGAAAAAAGAGCTTGTGCTCACTACCTAGCAGGGGGAGGTATCCCCCTTAGCTAGCCATATTCTAAGACTGGCTGTTGCTGATCCAACCCCGAAAAGCCTGATTTTGGCTCCTGGCCATTACAGTTTACAAGGTAATGAGGCCACTGACGCGGCCGCCCGAGCGCTGTTACACCGGGATCCTCACCACAGCTCCTTAGACACTGAGGCCAATACATCACTGCTGTTGATCACAAAAATTATTTCCTATTATTTCAACACTCACCGCGTTTTCCCGGCTCCTGCAAAGGGGCTGAGTAAAACGGATGACCGAACTTTAAGGCGCCTGCAGACACGCACTGTAACTTTTCCTGCAATTATCAAACACTTCAACCCGAACACGGTTGAGCGATGTCCACACTGTGGGGAGACCTGTGACATCTTCCACATGGTGTGGGCATGTGCGAAAAATCCTCGCCTGCCCCTTTTTTCTATCCCTTCCCGAGAGGCACGGGAGACTGGCCTCCTCAACAGCGCCTTCGCTGGAGTCTCAAGGGACTCTAATGAGACGGGCGCGAGTCGGGGCCTCGTCATGCGGCGTCCCGTACTAGGAACGCCGACCATGTAGCGAGGTCATGCTTTCGCTTCCAAATTGTCTCTTTTTTTTAAACAATAAATATTTTCATTTCTCTCTCCCTCATTCTCTCTCTCTGGTGAAGAATTCAAGTAAAGCGGTGCGAGCACCACAACACCATCTAGTGAGCGCTCTGAGTACTACCGGTGGCTGCTACGCCGACGCGGGACTAGCCTATAGCTTGACGAGCTTCGCGCCTAAAAGGGAAATATAGATGGATAAATTCTTTTATTAGGGAAAGGGAGGACCGATGCTCACTGATGGGAGAGTGGAGGAGGGTAAGGGTTGACAGCCTTGCCACGCTAAATGGAAAGGAATGTAGATGTGAATAAATTCATGGTGAGGCGAAATTCGAATGCGCCTCGCCTAGATTCAAAATTGAACTTCTTAATAACTGGACTATCAGGGCACGCTGGCAGAGCCCTATATAGTATACCAGAAAAGTGGGTGAAGAAGGAAAGTGAGGGTGAGATTCGATGTAGAGGAAGATGAAGAGGGGGAAAGGAGAACCAGTACAGAGATAGAAAGACAAAGAATTATAAAAAAGAAAAGAGAAACAATGATAAGAAAGATAAAGACAGAAAGGCATGTGAATAAATGAATAGAGTAAAAAAACGATAGAAAGAAACAGAGCAAGCATAGCTTTTTATGTAGTTGGTTACAGTCTACGAATAATTGTAGTTATATACTGCGAAAGAACTTATAGTGTATGCAGTGACGTGCAATGCAAAAATTACAGAATTGCAGGATGCTATTTACGTCACGTCCGGTAGTTATTACGGATTTTAGGCATATCACTCGCCCGTACAGACCCGTGTTCATTTCGATAGTTTTCGCTTGAAACATTCTACGTTCAAAAGTTCTGACACTGCTGCTATGCAGAACGTGACGTTTTAACAAGAAATGAGGAAATTTTAATTAATAGTATGCGTCGTATTTGCATTACCAGTGAAAATGTGCCTATGAATAGAACGAAAATCGCCGATCATTGCCCTATTGCACAGATTAACAATAGGCGTGCTGCAGTATTGGGGGCGGAGCGTGTATTTATTCCTAGGTTGAAACCGATTATAAAATAGTATATCAAAGGGTAGAAAACACAGGTTGTTGACGCTAAAAGCTTACAGCCAAGCCAGGGCCAGCTAGCTGCTCACCAGCTCTGCCGTGACCCAGACTTGCGCGATTGGATCCAAGCTGCGCTTATTTACTGTATTTTGTGCAACGAATCAAAGCAAATGAAGGTCAGAAGAAAAACCTTGCGGAAAACTTCCAACACGAATGACTCGTTATCAATCGCTATCAGTGTGACGCATAAAGTTACCAACGATTCACGACAGTACAGATGTAATGAGTCTGGTAAAATATCTGAGCAAGTACCCGGAAAACTTCTCAAAAACAAAAAATCATATTCTCGATTATTCCACCCTTGTATTGCTGACATTCATACCAAAATTTGCCATATGCGCAGAGCCTTGCGTCATCAAAGGGACGGGTGACTTGTTGCCAGATGGGCAGATCCGCAATTCTACATATCCCTGTGTGAAGTACGAGTGCCACAACGGAAACCTCACGGTAACAAAGTAAGTAAAACCAGTTGCAAATAATTTCTGTTCACAGTTTGGATATGGCCATTGTCATTCCTTTTCTCAAAATTAGGTGATGTAGATATTATGCAAAATTGCTGCCATCTGACGGCCGTCGTGTGCTTACCGCCATGTTAGAGGCTCGAGCATGGCGCAGTAAACGCTCAGTCGCGTGTGTTTACGTATACGTATACGTAAGGCGTATCGAGGTGAGGCCTGTATTCACTGATAATCGTAATGCCGACGTATTGTTGTGTCCCTTGCTGCACACAGAAAGGAACTCGGAATGCTGAAGGAAGAAAGTTAAGCTGTAAACTTTGCGCCTTGTTATTTTTTCAATCTGATGACGCTTCCAGCTTTCGCTTCGGCTACTGCTCCCGAAACACGTGTTTCCGTTCTCTTTTCTAAGCAAGTAATACGTGCAATAGAATTTTTACTCGTGTTCCCTCAAATTGCTCCCCGCTGAAGCAAGACCGTTTTTGCAACGTTTTCACTAGCAGCCGTTCACTAGAAACGACGGTTCACGTGACAAGCTTTTATTGTGGTTGATTGCACGTGCCTGCATTTTGTTGCGTGAGCCGAGAACATCTAATTTTTTAAAAATAATCGCGGTCATGCGCAAGTTATTTCACTAAACGGCAGCTTGTCACACTCCAAAAGAGATGACAAAACAACCTCAAACAAAGATGCTTTAGCACCGTGGCTCCCTTCTCAGAATGAACTTATAACGCACATTTGCATCTAATTTAGCGTGCGCCATTACTTGAACCCAATGAACAAAACAACACAATCAACGAAGTGTCGGCTCGCGCAATTAGCCTAGATAGAGCTCGCTGCGTGAACGTGGCTTCTGCGTAAAGCGTACGAGTCGTCTTCACTTGTTAAGCGGCAGCTAGTGAAAATGGTGCATAAACTGTCTTGCTTCGGCGTGCAGCCATTTGAGGGAACATGAGTACAACTGCTGTTGCACGTCTTACTCGCTTAGAAAAGAGAATGCAAACACGTGTTTCGGGAGCCGGAGTGCATGCTGGAAGTGTCATCAGCCTGAAAAAATAACAATGGGGAGAAGTTTAGAGCTTATCTTTCTTCTTTCAGCATTCCGAGTTCTCTGTATGCAGCAAGGAACGCAGCAATACTTTGGAATTGCGGTCATCCGTCAATACACGCCTCATGTCGATGCGCTTTACGTATACGAATACGTAAATACACGCGGTCTGTGTGGACTGCGCCACACTCGAGCCTCTAAAACATGGCGGTATGCACACGACTGGCGACAGGTGGCAGCAATTTGCATAGTATTACGGCTTGGTGGCGCTAGCCACCGTCCGATCTAAAGGGTACAGCCATATCCATCCATCCATCCGTCTGTATCGTCTCAGTTTCGGAGTGAGGTTCATAGACGACATCCTATAATATATTTTTTTCTGAAAGTGCAGTACTATCGGATCACACGGTACACACGTGAGAACGTTGTTTGAGTAAGAGAGAAAGGCTACTCATATGAACCTCTATTTTGGTGCGTTCAGGACCAATATTCATTATTACTTGCGGATAAACACAGATCAAGATCTTCTGTCGTGTGATGCGCGTTCCTGTCCTCCACGCACAGGCAGACTGGCGCCGAAACGCAATGCGTGGTGCCTCTACAAAGGCGGAGTGAAGAATTAAGTTCATGCACACTGGCACATGCATGGCTAGAACGCTAGTTTCGCTGTTAGACATCTGTGCTTATACTAACGGGGATGTTCCAAATTCTGATTCTCAGCGGATGTTCTCGAGCCAAGTCGGAAAAAAAAAACAGAGAACTCCAACGAAATGAATCTGAGTTGTTCATCTCCAACCAGATTCTACTATATATGTATTGGAAATACATTACGTATACTCAAACAATCAAATTCGATTTGCATTTTCTGAGAAAAACTGCTTCATAGTTCAATATTGCGACTGACGTGTTCGCTAGGGGGTTCCAATATAACTCTGTACAGCTGGCCAACGTGAAAAAAGTGTTCCACACTCACCGTAATGGCAACAAGTGGTGCTTACAGACGCTCCTGCATTTAAATGCTACTATATTCCCTTTAAAGTGGACGCGGGATGACCGCCCCCGTGGCTCAGTGGTATGCATAGATCATGGGACACGTTACTGCAAGGCCGCACCCTTGGTCCCTGCCTGTGGCAAGGGGTCTTTTTGTCCAGTTTTCTTCAGAATTTCATTACAATTGCTTCTAATGGCATAGACTATACATACATTGGCGTAATGGTCGGTTAGATACGTGGGACCTGCCGCATTTCCCCGTTTGTCGCTTGCATCACACTATGCATAGCTGTGCTGTTCTCTACCCTCTCCTTTCCCCCTAATCTTAACTTCACTTTCCCATATTTTTTGCACCAGCTGTCTATGCTCTGCATAGTTTTGCCTACGTAACACCAAGCGGCGGCACGAAATCACAACATGCAATGATATACGCCCATCCTCCTTACCTTCCTTTTCACGCCACTTCTTTATGATGCCCCTTTATACGCCTACTGTGTAGGTGGCTGTGCTATACATGTTTTTTTTCTGTTTTTGAACTTGAACTTGAACCATAGAGACATATACTATATAAAAAGTGGCCACTGGAGCCTTTTCGCGGCCCAGCAAGAAAGGGTCTGACCAACCGCTAGATATGCTGCCTCTTTATACGCCTAGTGTGTAAGGGGCTGTACTATAGATGATTTTGTTTTCTTTTCTTTTTTAAAACTGGAACTTGAACCATAGTGAAATATACTATATAAGGAGTGGCCACTGCAGCTTTTTTGCGACCCAGGAAGAAAGGGTCGGACTAATCGTTATATGGCGTGCCCATCCACGCTTTTATTCTTTTTTGAGTCGTGTAATAGCCTCCTCAAGAGGACAATGAATATCCAAGATTGACATCAATTTTTGGCAAATAAGAACTTTTACTAATTTGTGAAATTTTCTATATCCCCTCTATATCACGTCCCACTGGGTACATTTAATGCAGCACATCAGAAAACAGTAAAGAAAGACTAGGAAGTGTTGTCTTTCTGCATTTGTCTTGCTCAAAGAGGCACATTCATGTGGTTTAGATGTACTGTACATGTATTCCCTTTGCGGAAGCATGGGTGAGTAGCCTAAGGGTAAAGACACTCGCTTACGAAGCATGAGAGTACGTGTTAAAATACCAGCGTCGGAAAAAAATTGTTATCTTATTTATGCTAAAGACATTATCGGGTCTGACGAACCACTTGTGGCGCTGCAAGCAGCGCAGTAGCTGGGCTGGCTGCAGGGCCTTACGGGGGTGTCCGCTCTTTATGTAAGTACGTTTCTCTATGCTTAGACTTTATTTCCAACGCAAAACAGTTGGGGGTTCTCAAGGCAAAAAAGCTGTTAAAAACAGCTTGAGGGAACCTGGGGGACCGTACAGGCAGCAGTAAGTGGAGAGTCGTGGATATTGGTGGATAGTCGTTGATAAAAACCAACAAAACTATATAACTTACACAGCTTGATAAATAAACAACAAAGGTGCGAAAAAACACAAATAAATAGATACAACGTAATGCTCAGACACCACGAAATGAATGTTACACAAAAGTGCACATTAATGTTGAACACACCAATATAAAGAAAAGTGAAATAAGATAGGTGCACGTCCAAAAAATGAGCACATTTTAAATACACACTATTGTTGGATAATGCAAGAAAAATTGTGTGGCCACATACATGAGCTTGGCGTTAATGACTGTGCACTCATTTAATAGGAATAGTCCTATTAGTTTTTTTTAATTGATAGAGTGTGACATCGCAATTTATTTGTAAAGATGCATGGTTTATTAGGGCGAGTATCTGATAAGATAGGGCTGATTGATCTTTCATAATTTGTACTTGTTCATGGTATTGGCGTCTGTTTATTGCATAGAAGACAACGTTCTGACGTTTCATGTGTGATGTCTAGCAGATTATGTTTATATGTGTACAGGAGTTTATATAGGCATATAAGTTGCTTCCTTCAAGCAAATTATTCCTAAGAAATAAAGGGTTTGCTGGTAAGTTTTTTGGTTCACCAAAATAATTCTCAAATATCCTGACTATTTTCTTTTGCACTGTTTCCAGCTTTTTCTAATTAGTAATTGGTGTGGTACCTCAGACAAGTGTGCAATACAATTACCGGGAGTACAGTACTATCAAACCACAAGAGTTAACTGCCTGTCTGACTCCATTCATCACTATCATAAATAAGCCTTACCTTCTCGATACCCTCTTCTCATCGCACTCGCTTTTCTTTCCTACCCCTCGCCATACATGGCTTTGTCTGCATCACGCCATACATGACTATTCTACGGTTCACTGTCTTCGTCCCTCCATTGCGTCTTCCCACCCTCGCGTCACTACTCTTCGCCCTCATTTCTTTATCCCATCCATTGCTATTCATGGGTATCATATACACGTTTTTATCTTTATTACGTTATACATGCCTATGATATGCTTTGCCCTCTCCCCACCACTTTTCTCTCCTCACTACCAATTCTCTTTCAGACTTTTTGGTATATACGTGGCTATGCTATACTTTAGGGGTATGATAAACTGGTCAAGTATGTATTAATTTGTAGCGCCACGCTAGATTTGGCCAGCTGACCATGCCGAAAAAGAAGCGAGCCAGATGGCACGCGAGGCGCAAGCCATGAAGAATTTTAGAACGGCCTAGCATCGGAACCTGACAGGACGCTGCAGCGGCGACTCAGCATATGCCTGCGCCCCGAATAAAGCCGTGACCTCTGTACCGTCTCGCTCCTCTTTCCTCTACATATGGTCACCCGGAGAATGCGCCCTTCGCCGAGCCATCGGCTGCCATGTTTCCGCGACTCTGCCCGCCAGTGCCGCCGTTCCAATCCACCTACCCGAAAGTGTGGTTTATGCATCTCGACGCCGTTCTTGTGGTGAATGGCGTCACGGACCAGCCGCTGATGCACGCCATTTTTGTCGACGTCCTTCTGGTAGAGCTATGCCATCTCGCTGCAACTTCAAGCTGTGGGACGCAGCCGTACGATGACCTCTGCTCTGCGTGCTCGCCTCCTACGGCCTTACCTATCACCCGCTTTCGTTCACCCGCGACTTCCAGGTTTCCCCTGCATCGCAGCGTGCGGTACCCTCCGGCCCGAAAGTTTCCACTGACTGGGACCTAGCTTCCCCGACTATGTCTCCTACAACCTCTCGTCCGGCCACTGCCGATGCAAGTCTCGCGCTTGACTGCCCATCCGACGAGGTTCAGGACATTCGTGCTGCATGCGACCAGTCAGCCACGAGATCCAATGAGGTTCTTAAAGACGTTCCTGCCGCCAACGACCGGATCGCCACGAGGTGCATTTTTTCGAAGTCGTCGGCCGATGGTCCCTCAGGCATTCTCACCTCCCGCACGTCTTCTCCGATCTACACAGACCATGACTTCTCGGACATGTCAGGCTCCACGACGGCTACATCGCCGCATGCCCCGGAGTCTGCCAAGACTACGCATATCCCCACGCTCGCTATTTACCTCCCGGTCACAGAACCTTCACCGTCCACGATGTCCGAAGGCAACTCTCTACGAATCCCAATGCTCTGTGTGTCCTGCCAGCAGCGACCAGCATCGCCCTCAGTCTCCCGCAGTCGAAGTTAAAGCCAGCACCCTTCAACCACAGCCGAACCTCCGAGACGCTGCGACTATGACCGACGCTCCCGAGGACGACGTGCCTGGTCCACCTACGGGACAGCAGACCGCACATGTCACACTTGCCGTAGAGGCAACCATCTACCATACCGACATGCGCACGGACACACGTGCGCCAACTACTGAACGTGTTCCCCCAGTCAACGTGCACCCGCTGAGCCTCCTCGAAAGTCTGCACCTGCTGTATCCCATGACACGCCTCCTACCGAGTTCTTGACGGAAACCGTTGACCAGCAGGCATGTAACTGGACTGTAGGCATGCCATTTTACAAGCCGCAGACGTCATTCACCTCTACCCGACGTGTGCTATGCTACTTAACCACTGCCAATGTAAGCGGTCAAGTCCACTCATACTTGAATACCGCAAAAATCACGACACCTGCGTGTCTACGTCGGCGTCAGCGCTGTGCACGCCCGCCAAAGCACCATACAAGCAGTTGCTTATGGATGGGTGGTCTGCAAAACTTCACTGCACCACTTCTCATTGTTTTGTGGACAGGGGCTACATCAGCTTTTGTGCAACCCTCATCTCCCCCCGAAGGCACCTATACCTGCAATACTCACTCGCGGTACCCTGTGCGCTCCCGGCTGGCCCCAGCTGGTCATCCTGTCATCCACTTGTGTACGACCACAGTGACCCAACGCTTACTTTTTCGTCCTCTGCGCCACTCCCAGTGTCGCCCCCCAGAGACCCACTGGTTCCTGATGGTCTCTTCACGTTGACGACTCGAACTTCCCCACGGACAATCCACGGACTGTCACTGATGTATATAGTATCTGTCTCTTTTGCTTTTCCTTTTGTACATATGCTTAAAATCTAGCAAAGCGCTAGGGGGGGGGGGGGGGGCTATGTAGCGCCAGGGTATATTTGGCCAGCTGGCAGCGCCAAAAAAGAAGCGAGCCGCCACCGCCGTCTTTCCTCTCCTTCTCCTACAAATTCTTTACCTTGCAGCCTCAATAAGTTTCGTCATTCTTTTTACGCTGTAACATGCAATGCTTGCTTCTTACTGTCTAGCGATATAGACTATTTTAGTTCAATTTGCCATGTTTGGTTTCATCGTCCCCTCAGCCTTTCTTACCCTCACATGAGTTTGCCTTCGTCATACCATGCATGACTATATGCTATGTTTTACACTCTTTCCTTCTTTATATTTTCGTTTCCCTCATGTTAATCCTACCCACTATCACTTACCACTCTCTCTCTTTTCCCACTCACTGCTTTATATAACAATACAAATGGGTTTTCTGCCTAGCGCCAAGCGATGACATAAAAAGATATCATACGATGGCTAATGATTCCCTTCCTCCCTTCCCTTTTTCTTACCCCCGCACTGCTTTTTTTTAGCCTCACTTCCCCTTCCCGCCTTCTTGGCTGCACATGACTATGCTTAGATTGCTATGCGTTTTTTTGTTTTGCTTGCGTTACGCCAAAAGACGACGACAACATACGGCAGCCCGGGCACAACAAGGGCTTCAGATTTAAAACAGTAACCATCATACCATTTTTTTTTCTCTCTCAGAATTGGTGTGATAAAGCGAATTGCGTGGCTACTTTGACTACTTCTCGTGTGAATTCTGGCTGATTTTCAAAATGACCCAACGGCAATCTGGAATGTGGTCCCCGTATCTGGGTTTATATCGACTGTGAAGCCCGTGTGGCACATTGCATCCACATATGAAGCACAGCGTCGTTTGAGAAGAAAATGTGGACATTGATTAACAAGGCGCGGTCGCGAGCGCGCGCATAATCGCTACAGCCATTCGTTAAACTCTTTTATACCCTTTCGCGTGCCATGTTCTCGTCACTTACTTTGCGTTCAAATTACAGACAGCAAAAAAAACTGATTCGCACTGTGAAGCAACCTTATTCTCTTAAGTTTGTGCTTTGTAGAGTTACGTGGCATTGAACGCAGAAGAGTTAGCTGCCAGTTTTACTTCGTAAAACATTTCAAGTGGTCGCTTTCGCAATAATTTTTCCATCCATGAGAAAAAAACAGTTTTTTTCAGTAATGCTGCTATACACTTCCTTTCAACTTTCTCTGCATCAAGCCTCCGTTGCTATTTTTTCAGTAGGAGTACTCCTTCTTTTGTTTTGCTTTTAACGACAGTCTAAATTACCTATGCTGTTCGACATCGCTTTACAGTTTCATTTTCCGTTGTAATTCGATAGGCTTTGAGCTCTGATGATTGAATACGCTATCCGGGCCCCGAAGTTTGCAGCCTTAATTAATGTTCGTTTTCTAATGGAAAGAAGTGCCGCCGTGACATCGTGCACGCCATAAAATGTTGGCGAGGCGAAGGGTCAGTCATGTTGAGGCCATGCAAAAATCTCTGGGCAAACAATGTACACGGTTTGCGTTGTTGCACCCGCACTCCAGTTTCATTGCCACGGTGTACCTTTCCTGTGGCGTGACGTGTCTTTATATCAAAACGTTCTAGCTATGACATCAAAAAAAGGTAATTATAACATTCAACTTGTTCTGTCACATAACCATAATTTGGTATCTGCCGTTACTACCCCAAATCGCCCAAAGCGATATTCTCATTATCATACATTTTTGGGCTAACTAGTAGGAATAGCATGCTGTATTTTTGGGCGCGCTTGATAAAACAAGGAGAAACTGAGACACGCAGCATTATCGTTCGTGATTTATGTGTGCCTCTCTATGGCCTTGTTTTTCAAGCGCGTACCAAATAGAATTTACATTTGTTTTTATTAAGAATTATATGCCACTCATTTCAACAAATGTTCTCTGTTTATATCGGTTTGGAGCTTATCTCGATCACAGGAAGAAGAAATTGCTCGGCAAATGACGCTGACGTCAAGAAACCTATGCTCAATAATCGTGACGTCCCAACAGTGAGTTATGCAGTGAGAAAAGCAGGATGCACGAAACTTACTTCTGAGGCAAGCTTGTGCGCACAGAAGACAGTGAAGTGCTTTGGTTTTTACAATGGCGTTTGGACTTGGCATCCCCAAGAGGCAGAGTGATTTGATGAATTCCAAACAGTGTATATTCAAGATTTTTTTCGCCATTCCTAACTCTTAAACTCTAGGCACAGTCGACAGGTGTGTTTTTTTTCTCTTAAAAATGGGGACCTTGCTTCTCAGAAAAATAATGTTGTAATACTGGACTGCTTTAGGGGATGTTTCTTCAGATAGATATTGTTAGTGTGTCAAGCGAAACGTTGTGAGGTCATGTGCTGAAAGAAAAATTAGTGATGATCTTCACATTTTATTAGGTGTGTTGGAGCCGATGACAAGAAATGCGAAAGTTCTTTTGCCAACAAGACAGAGCCATATCCTGCCTGCTGTGGTCCAGCTACTGTTTGCGTTAAATGATGACACCAGGAGATGGTAATCACTAATGTTGAATGTAGCATGCGTGCATCATGTCTTGCTCACAACTACACGGAGCCTATAATTTTTTACTGTAGAAATAATATTCAGTATAAATGTACGGCAATCGAAAGTAAAGCGAAATAAAGCTTTGCTCAACCCAGCCCGGTGTATTATTATTATTATTATTATTATTATTATTATTATTATTATTATTATTATTATTATTATTATTATTATTATTATTATTATTATTATTATTATTATTATTATTATTATTATTATTATTATTATTATTATTATTATTATTGGATACACATGGTCAGAGAGGAAATAGGGAGAGAACATGCTAACAACTGCCACCTAAAAGGGCACAACGTACGTTTGCCTGCTCCTTAGGCAAAAGGGAAACACCGAGGAAAGAAACGTAGTAAAACATAATGCGGAAGAAAAGAGTATTTTATTCTATTGCAAAAAACAAACAAACTAGCTAGTGCATGTTTCCAGAGAGCCAACGCTGATCCACAGAAAAGTGAGAGCGTTCATACAGTCGGTGAAGAAGTTCTGCCCCAAGAGTGCGCAATGAAAACAGGGTCCACAGTGTTACAGCACAATGACGAACTGGTAAAGCTTTTATGTGCCACCTAACGAATTAGACTGGTGAACACTCAAATGACCGGAAATTTGGTGCAAAGAACGGCCACATTCCAAAGGACATGCATACTGTGATCATTCATCCATTATAAGTCCTATGATAGTATTGTACATATTGCCTCTGTTTAGTTATTTTCTTATTTTATTCCAATGTTTTGTGTGTTTATATTGTACATTACTGTTATGACGTTTGAATGGCCTGCTCTAACGTAGCCTACCTTCCCATGTTCTGGCACATAAAAATATAAAAAATTAGGGAGACTATGACAATCCCAATGCCACTAGACACCTGTCGAAAAAGGCGTACCGACCAAGCGGTATATAGTCAATTGACAGCCTACAGACTGTACCAGTTCACTATTTGATTCCCAGAAGTGCGAAAAAATTACGCATTTAATGTTGTCGTCATTTCTGTGACAAGCTGTTTATGGAAATAATTCATATGTCCGAAGAATTTAGCCGGTAACTGATCCATTTAGCCATCTCAAAACTCAGAAAATCCTCTTTAGGACTGTCGCTGCGGTGTTGTTAACTAATACAAGAAATTACTCCACGTGACAGTAAAAAGACCCTACTTTACCCTACAAAATTATTTTTAAATACGAAGCATTCCTTAGCTTATGATATGGCTGGGCAGAAATACTTATGAAAGCATTCCAGAATACAGATTGAAATGCATGCGTTGGCAGCCTGAAATACGTTTACTAAGGTACAATTGTCTCTGACATAACAAGATATTTTGGAGATACTTCGGTAGATATTTCAAAAAGAAAAGTATTCCGGAATACAGACATGGGATACAGATACGGGAATACGAATGATGAGAATTTTTTTTTGTTTCGGGAATGCTGATACTTCGCAAGGACATTCATTTGGCTAAGAATATTGTAATTATTTTCACCCCATTGAAACTTCCCAGTGAACCATATCACTCAGTTTACTAACGAACATCAGTAAATTAGGGAAAAGCATACGTTATTGTAGACACAAGGTGTTTTTCGAGGACGGTTGTAGTTTTCAATGCTATTAAACAACAGCAACTGTTAAAAAAAACTATCATTATGACAATGATGGCACGGCATTGACACAAAACTTTTCAAATGGTTCGCCGGTCGAAAAAGTTTCGGGATGTCGTATACCTGTCTTGAGAGACTTCAACTTTCGTCAGCATAGCATCGCAATATTTTTTCCGTGATTCGACTCTCATGGTGTAAGGCGATTTACCGTATACGTCGCTTTGTGCGTGTGTACAGGGGTCTTTCACCGCGCCACTTTGAAGGTGATCGACGGTGTGCCTTTGCATAGCTCACAGAAAAATTTTCCTTTCTCCATTAGGATAGGTGAACTTTCCGCCACATAAAGTAATTAGACACCATTCTCCTGCCTAGTATGACGATAAAATCAATACACTCTTAAAGTGTTTCACTATTGCGGCACAAGTAGATGTTTTCAGTTGTATCTCGATACAGATATACAGATTTTCAAGAGCATGTCTCAGATACTATCCCGATACTCTAATGTCACGATACCATTCAGCACTGGTGATCTATCTATCTATCTATCTATCTATCTATCTATCTATCTATCTATCTATCTATCTATCTATCTATCTATCTATCTATCTATCTATCTATCTATCTATCTATCTATCTATCTATCTATCTATCTATCTATCTATCTATCTATCTATCTATCTATCTATCTATCTATCTATCTATCTATCTATCTATCTATCTATCTATCTATCTATCTATCTATCTATCTATCTAGCTGCCTACGACTTCTAACTCTCCTGGCCGTTTCAATAATGGTAACAATACCAAAATTGGTATGGCACAACATGACTGTATAATGAGCATAAGTGACTAGTCATAACATGAAAACCAATAAATGTATGTCATGATTTACATTTCACGGTCTTGCTGCTGTTGCGATGGTTTCGTTCACATGACATGTTGCAACACTGGTATGTATGACTTGACTGCATGGCGAACACAAGCGACAGACTCTAACATAGAAATCATGAGATGCGCGTCATTTAACAACATGACTGCATGCCGCAATAATGATGCGGTCGCGGTCGTTTCGCTATGCTCGCACATAACAAATTTGGTATTACAGGACGTGAATGGATGGCGAAGGTATGTGACTGATGAAAACATGATGATCTTGAAACGAGTGTCATGTAAAAACACGATTACATGCCACGCTCATGATGCACTCACAGCCGTTTCGCTAGCTTCACTTTTGCCAAATTTGGTATTACGGGACGTGAATGGATGACGAAAGTATGGGACTGGTGCAAACTTGATAATTATTATATGCGTGTCATTTAGCAACATGGCTACATGCAACGCTCATGGTGCGCTCGCGGCCGTTTTGCTAGCTTCACTTATGCCAAATTTGGTATTACGGGACGTGAATGAACGACGAAGGTATGTGACTGGTGCAAACATGATGATCATTATATGCGTGTCATGTCAGTGAGTGAATGAGTGAGTAATTGAGTGAATGAGTGAGTGAGTGAGTGAGTGAGTGAGAACAACTTTATTATGGTCCAGTGCAGACGCTGAGGTTGCCACGCGTCACCCAGCTATACTCCCACGTAGGGACCGGCAGGCCAAGCCTGACGGCCCTGTCGCGGGCACACTGGAAGGCCAGGACTTGGTCCTGAAGTTCTGGGCTGCGCAGAAAGCATCCCACTTGGTTTTGCTATGAGTCGGTTCAAGCGACCCGCACTCCCAGAGCATGAGTGCTAATGTCGTGGCATGTAATGACTACATGCCACGCTAACTGATGCACTCGCGGCCCTTTCACTAGCTTCACTTATGCCAAATTTGCTATTACAGGACGTGAATGGTTGATGAAGGTATGTGACTGGTAGAAACATGATAATCACTATATGCGTATCATGTGGCGGAAGTGGTGGAAGTGTGCTGGGTACGCAAAGCTGGAACTTCGAAGCCGGAAGCTGCCCACTGCATCAGCAATGCCTGATCAGACGACCAAGCAAGGTGCCACCCAGCAAAGCACGGCCCAATCTCAACTGGTCATCGTGCCTACCACCCTGCGCCAACGGGATCCCTCCTTCTTCAGCGGCACCGAGGACCAAGAGGTGGAAAACTGGTTGCATCTGTTTGAAAGGTGAACGCTGCCAACAAGTGGGACGACCCCTCCAAATCGGAGTATGTCCCATTTTATCTCAAAAACGTTGCCAGCCTGTGGTTCAGAAACCAACGTGCTGAATTTAACACTTGGGCCACTTTCAAGACCATCCTTGCAGCTGTGTTTGATCGCCCCGCAGTGTGCAAGCTGCGTGCTGAACAGCGCCTACACGGATGTGCACAAAGGCAGGGCGAAAACTTCACAAGATATATATAAGATGTTATCGATTTATGCCGGCGCTTTAACCTTGAGATGACCGAACAAGACAAGATCAGGCATATCTCAAAAGGCATAAACTATGATGCCTTTCAATTGTTGCTGGCGAAGGGCCCCAGTACCGTATCCGAACTTGTGACCTTGCGCCAGAGCTTGGAAGAGATTCGAAAACTGCGTGCATCAGTTCGGAGGTCGACGACAGCAGACGACTCTCTCGATGCCGTGGCTGTCGGTGGTGACAGCACCCTGCTGGAGCAGATAAAAGAATATGTACGCGAAGACGTCGCACGACAGCTTTCGTGTCTCTCGTATCTGCCGACTACCGAAGCACCAGCGAACCGCCTAACGTCGACCATCAGGCAGGCTATCCGGGAGCAGGTCTCTAAGGCGTTGCCATTACCTACGTCTGCCTCTCCACCAACACCTGTTGCCGCGCCACTGACTTGTGCGGCCGTCGCGGCAATGCCTCCGCCTCGTCTGCCATTTGATACGCCACAACTTGTGTGACCTTCCACCGCACCGTTTCCAGCTACACAGCAGCACGCCGGAAATTCAATTGGCGCACTGCTGACAACCGGCCCATATGTTACTTTTGCAAAATTCCAGGCCACGTTGCACGTCTATGTTGTCGGCGCTTTGCAGTTAACGCACCAAGATACCCTGATTACTTCTTTCAGCCTCCATACCCCGGCACCTCCACCACTTCGCAAGGAAGTTTAATATCGACGCCAGGTATTAGGCAGACAGCCGGTACGGATGCAAATACTCGAGCAGTCCAGCGACTATAGCTCGTGCACACGCTCGTGCTTCGCACTCAGAGATGGTCCCAGTGGTCATTGCCTTGTGAATTCCCCGCTACACATGTAACAGCATGACTACATGCCACGCTCATGATGCGCTCGCGGCCGTTTCGCTAGCTTTACTTATGCTGAATTTGGCATAACGCCAAGTGAATGGATTACGAAGGTACGTGACTGGTGCAAACATGATAACCTTCAGATGCGTGTCATGTAAGAACATGACTACATGCTAAGCTCATAGGACGCTCGCGGCCGTTTTGCTAGCTCAACATGTACCAATGTTGGTATTACGTGACGTGAATAGACGACGACGGTAAATGACGCGTCCAAACGTGATAATCATGGCATGCGTGTCGTGTAAGACTTGGCTACATGCTATGCTCATAGCATGCTCACGGCTTTTTCGCTAGCTCCACAAATACCAAATTTGGTATCAGGTGACGTGAATAGATGACGAAGGTAAACTACACGTCCAGACATGATAACTACATGGAAGTAATATACGACGAACTTTACCTCCTCCTCGTAACGTTGTGTTCACTTTAAAGGGACATTTGAGTCTTCCGCATGCCTGGTTCACATATCATCGATTCCCACTGTACGTGGGATCTGGAAATTTTTGTTCGTTTTTAGTTTTGGTCTCAAAACACCGTCGTTCGCAAGCTTTTTTCCAAGGGAAGCGTGTGTGTTTCGAAGGCGACGTTTGGCAGGCAGCACTACCCCTATCTAGATTACCTATATATTGACTTTTTGCGGAGTGCCAAATACTGTCGTAGTTGGCATTTAATAAAGAAAGTGTTCCTGTATCCAGAAAGATTATGTGTTGGGCGGAAATGTGTTCATTGTCGCTTTCAGACATGACCACTTTCTGGAAGAATAGTATTGACCGCCACGTGTCCGTGCTTCCTGCAACTTTTTTGAGGGTGTAGACTTCTTGCCAGAAAGGTTGTTGTGTGGCGGGGGTGCAAAAGTATAAGTAAAGTTTCCCGACATATATATAAAAGGCGCTCGGCATGCTATACTTCGCACCAGAACAAAGCCGACGCAACACGCGTGTTCGTCTTACATGGGAGATAGCGAATCGAACCCGCTGTCGATTGCCACGGGTCCCGTGTTGATCCATCCAGCGGATGTGTACCGCGTCGTGCGGCTAATGCGAGAAAGAAGCTGCACTGTCGTCCCTGTGAGCAAGAAAGGCGTTAAGCGAGACGGTTGGGCGTCCTTCAAACCCTGGAATTGAAAGGGTAGGTCTCTGTCGCGAGGTATCGGATGTTGAGATGTTGCACCCACATCATCACCATGGTTTTAAGAAAGGAGAGGTGGCGATGTGGCACGGTATGTGTGAGGAATGCTGTGGATGAAACAGGCGTAGACTCGAACCTTACTACTGACACATCTGGAAATTTAGTAAACGTGACAGGACCACGTCTTCGGTGGTGGTACATAGCCCCATGTTAATTAGCGGAATGTGCGGTCATTCAGTGGACGTCTCCCCCCAAATAAGGCATCAGCAACAATCTGCGCGTAAAAAACTGACTGAAGGCGCCAATCAATGAAGAAGGCGCTATACAAAATTTAACTCAAGTGTTGACCAGCACACTTTGCTCGAATCGATTACAAATAACAACGACAATGGGGTGACAAAATGAAAAGGGTGATACAGATATACAGATATATATATATATATATATATATATATATAGCGCTGCGTATTTGCTTCGCACATACGAAGCTTCTCTAGCGTGCACAATGCTTGTCTTCCTCAGTTATAAGAGAAAAAATAACGCCTAGTGTCACCAAGTTTAACAAACTACTCAAATTATTTGAGTTATTGCGACGGTTGCCGTGATGCTCAAAGCTTTAAATTTCCATAAAATGTGAAAAGACGTCATTCACCAACAAACTTTTCTTCACTATAGCCAATACCGCGGCAGCTCTCATGTTTTCGGTTTCAGTTGCGTGCTTGGTTTTGATACACTCGAGTTGTAAAGTGACGTGCATACGGAGGCATTGTGTCTTTTCTTCCGGCAATGCCTGCAGACATCCAAGCGGCCTGGGCAGAGAGCTCAAAAGTGCCACGCTTGACCAGGCTATCAGCAGCGTTTGTGTGCGCTGTCGTACTGTATGGTGAAGTCGGCTAGCGTGCCCCACTTAGATAAGTTCTGCTTTTCCTTGCATCGAGGCACGTCGACTGGTTTGTGCACCCCATTACACTTTGGTCACATGCCACCTCCTGGATGAGCTAAACTTGTCGCGGACGGACGCTCTTGATCTGGCCCAGAAAATAAATAACCTTTTGTAGCATGAGGTGTGCGTCGAGCTGTAAACTCAAAGATAGTTGCTTGTCTTCAATTCCAACCACGAGGTGGTCCCTCATGAAGTCCCCACAAAGAGAACCAAACCTAAACTCATTCGAAAGTCTGAAGAGCCCAGTGACAATTTCGTGGGCTGACTCACCATCTTGTGGCACTTTCGTGCTTAATCTGGCTCGCTCGCGGATTACCTAACGTCGTTGAATAAAATACTAGCCAGGGTTGTCGATGACTACGTAAAACTACCTAGAGCCTTCTATGGAACTATTCGGCTTCCCCACTTTAGTGTAGAGTAGCACGTCCACTTCATGCTTCGAGGTCATCACGCAGAAGCCGAATCGGAAACATGCAAAGCAGTGTTTCCACTCGGGTCACTCATTCGGTGACAAAAATGCGAAAGCATCCGGCGGCTCCATAAAGAACGACACCAAGGTGTCAGACGTCAGAAGCTCACTCTGCTAGAGTTTGAGAGTATGTGAGTAGGGAGCAGTTCGCCGACGATTTTTTTTCTTGCGGTGACTTGAAAAAATGATGGCTAGCTACCGGTGGCTAGTTGAAGCACCTGTTTTTCTGAAACCATGTTGACGTCGTCACGGACGAGCCAGGAGGCGGAGTTCGAGGCCACACGTTTTTTTTTTTCTTGCCCAAATGCGTTTTAGCTAAGTAGTCAAGCCACGGGTATACCTCGAGCATCTGCTGTGACGAGCTTCGTCTGACTATGCCTAGGTGGCTGCACCTTCAACAGCTTTTACGGTCGTTGATTCTATGGGTAAATGCCCTTGGAGTGCCACAGTGACCTCGGCACTTATGCAGATGGCCTAAAAAGCCGTCGTATTGCTAGTACTGACCACAGTGCCAAAAGCATCGATGTTGATCAGTTACTCGAAGGCGACAGTCCATGGCTTCCTGCGTTGCTGTGTCTCGCATGGAGCACCCGATTTCCTTCGAATAAGCGGCAATGTAGACTCCGCATCGCATTCACAACTATGAAATATGACAGTTTCCTTGATACGGACGCCGGAAGACGCAGACGTTCCACTTGTGGGCAATGAGGTGGCCCACGTCGAGATTCGAGGTCTTCCTCGCCGTGCCACGTCCTAGGATGCCACCACCTTCGATCTCGGGAGCGGGGCTTCAGGTCTGCCGGGTCAAGTGACTGTGATAACCACACAGCAGGAACAAAGATCACAATGGTCGTGGGTTGATAGACTCATAACGTTCGGAAACATTACAGAAAACTAAGCGCCTGAATGACTTGTATCACTATTACGACACGATAAATCAAACAGGCGTGATGTCGTAAACTGCTGCTTATTCTAAATATACTTATAGCAAGAGCGTCTTATTTCACTACTACGCAAACTTATACCCCACTGATATGTGTAAACCATGCGGGCACAAAGGAGCGTTGAGCCACATTCTCTCGTAAAGTGCTGGTAACAAGGGTCTAAAAAAGCACCCACGTTCCCGATTGGACAATTCGGCCAACAATACCAAATTACACGAAGGATCGAGCTGACAAGTTCCTGCCACCGACTCGGCTGTGAGAGTGCTGTGAGAACACAACGTAATAAAACCACGGTCCTAGTAATTGCGTATCTGTGCATATTCAAAATAAGCACACTACCTACTTACGTAATGAAGCTGCATCTCAGACTTGTGTAATATTTTCTTTTGGATTGACAATGTTAAGACGTTTCAACCCAGCGACCATATCAAGGTGAGTGGGCGATGAGCACGGGCTTAAACTTTCGCCAGATGACTGAATTCTATTCTGTACACACAGACCGATAGATAGATAGACAAAAAATTTTCTTGTTGAAGTACCCCCAAAAGACCATTGCCTTTAATATGTGTCCACGAGATGACGTTTGTGGGAAGTTTAATCTGATTCAGGAGATGCCTTTGGGTATCTGTGTGTTCGGACAAGCGGAATTTGAACTCACTCGAGTTGCGATAGTTCTTAACGTTACGTTTTGGAGCAATAAAGCTTGTTCAGTGGAGCGGGAAAATGCAGGTTTCGTTCACGTCATACGAGGGAATAACGCGAAGCTGGTCTCTCGGATCAGGGCCGCTTCATGAAAACGCACGGCATGCGTTTCATGAAGCGGTCCTACAGTTGGAATGATGATGATGATGACGACGACGATGATGATTATGATACTTGTTATTCTAGCGCACCCACGAAGGAGCTGGCATTAATGTTTCTTACTTTACGAGGGTTACTTCCTCCTCCTCTTCCTCTTTGCCCTGAAGTAGGTCGCTGGCAAGAATCTCTTCTTGGGCACGCTAAAAGCACTGACGTGTCGATGACTTCGGCAAAATCACCGTATGTTTAAATCTATCCAACCTCTGATGACAATCACGAGAGAGGTCAAGTACCCTGATCCGTTTATTTAAACTTTAAACTCGACGAAATTACCGGTCTTACCCCAGTCGTTCAGAACTAAGACGGGCCGGGCCGTTTGCAACGCCCACCAAGTGACCGCACATTGAGATAAATGAAGATGACGCTACCAGTCCTGAAGAAACGGTGCTGTCTTGTTTTCTTATTTTCTAGATGTGCCGTAAGTAAGGTTCCAGTATGCGCCTGTTACACCCACAGCATTGCTGACACATGGCTTCCTTGTTCGCTTTCAAAGCGCAGCGTAGCCGATGGATAGTGCCACATTGCCGTTCAATACCACCACCAGCTATGCTTCTAACATCTCAACATCCAATACCTCGCGACAAAAACATACCCTAGTTTTTTTTATGTATATATAAGGGTATGCCGGACGCTGCCCGGACGTCGCCTCGCTATACGCCCGATTCGAATAGCGGGATGACGGTGAAGCCTGTATTCCAAATCAGCTGCGCGATATGACATAAATCGGCCAGATGGATCAACCTGGCATACGACATATGTGGCCGTCGGCAGCGCATTGCTATCGCCACCTCCCATCCCAGACGAACACGCCTGTTATGTCGTCTTTGTTCTGGTGCTTCGTAAGGGGTTCCGAGCTCCTTTACAATATCAGCCTCCATGAGCTGCGCTTTCGCACTCCTGTCGAAAGAGCAGTTTTCTGGCAAAAAGACTTCTCCCACTAAATTATTCCCACATATGATTCAATAGTTCTCGTATGTACTTATAGGTCATATGAGTTATAAGTTCTCATATGAACTCATAAGGGGTCACATGTCTTGGGATGTTCAGGCACTCAGAATTTTTTCTTTGTGAAAACAGTTGATGTTGTTTTTCCGTAATTAATCGAACCCTTAATAAAAGACACTGAACTATCCGTATAAACACAAAATTTTTGAATTCTGTGGACGTGTACAGCACCTACGCGCATGTATTTCCATCAGGTGCGTTTGGATGCCTACACAAATATTGTACGATGGCACCGGGCAGTCAGCTACCACAAAACACATCTGTCCTTCTAGCCCGTTGGCTATGAGGCCTTTGTTCTGCACTCGAATGTAGCTTCAAAATCTTCCATGTTTCTGAGAGCAATGTTCACTCTGCAAAACAACACAACAATACAACGTGGTAATATTACCTTCAAATCAGTTTTAAAGTTTCGCAAAGTAGCAGTTGATGGAGCGAAACATATAATGAGCATATATATGTTCGGCGACGCATTGTACTGGATTCTTTTTCTTGGATTCCTTCGCTACAGCCTACCTGCGTTAACCAACGCAAGTAAAACAAGCATACGAATGCTTCAAAGTGTCCAGGCTCAAGCACTCCAGATTTGTTTAGGCTTGCCCCAAAGTGCATCAACAGCGGCAACTATCACCATGACAAGGGACCAACCACCTCATCAAGACCCAGATTAATGTTGAAGTGCTGAGGACACATATACGGCACCTTGCTCGAACTCCTCGACATCACCTAGCCTCTCTACCAGTGCAGCGACCGTGCGCATCTTACTGCAGAACAGTGACCACACATGGCGAGTCGATCCCAACTTCGTTCTCTTCTGCCGCTAGACCTCTGACTCCGCCATGGTGCCTCGCTCAACCAATGATTAATATTAACATACCTGGCGTCTATAAAAAGGCCAATTTGTCGTCACCGGCTCTTAAACAGCTCACACTACTTATCGTGTATGAGAAATACCAAGACTCCACGCATATATACACTGATGGATCGGTTCAGCCGGACAGCTCTACAGGAGTAGTAGTGATACCAAGGTTGGCCACAACAATTAAATTCAAGACATCTCACGCAGCAACATCAACGGCAGCAGAATTGGCAGCACTTCGTGCCGCGTTGCAATTTGTGGTTGATCAACCTACACGCAAGTGGACCATTTTCTGCGACTCGAAGGCGGCACTGCAGTCTCTACTATCAGCCTTACGCCGTGGACCACACGAGTAGCTGGTACTAGAGACAGCTGAGGTTATAAACCACCTGACTGAGAAAGGGCGCCAAATTACCTTTCAGTGGTTACCCAGTCACTGCGGAATCATCGGCAATGAACGGGCCGATCAAGTTGCCCGCTCAGCCCACACAGAAGATCATAAACTACGACTACCACTTTCTAGGACAGATGCCCCACGAAAGCTCCACAGGCTTGCTCGCCAGCAAACCACATCACAATGACATCAGCCACACTTCAAGCATGCCCGACTGTACTCGCTTGACACTACGCTAAGTCTTCAAGTCCCGTCGAGGCTTTGCCGAGCAGACCAGACCCTGTTATGTAGGCTGTGGTTGGGCGTTGCGTTTACCAACGCCTACGCTTTTCCGCATTGGGATGGCTGACACCGCAGCCTGTGGCCACTGTGGCAAAGAAGAAACTATCCAACATATTCTTTGTGACTGTCTAGAGTATAGTAAACAACGACTATGCTTTCGCAAGGAACTCAGCAAATTAGATAATCAGCGAGAAATTCTACAATATCGACAAGATGCAAATTCACAGAAGAAGGCCCTAAAAGCGCTGCTACACTTTTTGTGATCGACTGGCCTTACTGAACGGTTGTAGCTAGGACGCCCTTCCTGTGTGTGCTTTCGTTTTCACATGAGTGCGCGTGCGTTTTTTTTCCTCTATCTACCCCCTCTTTCTTGCCCCTATTTCCCCACCCCCAGCGCTGGGTAGCAAACCAGATGCCAATATCTGGTTAACCTCCCGGCCTTTCCTTTCTCTCTCTCTCTCTCTTTGGGCACTCTTCAGCACGCCAAATTCAGGGACATTCTATATTAACCACAGTAAATATACAGTATGCATGGCCGTACAATGATGTGCATGTTAATAATTTTGCTTTTAAAGTTAGGTGAAAGTGGTCAATGCATTTACCTTGATTAAATGTTTACTGTATACGTACACACTTCTGAGAGGGCCGAAGAAGGCCTGCAGTAGATGTAAATAAATAAATAAAGAATGTTCAAGAAGCTTACTCGCCGTATGAATGAGGCCTGACAAACCAGCAGCTCTAACTTGAGCAGCCCAGCACCGCTACAGCCACTAGGCCAACCGAGATCAGCGGCTTTCCTTTTCAAATGAGAGATTTCGTGAAGGGGACACGCAACAGGGCTGAGATAGAAAAACGTTTATTACAGAGAAAAAAAATATGAAATAAGGGTTAAGAACAGGTGGGTGGGGCCCCTAGTCCAGGGCATCACTGGCCTCAGCAGCCCGCCGCGCCTGGTCCAGAAGCGCCACTTGTGGCCTCCTTTTCACAGGGATGAATGAGGAGACGCTCAGTTAAGTTCTTTCCCGGCACGTTCAGAATGTAACACGACTCCACCTCTAATACTGATTCTTTAATCGGGCCTAGGTGTCATTCAATACGTCAGTTTTGAGAGACCATGGAACTGCTCTCCTCGATGAGTTCGTGTTGACGAGGCCGAAACAAAGAGGGCAGTATGCGGCTATGCCAGCTATATTTAAACTTCTTTTTTTCGTGTTATCGGCTTGATTGTAATTTTCTCGCTTTGCTTATGCCTAAAATTAACGTTTTAATATGATTACTACTACGTGTAATGCCGGTTGAAACCTCTCCCCATAGTCATTTTTTTACCCGATATTGCGTAAACTTATTGTATTCTGCGCCTATAAACGTCCTATATAATTCCTGAATGAATAGGACTGGTAATAAATGAAAATTAAAACATACAAGTACTATCTTCTTCTGTACTCTCTTATCTTCGTTATCAGCACGACGGCCCTTGTTCGTACCATCGTTTATTTTAATAAGCCTGCCGTGCAAGCATTTTATAACAAATCAGTTTCACCATGAAACACCTCAGAAATTATCAGGCATTTCGGATGAATTTATTCGGCACAATAACCCGGATGTATCGAGACGTGATCAGAAGGGTGTGTCGGTGATGAAGTTACTGATCATCTGTAAGGCTTGTGCGGGCTTGTCCTCTGGTACCATGTGACCGGCTCCCTGCATAACGAACCAGTACACAGCATACTGAGATAAAACATCTGAGAAATGCGCTGTCAGATCCAGTTCTCTTGGGGTTGGCAGGTGTTTGAAAGGACACTAGACGGAGAAATAAATTAGTTCAGGCTGATAAATTAAACTCTGAAAACTCTAGTAGCGTTACATTTACAACCACGTATTTATTATTAGGTGAGAAAATTAATATCGAAGGTTTGCTTTTCACTTACCTCCCTGAATTTCTGATGGAGTTGCCACGTATTACAGTTGTTTCGTATTTTGACAACATTCCTCAACGAAATTTATGTACTCGGCTCTTTAAGTTTCTAGCTTTATAAAAGGAAACATTTTACTGGTTAGGAAATAAATAGGCCTAGGAGATGACGTTAGAAACTATGGCGTAGCGAAAACTGGGGGGGGGGGGGGGGGGGTACTTAAAAATTGCATCCACATTCACACTTTTTGCGTGTGTTTTTTTTTCTTAGCAGGCATCTTCTCCCTTCCAGTGTGGGCTTCCATGAAAAAAGTAATTTACTATTGAGAAAAAATTATCTTTTGCTATAATGTCCCTCCAAAATTGACTGGCTGGGCTGACATAGAGTTTTTCTAATGTTCTTTCTCTATTACATGAGGGCCGATGAGCCACTCATCTTGGTGAGCTTTACCGCCCACGATTCATTTTGGTTTTGTCAGCATCTGTTGACAATTAGGGTGTGTTAGCCATTTCTGGATACACCATAATAATAAGGTACTTCATTATGGGTTATTCCGATCACATATGCAAATGTTCATTCGTGTTTCGTGAGAATCGATGTGCAAGGCGACAAACAAGAGACCGCGTAGAACATCAAAACGGACACCGACCTTGATCGTCACGAAAGTGATGTTGTTTTCATACGTCTGAAAAAATCCTGCCACTTGATCTTTGTAATTCCAGAGTTTGTACGTTGACTTTGGCTGAAACACAATTCGGGAAAAAATTACGGTATTGAAATTTTCATTTTAATGTCTGAAAAACAGGCTTCAACATATCGATTTAATCTTGCAAGTGAGGGTTACACGATAAGTCATCTGAAGGTTACAGCAACGCAGGTCGTCTAGCCCAGCGATCAAACAAATTGGCTTCTAAGATCTTCCAAGTCTACTGGTGAAACGATGATTGAATTCCAATACCATTGTACCTATCAATACAACTCTGAATAAAAAAAACAAATGGTTGGGAAAAAGCGGAGTTTACAAGTTATAGAAATATTATCTAATGAAAACATTCAGTACTTCGCTTGCCTTCGGTTCCTCACTTCTCATTTGTTACGTAATGTACTGCACTGATCTGCCACTAAATTTGACATTACAGCCTTTCTATTAATAATAGCCCAATTTATTGTTTCTTTTTTTCTTTTTGCGCACATGCTTGCTGTTCTTTTCTTCCAATTCTGAGGCTTGCAAAGAGTGATAGTCATTCATAAAAATGCTGCTAAGCATCCACTTGCTGCCAGACAAGTTCACCTGTCAAAACACTGGTTCAACCATCAGTGCGTTCTTTTATAATTCCCCGCGTTTACTTTACTACAACACGCATAAATATGCAGCATATGAATTACGGTAGCACCACGTTAGTCCACACGTAGAAGTCTATTCTCCTGTACTTCTTACCTTATACCCCAATGTGTTGACAAACCATTCGTCTCCTAGAAAGTTGCAAGCCATGTCGACGTCACCGTTGTAGATGAGGGTCTTCAGTTGTTGGGAATCCACGAGTTCTTTTACGACATTCTTCATTGACCGGTATTGCGATGAGTATTGCAGGACGTTACTGTAGATTTAAAATAACACGAACGGCGAAGTTAGTCTTCTTCTTACATTTGAAGCCTCACTACAGCCTCGCTACGGCAACCTAGTGGTTATAATAATAGGACTGCTGACCCGAATGTTTCTGGATCGAATGCCGGCCGCGGCGGCTGCATTTTCGATGTAGGCGAAGATGCATGCTGAAGACCCGTGTGCGTGCATTTAGGTGCACGTTAAAGAACCCCAGTTGGTTGAAGTTTCCGGCACCTACTACTACTGCTTCTCTCGTAATCATATTGTGGTTTCGGGAAGTTAAACATCATATAACATTATCCTACATTTGAAACCTTCCAAATATTCTGCTAAACTAATTCGCCTGAATGCAGTCACTCAGCTTATAAGATGTGATAGGAAAACCGATTCAACGTGGAACGGAAGCTTCGCGAAATCCCATATTAAACCAAATCGCTGAAAGATAATATTGGTTCTCTACACGTTGCCCTACACTTTATTTTCTGTCTATCCTATTTTCCGTGAGCATACATAGGCTAAATATTCTGGCGCTCGAGGATGGTGACGTTGCTTCCAGCCCCACGACGTTATCCACGATACGCTGGTTTACGTTAGGATAGTGTCACGTCACCTCCATGATGCATCTACCGGTTTGCTTATATTGCAGTACATATTGTGAAGTTCATGTGTCCATGAACATATACCGTGGTAAGTTTTTATTCATACTCACAAGAACACGCTGCTTAGGAGCACGTCCAATTTGAAGTTGGAGAATTGTCCCCCCCCCCCAATATGACATGGGGGCTGCTATTAGCCATCCTATCACAGCAATTCTTAAAGCTATACTCCCAATATTAACTCGCTACATTATTCAAATCAAGTATTATTGCACTATCTGCCGTGTGTGGTTTACTTTAATCTTTTGTAAGCAGTGTAAAATTTCGTCCTTTTGACTATAGAGTTAATTACTGGACCCCAGGCATCATTAAGGGGCATCTACTTCATTAGACAGGTAGAGGGCATACGTAACGAGCGACCATGAAAGCTGTTCATTCACAAGTAGGAGTTGCGCGTCCCATTCTGCCAAGCATTTCAACAAGTGAGAGACAGCTGGACCCACCTGCACTCATCCCATTCCAGCGTTGAGTTCTCGACGTGCAGCGCTACTTTCACGTCTTCTCGTGTAAGATAACGTTTGACATTCTCGCTATCAATGCATGCTGGAGTGGAGCTCAAGTTGCCCTGAAAAAGAAATTGTTGCACTTTCCGAATTGGCAATGACTGGCCATGTAAACTGTGATAAAGTAATCGCATCCGCCTCGACTGCTGGCCCCAAATGCTGAGGGATCGAATCCCAGCCGTAGCGGCAGCATTTTGATTGATGCGAAATGCTTGTTGCCCTTGTAATTAACTTTAGGTGCGTGTCGAACAACATCAGCTTCTTTAAATTTACAGATCCTTCCACGCACAGCATCCTCACGCAATCATAACGTGGTTTTGTGACGTAATACTCGTACATTTATTATCAATATCTAAGCCAACCCCCTTATAAGAACCATTCTTCTTATCTGACATTTCAGTGAGTGCGTTCAATGAAGCCATAGCGCTGATGAAAGAGGGACCACTGACGGAAGACAGGAGGGGAGCTTGGTATTTCTGTGGACGCTGTCTTAGCAGCGTTATGTTCAATGAACGCAACAAACTAGCCCAAAGTTTGTTCCCTGTCTTGTTCACGCGAGCACTTTGCTAAGAGGCCATTAAGAGGCCATGTGGTCATGTTAACTGATATTATTGTTTGAATTAAAACTTCTCTGCTATAGGTGTAACAAAATTGCTGGGTGCTATAGCTGTTTGGGCATGTTAAGGCAATGCCTGGCACTGGAGCTGTATGAGTACGCACCAGGTCACGTGTGACGTTGACGCTGTGCGCAATCAGCTGTCTCGACCGGTGGTAGCGAGACGAGGGACTTGCCCGGGAACCAAGAAGCCTTCTGCCGCTTTCGTCTTCGCACTTGTCGTACAGGTTGTACACGTTCAGATGCTCGTCGTATATGACCTCCAAGGCATCCTGGACCTGAAACAAGCGGAGGAAAAAATAATCAATTAAAGCCTACCTAGATATCTTTTCGCAACATTGTTGTTGATTGCCAATAGTGAAGTTCCTGGGACATGGTTGCTTGAAGCAAATTGTGGAATGTATGTGGTGACGTAATCGACGGAGGCCATCCTGGAGCAGCTTCTTGAGCAGCTCAGATCTAACTGTGGAGCAGCAAATTAGCTTTTAGCACGCGAATGTTTATGCGGAGATTTACCACGGCCCCACTGACGCACTTCCGTCACGGATAGAACGTTGCAAAATATGATGTAGTGCTCCTAACGGTAGGAATCGCCATCTACCGTTAGGCACACACTACTTGTTGGACACTGACTTCGCCTCCGGTCTCGTCCATAAATAGACGAGACCCCGGCTGCTTATCCTCCCGTGTTTCAGCTATGTTTCTTCCTTCTACTTTCCCCTTTGTTTCCCGCTTCACTTTCCCTGACACTGTACCATGCTCCCTATTGGCCTGTAGAAATAGCTGCTTTTTCATAATAAGCGATACTGCTGACACTCCCTGTATTCTAGTATTATTACAAGATGGTAGCTGAACAACCTGTGCCACCAACTGGTTGATCGTTCGCAATCATGACAAGGAAATGTCGTGGCGATAAGCGGTGACAAGCCTCTCCCCAGGCCATGGCGCCCTTCTTGCTTTACATCCCGCGGTGTTCACAGCAAATCATGGCACCTAGGATTCAAAACTACGTCGAATCTAGTCGAAACGATCGATTAGTCCGTTATATCTAATATCTGTTGTATTATTGAAGTTAAAACGGTGCGAAAAAAATTGGCCGCCTGGCTCCCGCAATTATCATATAGGTACATATCGCATTATTCAGAGCTTCAAACCCACCTATAAAGGACATAATCCTTACCTGCCTAATTGTGACTGTTCAAATCAAATACAATAAAGTATGAGTAAGCCAAATTACGACAGAACAAAGTTCGTTTGACGAAACAAACTTGCGTTCACATTTACTTGATGAAAGTTGTGTTCTTCGTGTGACGGCTTTTCACAGCAATTCATAAACACGTGTGCACTTCAAAATAAAGAAAACATAGTTTCAACCAGAATGTAAACACAATATTTGGCATAAAAGGCCAAATAAATGCGTACAGGCAATTCACAACCAAACTTTTCTTCGCTATAGCCGATATTACGTCCGCTTTCACGTTTTCAGTTCTATGATGAAAGAAATAAATGTAACTGAAATAAAGCGTGACAAGTCAATATTAGCATTATTTCGCTATAAGCAGTTATGCTATATATCTGTGTTCGTTATAACGAGGCCGGATTATATTTGTGAAGCGCTGACGTGTTCACGCTGATAAGGCTCACATACGTCAGAGACGCAAATGAGACTTGCTCACCGCAGCCTCGCACTCCAGCGTCTCACGTTCCACAAAGTCGCACGACTGCTGGGAGACGCTTCCGTGGCAGCAGTTACTCGTCAACCTGGTCCAAAGGCTGAAACACAATAAAAAAAGGAAACGTTAAACAAAGCGAAATTCACCCAATCGCAGCGAAGAGCAAGCAAGCTTTCATCGACAACACACCTACTACTCGTGGACTGCTGGACGACGCTAAACGCAACTAAAATTTGATTAGTGAATGCACTACTCCGGAGTGGAATATTGCTTTTTCGAAGAACACTGCAAAAACTGAAACGTTTGTTGAAGTCGTGAAAGCTATAGAACAGCGCTTTTGGGGGCTCTTGCCACATAGTATCTTTCGTTAAGCAATGCACAGGAACCCTTCCTAATTGAACATGTCTGTTGCAAGCAATTCCTGTTGAATATTTCAACCTTGATCAACAAGCAAGGCTAGCTATTACGTAGTTTGTTTTTAAATCAAATCAAATAAAATATATTTCAGCATTCATACAATGCTGATGGTCATGAAAAGGCGACAACGTTTGACTAGGTCAATGACACCAGTTTTCGAGGTAGAAACAAAATAACAAATGGAAACAGCAGTTTATTACTAAAATATAAAAATTTACCGGCTGATCGCAATCACAATAAATGATGCAAACCTATAAATAGTTATGAAATCCAAATATCCTGAAGGTAATGCATCTTCAATGCGTATAATATAATGATTCAATCAACGAGTTTGGTTTTTAGAACTTCCGGGAGCTTTTGAATCAAACATGCTGTGAAGGCGATGGCGAAACACAATTGTTGGGATATTTGTCACGTAATATAATAAGTTGCACGCGCAGCAACTTTTTAAGAGAAATATGCTGCAGAATCAGCGCACTAAAAAATCTTCGAACAAAATGTAACACGATTATGTCGGATTATTCTGCTCATATCGGCATTACGCCCTTAACTCTGACGCTCATCCAAATCGATCTCAAATATTGTATCAATTTTTCAACTGTTCATGCGGCAGAATGATAACAACGCCTCCTGCACCTGCGGCCTGCAAGAAAAATAATAATAAATAGGTATATGCCTGTTTTTACCTTAGTCCGTAGAGTCCATGGTAGTATCCGAAGAAGACCAAGGCGTTGCCCAAGATGTTGAGGTCAAGAGCGCCGTTGCCAACGGCGTAACCCTTGATAAAGAATGGGTACCTTAAATTGTAGTGCACTGGCAATGCTCCTAAGATTTATTCACATTTCGCTAAAGCTGTTGAAAATTTCAAATTTATTGGTCTCAATTTCATTTGAATACTGCAACTCAGTATATAACGCTTGATTTTTTTTCAAATTTTTCCTATATAAATGTGGGTCTGAACACCGGTGCACAGAACAGTGTTCCACACCGATATACCTGTGCTGTAAGCTTAAAACAGACATACTGAGACACAGTTGATTTTGATTAAACAGGATACCTTAGAGATGATTTTTTGCAAAAACCACGGACAGTATCCAGGAATACAGTTAAGGGAACCAAACTACAGGTACCAAAATGTGTTCTTCGTTTTCTTCGACAATACTGATGCTCCGTGATGCATCCGTTAGGTGCAGAATAAGACTGTGATTAAAGCTCCAGTCCATTCAATCATGCGAGACAAGCATATCGCTGACATGTCTAGCTAAAAGCAGCATTTCTTTAATGCGTAGATATGTTAGGTTTGCTTAATTGCGTGAATAGCACTGAAACAATAATAAGGTTTCTCAATTAGGCTGTAATTTACACATCATTAGATCGGCCTCACTATAAGACTCGCAAGCTTTAGAAGTGGCTTCACGCCCCAAAAGAATTCGGGATTGCGGCACCCACAATGACAAACAGCTACTTTCGTCGGCCGAGAATGACAACCTAGCTCCTGCGATTCTGTCGTCAGTGGTGTCGGGCATTTCACCGCATGGACCCTTGTTTCTGTGCGCGAAACCCCACTGCGCCCTCAGTGTGCCGCCGAAGGGCAGCGCACCCTTCCTTGGAACAGGGAAAAAAAAATAACTAGCAGTAGCTTAGCTCGGCTATGCCAGGATATAAGTAGCGTGAGCTATGGGGGCGCCACTAAAGTCAACATTTCACGCATGGCACTAATTACCGGCGTCATGTCGTTCATGTGCCGCAGTCTTACACGTACGTCACACGCATATACAAATGGGTTTTTAACGAAGTCCGCCTCGAAGGTTCGAGTCTCACTGGCGCTTCAGCTAAGCTTCGCCGTATAGTCTGTCAATCGACCTCCCGCCGATGCCGCTTTGCTAGACGTTCCTGCCTTTGCTCCGGTCATCTGCACCACGTGCAGCCTTCTTCTTCTCGCTCTTGGTACGCTCATACTGTGATTACCAGGTGAATGCTTCGGGATCCGACGAGTTAAGCTTCTCCGCTCTCCTGCGCCGCTGAGCAGCCATTTCACTTTCCTCCTCTGTGGCTATATCATACTGGCAAACATCCCGCTATAGACGCATTCACTGTTTGTAAACATAGGTAGGCCGACGTCGTCATTAAGGTTAAAATTATAGCGACGTCCACACGTAACTTCCGCCATAAGCGCTGAGGGTAGAGTTACTGTATGCGCTACCTTTAGGTAGCCAAATGAAGCATATATATAACTCTAGCTGAGGGCTGCGATGTGCGCCAACAAAACGACGTTGTGAGACGCCATAAGCTTTGTGAAAGCCATAAGCACTGAGGGCTGCAATGTGCGCCAACGAACAAAACTAAGTTGCGAGACGCGATTCACATCGAACCGTGACGCAGCTCGTCGGCTTACCATTTTTTTTTTTCTCGCTGCTTGACTGAGAACACCACATGCACAATTGAAAACCCAGCAGAAACTGCGGTAGGCAGAGCGTCTTTTGCCTACCAATACAGCGCCAGTGCATTTTCGGGACGTAAGTCCGGTGGAATTGTGGCAGACGCGACTTAAAAAAATTGCCCGCAGCTTCCCTCGGGGGAACACTGAGGAGGATGCGGAGCATATAATTGGTTAACGGGGTGTTAAAGTGCGACTTACTTGGGTCGATGGCTAAATTGGCTAACGTGGTTGTGAAATGGGGTGTTAAATTGCGACTTACTTGGGTCGATGGCTAAATTGGTTAACGTGGTTGTAGGAGGGGGTGTTAAATGAGTGAACACGTACACACGTATGCGAAAGGGCGGCGCTGGTCGAAGGGACGTCGATCATTGTGTTTGTGGATTCGTTGGAATTCATTTCACCGCGACCTTGGACGTCGACGCGCCGTACAAACCAACCGACGAGCGGCAACTGAGCGAGCGAGCGCCGACCTTGAGTATATATACAGCACGACGGCGCATGCACTGTCAGCTGTTGAATGTTCTCGAAGCGCGACGCCACATGCGCGTCCACTGGAGAATCAGGAGAATTGTAGATGTCGAACGCGGTGTGTAGAGGAGGAAGGGTGCACAGATGGTGGAGGAGTGAAGCGCGCGCGGTGTGTAGAGGAGGAAGGGATGCACAGATGGTGGAAGAGTGGGCGACGGCGCGACGGCGCATGCGCGCGCGTCAGCTGTCGAATGTTCGAGAAGCGGTGTGGACGGCGCGGACGACGCGGACGGCGCACTACAAGGCGCGAGTATAAGATGCTCCGCATCTAAAATAGCAACGTGGCTCGAGATTGACGAGGCACGGGGTACGATGACAACGCGTCTTCCGTGGCTATGACGTCACTTCTGCGCGCAGTCACTACTCCTCACACATGAGCAACACGGCTCGGCTCTTGTACGCACACGCGAAATCGCTTTGGCTCGGCCAGTGTAGCTAGCGCTACGAGAATTCTTCTCTCCCTCTTTAAACACGTCAGCTCATTTCAGACAAAACGTTTACGAGATACCCCTGTCTTGCACTGTGCAGCGATGTGATCGACACATCGTAAAAGTATTTCACTACTGAGAGACAAATAGATTTTGCATGCTGATGCTCACAGTATCTTCAAGATACTTACATGGCACTTATGTATCGATGAATTGCTCTGCCCTGTACAAACGTCAAAACGGCGCGAACGGCGCACCGATAACGTGCACCTAACTGATGTATTAATCATCGAACTGAAATATGTCCCTAGCTTCTGAAGAAAAGTATTGCAAGTGCTTCATGAACTGCGACAGCCACTCAGAAAACTAAGTTCGGAACACCATCCGCCATGACTTCGAGTGTGTCAATGGTACACAACGAAAAAAAAGGGAGGAGACAGGGCAGTAGAAAGGTATCTGTATTTATGGCCGAGTGCTGTGGAAGTTACAGAACCGAAAAGCTTGTTTGGTAGCATACTAATCAATAGCATTTATGAATAATTTCCTTATTTGTATCATTCAGAGAAATGTAGCTCTATTTTTTTCGACTAGAAATCTTACGGGAAGTGGTGGGTAAGATTAATACCAGCCACTTAGTGTCAGTTCTACAATGAATTTTTTCTTGAAATGGTACTCCGAAACGTACGCTACACAACCGAAATGTACCTTTCTCATTCTCACTATTCAAGTGCATGTTTTTTTAACCACGTTAGCCCAGCGAGCAAGCAAAACCTCAACTAGAACTGAGACTAGCTTCAAACTGCGTACTACTGGCAAAGTAGTGAAAACATTTGGAAAGGAGGGGAGGGGGTTCCCTTTTGACCCAAACTTTTTCAGTTTTACTTGAATATACACCCACACACACAAACGCACTAACGAACGGGCCTAAAATATAGTATAACCTCCCCCCCCCCCTCCAGAACTAACTTTTGGCTACACCCCCGAAGCTGAGTAGCACGAACTTGCGAAAGCCACGTCCCCGTAGACGAGATAAGTGTTCACCGAGTACGGCCCAACCTCCTGCCCTTCTAAACGTTTCATATTACGCTTACCTTGAGCTGTATGCCCTTTGGATTCTTGAGCACTCGCTGCGTCAACATGGGCACGTAGATGCCTCCGTAGCTCTCGCCCGCAATATAGAAGTCGTTGCTCTTGAGACTGGGGAACTTCGAGAAGAAGTCCTGGAGGGCCAGGTAGTTGTCGTCCGCCGTCTGATCATCGTTGGTCGAGTAGTTTCCGCTCGGATCGTAAGAGAAACCGACGCCGGCGGGCGCTTCCAGAAAGATGATGTTCGCGATCTGGAGAAACCGAGCCCCCTCTATAATGACATGTGCGACTAAGATGCAACAAGGTCTCATCAATCGAAATAAAAACAACATCACAGAAAACCGCAGTGTACAGGAGCGAGCGTGTCGTCTATGGCGTGAAACATAACATAACCAAAGATACTTTTTCACCATTCCGGTGTGATTTAGACCTAGTTCCAGAGGAGAAGTGCTTTTGTCGACAAAATTTGGTGCAGCATGGAAGTGGGACAGGCAAATTACTTTTGTGCAAGTGACTGAAAAGATGAGACAGGACACGTGACCATGTTTTTCTTTTGTTGTCAAAGGAACCCTCTTTATGAAAAGCGAGCAAAGCGCAGATGCAGTCTATTGTCTCTTTCAACGGTGGCGATACCTTTATTTTACTGGGGGGGGGGGGGGGAAGGGGGGCTATGACGAGCTACTTAAGTATAAGAGGGGTGAGGGCAGGAAGTGAAGACTTATGTGTTGTGTTTTGACTACGCTTGCCCTGTTGCCAAGCAGGGTGCAAAGGGGGCAGGCAAAAACTTGCATGACCCCCCTCCCCATTCAAGACTCCTCCCCTGGCGTCACCCCTGCTGTCTATCTATCCGTTCACGCTTAAAAGTCTTGCCACGCTCCTTTGTCAAGTTTGTTATCGTCTTATTACACGTCATGTGTAAGTGCGGCCTTGCGCAACCATACCGATTAACTAAGCACCATCGAGATAATCTTAGAAACGCCCGATGCGATTACGCGCACAACGCGAACATTTCAGATTCTTCCGAAGCTTACGTGGCCGTTAGCGATAACGCTGGAATATTCAATGGCACATGCATAAATGCCTAATCGCGTCACCCCCTGTGCTCGTTAGCGATAACGCTGGTATATTCAACGGCACATGCATAAATGCCTAATTGCGTCACCCCTTGTCAGTTGATCATCGGCCGACGCCCTGTTCGCCACTCTCGGTGCCAGTGTGCATTGCTATAGTATGACCTTCAGTTTCCCGGCCCCGAGTTCGGCCAAATAAAGAGTTTCGTCTTTGACACGCCGACTGTTGCCTTCACCGACGTCACGACCACCAGACAATATAGCAGCAGTGCGTAATTTATTTATTTTTTTCAGGCGTGACGCATTTGAGTTTAACAGAGATGCGGAATACCAGCGAGTACGGCACATTTGTTTACGTGGTAAAAAAGCCAAAAAAATAAAAAAATAAAAATACCAATGAAAACATAGAGTACGCAAACACCAAGGTATAAGTGGCTAAATGTATTTGTTTGATCACTTGACAAATTGATCAGCGCAAGTTTCTTTCCATAAAAGAGAAGTCAGGTAGAGTAAATCCGGACTAGTTAAGCTGGAAGCTGTACACGAGAAGTGTGACTTTTTTTACTCGAAAGTTGTAGACTCGGGAACAACTGTCGACAAACTTGTTTGTACGTAGGTTGTAATTGATTTTCATTTCTCTTATAATCACTTCAATACAGCTGAAGCAACTTAATATATTTTCCTTGCTTTTCTCCGATTCATTGGGCTGTGTCTCAATATTAAGCAAATACAAAAAAACATTCCTTCAAACCGGCTCCTTGCTGTCGTTCATGCACAAATGTAGTGTTACTTCCTCTTCACGATATGTGGGTGCGTGCTCATAACGCCATTCACGTAGATAAGGTTCGGCAAGTTTTTCGATCTTTGTTCAAGTTATCCGGGCCATCCTGTATTACAAATAGGTTGCGCTTCAACCTTTCTCCATTCACTGGAGAACAATACTGTATATCTCTAGGATGCGGATAAACCTTCAACAGAGCATGCTTCGGGAACAATAAATGGTTATCTCTAAAGGCATTGTTTTGCGTCCACTAAAGGGGTCATCAAGCGCAAATCTGGGGCAGTTACTGTAAAGCATCGGCTAAACTCTCACTATGTCACCCCGCCCCGTTGGTATAGTGGCTAAGGTACTCGGCTGCTGACCCGCAGGTCACGGGATCGAATCGCGGCTGCAGTGGCTGCATTTTAGATGGAGGCGAAAATGCTGTAGGCCCGTGTGCTCAGATATCGGTGCATGTTAAAGAACCACAGGTGGTCGAAATTTCCGGATTTCTTCACTACGGTATCTCTCGTAATCATATGGTGGTTTTGGGACTTTTAAACCCCACACATCAATCAATCTCACTATGTCGAAGGAACGGTAGACAAAGAGACTAATTCCTGCTTTGCCACCGAAGCTGCAAGAGAGAGAGAGAGTCATTTGGAGTTGGGAAAGAGGCTAGTTTCTCCAACTCACAAGAGGATACGACGGAGGTTTGATGGTAAGAAAAAAGGAGAGGGAAGCAGTTAATAAAAATTACGTGAATGTAATCCATTGGGTGGCCTGTAGCAATTGCCCTATCTGATGAAGTTTTATTTCATTCGTCAAATAATTGTCCTTGCGTATGCATTCTTGCGAATTCAGGCTGTTTTCTGTTATCACAATTGTATTATTAGCTTAAATGTTTGTAATAAAATATTTTATGTTACCTTAGGCATATAGTTCATCTTATTTTTAAAGCTTAGTTACTAAGCTTTATTACTTTATTACCGAGTTATTTTCACGCATACTTCATGACCACTTATTCTGCGCTGTTCCTAACTGTGAGACACTGTTAAATGTTGAGGTGTTCCTGCGACTGAATCCCATGAAGTTTGTTGTTCTCTATGTATTACATTGCCACCATACCCACTATAAGCTGTGTGTACCCACGATATGCTGTGAGAACGACGTTAACAAAATCAATCCATCAGTATAGGTGAATGAACATAGAAGGACCGGCTTCGCAAGATGGGTCACTCCACTACCGGGTGCTGATAAGAAAAAAAAAACTGGTCAGTGCGGGCTCGACTAGCAGGGGAGTGCTTCTCGAAGAAGGAATAGGTGAACCTTTATTTTGCAACTTTTGCAAGAACATGCCTGATCTCGTCGAATCCTGTGTATGAATGCAGACGCTCTACCTTTAAACCACCGCTACGGTGCAGCAGTTACAGGACCAGCGCCACACGTTTGTGGAGATCTCCCTTTCTCCCTTTCTAGCTGTTCACCTTGGGTAAAGAAATTGCAAAAAAAAAATCAGAAGTCATTGCCCTATCAGGAAAAACTTGCAGGACACTTGATCTTCGCGTTCAAGAGTAGAAAGCGATGCGTGATGACGTAATGACGTGATGGCCCGTGCGCATCATGTGAGTTCTCAATTGCCACTCCAGCTTCGCTCCTCGGAGCCAATGGTGGATCGAGAGGGGGGATAGGGGCGATCACCCCCACCCCTCAGATAATGTGTCGGCACCCCCCGCCCCCCACACTTCAATGCTTGTAGTCCACCTCCTATCACCAATTGAAACACATATGTGAGACCACTGTGAGCACAAATTAACAGTATAAATGCTACACTCTTGAAAAAAAGGCAGTTCTACTTACTAACTTCGAGGTTGTTAAATTGTTGTCACAACATTTACTACATGAGTAGTAACTGTAAATAGTAGACCACAAACATTTACTTCCTCTGGTTGCTTCTAAGGTAGTAAACGTCTGTGGTATACTACCTGCAGTTACTACTTAGGTAGTGAATGTTGTGACAATTTACTACCTCAAAGTTAGTAGATAGCACTGCCTTTTTTTAAAGAGTGTATGAAGGTGTTTTATTTCTGCCAAAAACAAAAAAAGTCCAGAGCACGCCCCCTCTCCAGTGTTACTTCAAGGGACCGCCCCTCCTAAAACGAAAGGGCTAGAACCACCCTGGCTCGAAGCATGTCTCAACCACGACCTACTGTACTCCTGACCTGCCTAGATAACAGGGTTCCTATGGAAGCGCATGTCCCCGCTCTCGTTCAACCACTCACCATTGGTAGTTGAATTTTATGGTTGTTTTTACGGCACTGGGGTAAGAATGCCTGCATTTTGTGGTGAACTGCTGACATATATGGGACTATTCCTTTACTTAGATGGTGAGTCAAGTAAGCTGTTCTGTGCGCTTAACTGTTTATTGCACACTGGTTGACAAACGTGGGAATTGGTAGACTTACATGATGTAGGACAACCTATGTGGTGCCGCGTCCTTTTAATTGCTAAAAAATTGTGAGCGACCTTTAGTATATCTAGTACTGAATTATTTTTTTTATTCGTGCATAATAATTACGTACTATAAGTGCTCTGTTGGCCAAAATATGACCACAAACGCTGAAAATTACGTCAGAGAACAGGTGCTGGTTAGCGCCACGCCACTCCTAGGTTACGGCCCTAGCGGCAGAAGGTATGAACTAGAACGAGGGCTCTGAAGAGGGGCTCTCTGGGCAGGTCAGAAGTAGAGTAGGTTATGGTCCCAACCATGACGCTTAGATACGAACGTCTGCGAGCGTAAACTGTGCGTTTAGAACTATCCTAGTATGCACATTGAAAGCACAATCGTTGAGTACCAACCACGTCATAAATATTTTCGCGAATCAACGAAGTCCCCACTATCGGTCTGTGTGTTACTCGGGCGGATGTGTGAGTGCTTGTGTGAGTGTTTGCGAGAGTCAAGGTTGCGCTAACTTCTTACAAAGTAAATTTATCGCTCACAGAAACACTCATTTCTCGCTCGCAACCACTGACATCGGCAACAGAATGTCGGCGATATGATCTTTTCCACGCTATCACGTTAAAATGGAGGTAAATGAAGCTTGGCGTTTTCGTTCCTGTCGTACTTCTTTCAACCTAATCATAATGTAGTGCAGCGCAAGAAAGCAGGCAACAAACGAGGAGGGAACGTGTCCTTGTCCCCTCGCTCGCTTGTTGTCTGCTTTTTGCGCTGCACTAGATTATGATTGACTTGTTCCAACTCTCCCAACAAGCAACCTTTCTAAATGGATCACATCCAAAACGAAGTCGTTGAAAATGCGACATTCGAATACAAGAAGAAGCATCACAGCGTGAAAGCAAAAAAAAATTAAGTAATGTTGATAGTATAGTAGGACGTATGCAAGGTAAGCTTTCTTTTAAAGCTGCTTGCATTTTTCATGAAAACTATCCGGTTCTGGGCCAATCCACCAGCGTGGGTACGCGCTGCATCTTCAAAGATCTTGACTGGTCAATAGTCATTGTCGGGGTTTAACGTCTTATAACCATTACGAGGGATGCCGTAGTGGAGCGCTCCGGAAATTCAGACCATGGGGGTTTTTTTAATGTGCGTCTAAATTTAAGTAAACAGGCCTCAAGCTTTTTCGCCTCCATCGAAAATGCCGCCACAGAGGTCGTTATACCATCCCGCGACTTGCGTGTCCGCAGTGTAACCCCATAACAACTATAATAGACCACCATGGTGGGTTGTTGATTTCTTTGGCATCACACATTGTTCTGTCCTAACTTTCCTTCCTTCGTGCCTTTTCACTTATATGCACGTGCTTGTCAGAACAAAATTTAGGTGACCTAATAGGTACGAGGCTCTTGTGGAAGGTCATCGTCGTCGTGCTCTCTTTCCGATTCTGGAACGCTTATACTCTGCACTTCTGTTGTTTCTGTCGGAGGAATTGTTCTTCCTTGGGGAGGAAGAATTTATACGACAATGGTTGTGCCGCTTTCTGTACGTAGTTGACAGACGTGATTGATTAGCCTTCCATCTGGCCTGGTTCCTATAGCCATGTCACCTGTCAGTGTCTGACTAGTGCATGTAATTTGTATGTGTTTACTATTTATATGTGTTTTTGTGCACTCCGTGTAGGTGTGAGTTCTTGTACATATGCACTTCATTCTAACCCTGTCAATTGGAAATTTCACGAATCTTGATACCTGTGCTATATTCTTGCTAACATCTTCCCCAAGTCTTGTATATTCTGTACATATATGATCATGTGCATTGTCCATATTGTGATTACTGTATATATGTAGTGTATATATGTAGCCCTTAGCAAAGTGGGTTAGGGACACCCTACGGAAAAGCACAATTTTGTTTAATTGTGTCATGTATGTTCTGCTTTGCCATTTGTTTGCTATTGTGCTTGTTGTATAGACGCTCGTTCCATAGGTTTGTTGCGTCCCACAATAGAATGAACTTTTTCTAAACACACAGCAAAAGCTGTTATGAGATCAAAACTCGGGTCACCCGCAGTTGTCCGCCGCCGCCCCCACCGCTGTTGTCCGTAATCACATCGCGCTAATTTAGAAAAAAAAACCTAGCACCAATGACACACTGGAGCTCAAACCCGGATCCGCTGAGTGCCAGCCCAGTATTCTTCCACAGAGCCACTGTGGTGCTTGGGACTTGTTGGCAAACTTGACTTAGGCAGGCTTGATGTCGGGAAAGCAATCACGCTAATACGACTGATCAAGCATTTTAAAGGAGCGAAAAAACAACCAGTCGTCGAACAATGCGAATAGCGTAACGAGTGGGTCGTCCAATGCTATAACGCATTACAAAATCTTCTTGTTGTTCCCTTATGAACTGTGGTGCATACGCACTATACCGCCAGAATTACTCATCGTCGTCAGCCACTGCATGAACAATTGACACGAAATTCTTTGCAAGTGTTTAGCGGATACCCCGTTGTCAGAAGAATGACGAAAAATAGCATAGCAAATGCCAGCCTACTACCCAAAAAAAAATTTATTATTAATGCCCTAGTGGGTATCAAGCAAGTGTGCTTGCAGCAGATACCCAATGAAGGTATAGAAAAGGCACTGAAAGGCCACTCTCCTAGCTTTCGCTGTGACTGTGCTGCGCCTTCCACGCAGGCCTGACGTCTTTTTCAATGTATAGACGAGGTTGCCTAATGTTTGTTACGTACCAAGATGAAATAAACAGCTAAACATGCAGATTCGCTTCGTACTCGCCTTGTTCCATGTGTAGGGATTCATGATCAGTTTTGTTCCCCTCCTGACCGCTCGAAAAGGTCCCTGCTCCGACATCAGTCCCAGCAGAGAGCTGCAACCAGGCCCTCCGTTCATCCATAGAATGACCGGGTCAGTCTCCGGGTTGCGTTCACTAGCGATAAACCTGAAAAGTTACACGTGAGAAGGACTTCGAATGGATGTCATCTAAAACGGAGTCATTGAAAAAAGAATGTTCGAATGCAAAAATGAGCATCACAGCGTGAAAGCGAAAAAAAAATGTTGATACTCTAGTAGGATGTGTGATACTCTCTTAGAATCATTCTGCCTCCTCGGTACATTTCAGCTCGCATAAATCATGTCCATAAAGTCGGCTTGCCGTCCTGCAGAACTAACTCCTTTTCCCAGTCATTCATACCGCGTACATCACAGGAATGGAACCACCTACCCGCACTGACAGCAACAATCTCGGACCACCAACTTTTTAAAACTGCTTTAGCTAACATTGTATAACGCGTAACACTGAAGTACATTGCATTTTCCTGGTTTTGTTGTGTTTATACCTTTTTCTTTTTTTTGCTCTGTTTTATATTATGTTTGTAACTATTGTAACCCACTCCCCTCTCTAATGCCTCTGGCCCTGAGGGTACCTAAATAAATAAATAAAAGGTAAGCTTTCTTTTAAAGCTGATTACGTTAAACAAGAACTGAAGTCAGGTGAACGTTATGTAGGTGGCTGTTACTTAATCAACATTTCGCGTCAATAAAATTTGAAATATTATTCGAAATTGAAATACAAGTGATAAATTGCGTGTGTTGATTACAAATACAGAAGGGGGTCTCAAAGTCGAAATATTGTGACTGAGACCTCCTGAAAAATCATTCATCTGAGTTACAACGCAATAGTAAACAGTGATAGGGATACAAAAATAGGAATGTATAAATGTACAGATAAGTACATAATAGCGAATATAAGATATTAGAAATGTGTAGATTAGTACAATAAAACTAATAAGAAATGCAATACCAGTCACTCAGTATGAAAACAAGCATTATCACGGTGAGGAAAATAAACTGAGATATATAAAATACAGATAAGCGCCATGGGTACGAAAAATGCAGATAAGTACAAAAGAACAAAACAATACAATAACATACTCTGTATAATAGTCCGAAGTAAGAATTGAGTAAGTGTCCCCGCAAGCCTTCTTTAACCATTACAAGGAATCAACTTAGACGGAAATTTTACGGTAATTCTGCCATAATTGATCCTGGGTGTGGGTAAAAGGAAGTTATTATATAGCCTTTGCAAAACGTGTAGGTGACACCTGGGTAAACTGACTTTAGTGTAGTAAAGGAATGGGAAGTTTTCTATTGACATAATTATATATAAGAAGGGCGAGAAAATATTTGCTGAGCTTCTGAACTGATGAAATTCCATGTAAACAGAGTAAGGATGATGTATTGGACGTGAAGCTACTGAACGTTATTATTCTCAATGCTTGGTTTTAAAGATGTTGGATGCGTGATAAATTTGTGGCACACGTATTTCCTCACGAGTAAATACAATAGAATATGTAGCTGTGAATAAAAGCCTAGTAAAGTGACTACAATATCATGAAACGAAAGAAGGCGCCTTATATTCAATTGGAAGAACAGTGCGAACAACTGCCATTAAAGCCGGACAAATATAGTCTAGCAGCTTGAGGACACAAGTGGTGGGGTCCTTTTTTTCTTTTTGCCGTTTCTCTCACCAGTAGTGCAGACGTCGCGTTCCTCCCGCTTGAAGAAAGCCCGAGTACTGCTTGAAAGACGTTTGATTGGCCAAACCCGGCAGGCGCGTCACTTCGTCCTCGGGTGGTCCTTGGGCGATCGCCACTGGCACGGCCAGGACAAGTGCGAGGACAACTACGGTCCCGGTGAGCGACCGCATCCTGGTGGTTTCGTCGTCACCATCGAGCAAAGAAAAAAAAAGAAAAATATATAATAAGGCAGCCTGTGTGACAATCATGCACAACCTTAACTTTTATCATTTTAATCGGGGTCTAATGATTATTTGTCCATACTCTCAGTTCAAGCGTTCACAACTCGTATCATATCGGCAGTTTTAACCCTATCACTCACATCTGAGGCAAGATTACCTTGAGCGGCCATGTTTGCAGCACCATTTCGGGGTTGTCACGAGTAGTCATTATCAAAACTAAACAAAGACAAAAATTGGCCCGAATCTACGTGTTACACATGTGGGAAGAGTGTGGAGACGCTGATATCGATCAAATGTTAATTGCTCCCGCCCTCTATTTACGGGTATCCCTGCACATGCGCAAAATTGAAAGCAGTGCTCGAGCAGAAGATATTGCCAGAACCAAAGTTTTGAAAATAAAAAAAAAACTTGATCCAGGCCATACTGACTTGCTCATTTGAAGACAAGTTCCTTTAACCTTAACAGTGTGTGCGAAATGGAAAGTTTGTATGAAACTTGCAAAAGGTCACCGCTATCTAGAGGTAAGCTACAAAATAGGTTGAAAAGAAAAGAAGGTCACCATGTTTTGTTTGTATTTTCTTATCACCTAGACTTCGTTCGAGGAAAGCTTAAGCAAAATTTACGTTTCTCTTGTTTTTAACCTTGGCTCGGGTGAGAATAAGCTTGTCAATATTGCCGCTGTAATGGCGTTATATGGTCGATTTAGCAGCGATTGTGTAATACCGAATTGACAGAAAGAAAAATGGCCACATTGCAGGAATTACTTTTGACGACTTGTCATCTCGTCAGCACCTTTCGGCGCAGAACGCCATTAAAAAAAAAATGAAACGTTTCGTGACCCGTTAAACTTGCAAGAACGATTATGATTCCACAAAAATTTCGTAACACATCCACAATGAAATCTTCGTTACTCTTTAGACAACGGAAAAAGCAACATCCGCATTGAAAATATACGCCATTTCATATAGACATCGTTCGACAATTTTAGCTTTAAACATTGATGCTTTTCAGAAGTAAAAAAAAATTTAAAGTATTGAATTATCGTGCAAGAAAACGAGTGCAAGGCAAGAAGTAAATGTTCATTAAAGCAAACTTGCGATAACAAACTAAAAAAAATAATTTGTGATGTATATATACCAAATACATATTCTTATTCATAAAAATTACAAGCAATAAAGCTTGTAAAAGGGCCAGGAAACGGTTTTGTGAAACCAGAGCATGAAAGCTTGTAAATAAGAGGACTACCTGCTCAGGTAAGTATCTCAGCCGATATGCGCAGCCCCGACGTGCAACCGTAGCCAAATGAACGAGGAGCGACGCAGCCGGCAAACAGCACACTCGAAGATACTAGTACAAGGCTGCACGAATCGCGACGCTCTTATTGATAAGCGTCTTTAGAGGTGCGGCGATAACATGGCTGCTTGAGCGCAACAAGAGGGAACACAACGATAGGTTTGCTGGAAAGGAGGACAGCTGAGACGGAAACCTCGTGTGTCTGAGAAACCCTATCGCGTGCATCAGCATGCAACCCTACACTCGTTGAACTTCAACCGGAGTATAGGGCAATGCCGCATAAAAGTGCCAGCGTTAGCGCTGGCCTGTCTGTTCTGTTCCCTCGTTACGCAGTGGAGAGGTTCAGGTCCATAGTAGCTCGGCAACTCCAAACCGATATGCTCCGAAGCGAACTGAAATAAAATAACGAAAGCTGTTTTAAATCAACAATCAGCGAAATAAAAACAGAATAGCAAACTGGAACAAGTTGAAATAACATGGCAATCTGCTGTCTGACTGGGCGACCGCACTCTTACGATCGCTGAGCTTGTCCAAGACTCTCCCCGCCGCAGTATTCCCTGCGTCCGTACTTTTTTTTTCCTTTGTGCTTGCACAGCCACCCTCCGAAACCGTTTAAAATATCTAATTGCGCATGTCATGACGAAATCGGTGACTGTACGTTCTCGTAATGGAACTGAGCGGTCACATAACTGCTATCGTAAGCGGGCGCTCTTGATTTTGCTCCCTCTCTCCGATTCCAGCCAATGCCGCACGCAGGACGAGAAGGAAATATCAGCGTATCAGCGTTTACCGCGGCGTCAAATGTCTTGCTCAGCGCGCTATCTGCCAGTGAGTCATTTCTCGGCAGTGCGAAGTCAAGAACAGGTAAAAAATAAAATTCAGAAAGAAAAAAAATAAGTTATCTAGTTGTAAACTTGCATACGGCTACGTTAGTTTCAAATCCTGGGCATAGCGTGTATCGCAAGCAAGAAAGAAAAGTAAAAAAAAAACTGCGAAGAGATTTCATGAAGGTTTTCATTGCCTTTCTGTCGTAGGTTTTTTGTATATGGCGGGGAAGAGAGCTTGGCATGACCTTGGCATGTAGGAGAGCTTGGCATGTAGATGACGAACCTCGTGTGCGTTAAAACCTCGTGTGCGTTAAAACCTCGTGTGCGTTAAACCTCGTGTGTGTTAACCTTCGAACCTCGTGTGTCTTAAAATACACGTTTGTTTATATAGTTTTAAAAATTCTCGCTACTATTAGAGCCATCATTTTTGGTGCCCTAGTATTCTCGATCATGTGGAGTCATCTGGCCCGCAATGAAAAAAGCATTCTGCAGTGAGTGCCATGTTCTCCCGCTTTCAAACATGGCAGAATTGTTGACTTCGACGTTCTAGTTAAGGCGTTACAGTAAGTCCTAAACCGCGCAAAAATAACCCAGCTTTATTTCAATTGTAAAACGCGTAAAAAAGTTCATTTTATTTTGGCCGATAGAGCTTCGCCTTACTGCGGAATCACTCAGCTTAACTTTCGCGTCTTCAGAAAACATGAAAAAACTAAGTTTTAAAAGACTATGTCTACTTAGGGCAGGTAATAGCCATGGGGCCAATCCACGAGATTGAAGTAACTAGAAGAATAAGAATGGGGTGGAGCACATTTGGCAAGCACACTCAAATCATGACAGGTAGATTGCCACTATACCTCAAGAGAAAGGTATATAACAGCTGTATCTTACCGGTACTTAGCTACGGAGCAGAAACCTCGAGACTTACAAAGAGGGTTCAGCTTAAATTGAGGACGACGCAGCGAGCAATGGAAAGAAAAATTATAGGTGTAACCTTAAAAGACATAATAGAGCGGTTGACTGGGCTAGTTGGTATGGCATACTTGGGTTTTAGCAGCGCGAAAAATGCACGAAGGACAAGAAAAGGACGAGACAAGCACTGACTTCCAACTAAAATTTTATTGACGGGAAGGCCGTTAATATGCAATGGAGCACAAAGAGTGAAAAATGACAAATTTTAAGATACAATTATCACCGATCGCTATGCCTGCTGCGCCGACCCTCGCACCTCAAGAAACATATCTCTTTATCTGATAGGGCAACTGATGGCTTGCTTACACATGCGCTGCTTTCAAGCTCCATTTGAGCAGCCTCATAAATTATACGCACGTTTTCCTCTTTAATCTTGCATAGAACTGTTGTTTTTTCAAACAGCGGAGTGCACCCACACGTACTCACGTGTTGCGCTAGGAAGCCATCTTTTCCGCCACGAACATTATTGGCGTGTTCCCGTAAGCGATCGTTTAAGCATCTGCCCGTCTGGCCCACATAACATGCACCGCAAGAAAATGGGGTCCTGTAAACGACGCCTAACGCGCAGTCCACAAACTGCGTCCTGTGCCTAACCATACACCGTTTTCCCAAACTCTTTACAGGGCAGGTCCTGTTTGTCAACTGGGACAACTTATCAGGGGCACTGAAGACCACTTTCACATTTTTTTTTTTTTTTTTAAAGACAAGAAGAGAGCAGAGTAGATTAGGGAACAAACGGGGGTTAAGGATATCATAGTTAAAATCAAGAAGAGGAAATGGGCATGGGCCGGGCATGTAGCGCGTAAACAGAATAACCGCTGGTCATTAAGAGTAACTAACTGGATTCCTAGAGAAGGCAAGCGGATTAGGGGGAGACAGAAGGTTAGGTGGGCAGATGAGATTAAGAAGTTTGCGGATATAAATTGGCAGAAGCAAGCACATAACTGAGTTATCTGGCGGAACATGGAGAGGCCTTTGTCCTGCAGTGGACATAGTCAGGCTGGTGATGATGATGATATTTTAACTGCTGTTCCGGCCAATTTCGACCAGCGGACCTGGGGGTGGTTAGAGGAAGAATGAGACGCCTATTCTTCCTCTAACCATCACAAGGTACGCTGGCTGCTTGCCAGGCAATGCGGCCATTTTGCTAACCTTTCCTTTTTAAATTTTGTTCATGTTTTCTGAAGAGGCGAAAATTAAGGTGTCTGATTTCGCAGTAAGACGGAGCTCTGTCGGCAAACATAAAATAAACTATTTTATTACACGGTTTGTATTTAAAAAAAAAAGTTCCAGTGGACCTGTAAGAAGGCACCAACGCATTCCGCTTGCATGCGAAGTGGGAAAGGAGGGCTTGCGCGGCTACACTCCTACTCTAAATGTTCAACCTTTCCCTCAATCTCGGGACGTCACCAGCGACGTCACGAAGAAAGTTTTACGTTCGTGATTTATTTCTAGTAAGATGCCCTGCAACCGCCAGTGGTAAACGCGGCGCCACCGCAGCCGAGAGCGAATACATGGGAGGTATAGGGAGTTTCCGCCCTCTTGGTTTAGGCGCTTCTGGCTGTTTTCCGAGCCCGAAAATCACGCGCTGGCTGGGCCATGTCCTGCGTGATTCCGTTTTATATGCGAAGCATCTTTTGCTCGGGCCTATTTTCTGCGGCGTCAGCAGCGTCCGCACTCACTACTCATGCGCAACTCTCCTCCTCTCCACTCTCCAACAGCTACGAATAACTTTCTCCACTTCTCTCTTTCCACCTGCTCGCGCTCGCTCTTCCTCTCTTTCCTTTAGTCACCCCCCCCGCGGCGGTAACCCCTCATTGCAAATGCACGTCCCCTCCGTTCTACATCCTCTCCTATGACCCTCCCTCTCTCGCCTCGCAACGAGGACGCAGGGAGCATCTGCTAACCTGTGCTCACTCTTCCTCGAGCTTCTTGATTCAATAAACGAGTTTCTCGATTTAATAAAAAATTGTCCACCACCTCCCCGAAGGGAATCATGAGGAAATGCAAGTGCATTTCTTGCGCCGAGAATACACGGTGTAGTATTTTCGATGACGTAAATTAATGACGAGACGAGGATTTGTACCGTAACCAATTATTTGCACATTCATCAGACCGCGAACGGTTGAGAGTGAGGCACGCGCTTCACTTCATTATATAAACACCTACGAGTGAGCGGACGGGAGAGTGGGGCGCACGAAGGCTCCGCTCCGCTCCCGCGATGCGAGCGCCCTCACACGCCAAAGCACTCTCCTTATATCCACTCACTATCCGCTACTCCACCCGCACCACCTCCTCTAGTTGCTAAGGATGAGGATGAGCATGCGTGCCCGCATCTGTTGCTAGGGGAAAGAGAGTGAGAGCGAAGAGATAACACCTGCCGGCGCGCGGACACCGACAGACGCCTGACAAACCCCAACTAAGAAATGCATTCGCCCCTAAAACATAGACTGCTCGAACTGAACAAGCGTTCACTGGCCACCCGTATACAGAGTCAATGGATTTTGACTTCCAAGGTAGTTCCTGTTGCATATTTCTCCTCGGCATTGTTGAATAAAAATTTGTTGCGTGCGCGTTAACTAAAAGTGGAGTGCAGGTATCCTAGTCCAATCGGAGTCTTCTGTCTTTGGCTGCCCGTAAGCAGTGATTGACATGTTGCAGTATGAAACACTGGTCCATAACTGCCTGCTTTGCTCCTCCCCAGTTTTCCCTCTTGCGCGACGCCATGATGAGCGTCAGCGTCAACGTTGGCGCCAGTTTAAGCGTTAGCGCCTGCTGCTCCGCCTCTACGTACAGTTATCTTTAGTGAGAGATGGCTATTTTTTACAGTATCCGTTTTTTTATGAAAGGGAACACGCGAGCGCGTGGCCTGCGCTCTGCGGCGGCTGCATACAGCACCATCAGCCGATAAAGAAAGCGCGTCCGCGTTTGGCGGCATCACCCGTTGCGAGACCAGAGCGGGAGCAAAATTAAGCAGCGCTTGTCCGATGTTCGTGGCTTGTTTCGTTTGCTAATATACGACGCGAAAATTGGCCACGCTTTCTTCATCTGCCGGTTGAGGATGCTTTCCTTCGCAGATGCTACTGGAACACCGTCCTCGCCATTCGTCGGCTCAGAAAGTAGTCAAAGCTGTCTTGTGCTTTTTGAGGACTACAGGCCTACGTGACAACCTTTAACTTTTGTGTAGTGCCACCGCTGCATACGCGCCAGCCGATTGACTGACAATCCTCTTTTTTTCTCTCTCTTTCTCTTCTCTTTCCCCTCTCTCTCATTTTTATGCCCCCTTCCCATTGCCCCAGCGTGGGGTAGCAAACCGGGCATGTGCCTGGTTAACCTCCTTGCCTTCCCTCTTGTTGTTCATCACCCCGCCCCCCGCAGTAAACGCCAGGCGTAGATCTCGGTGATAAGACTATAAAGAACAATTTCGTGACGTAATGACGCCATGAGATTTGGCTGCCACAGCGCATGTGCGAATATCGGAGAATTGGCGTTAGAAATGTTACACGTGGGCTGGGCTGCGCGTCTCCATTTTTTCATGCGCTGCCAGTCACGCAGAACATTCCGTAGACGGCAGTTCGTTGGCGCCATAAGAAAAGGCTTGCTGCTGGCACGGGGTGTGCAAAACTTCTAGCATGAGCGAGCAGCCTTTCGACTTTTCTTTTGCTTGGACTTTGCCTGGACTCATGAAGCTGTGTACCATGAATCGCGTCGCCTGGTGTTCGATGACCACTGCGAGCTTCGTCTTCGGTATCGAAAAACATTGGGTAAGCCCCTTTTGACAGGCCGGCGAGGTCTTGGAGCTTGGTCACCGAACATCACTCACCTTAGATTCCCAGTTCAACCAAAATTTAAGGTGGCCTGGAACATCAGCGAGCGGGTTCCTTGAACAACGCCACCGTGGGTCTAACTCACGCAAACACAGGCAGGGTTTAGGCCTAACAATGCTACCACGTGCCCGTCAGCTATGACGGGAGAGGGACCTGACCGACAATGCCCGTTTATTACTTGCGGCCATCCTTTCGTGCCAGATTTGTTTTGCTGGGGCGTAATGTGGTTTTCGAGGGTCGCAATGCGACGTGTAGGTGTTTAACCTCGGCTTGTCCCCACACTTGAAGGAAATGGCAACGTCTGAACTTCATGTCGGCACCTATTTAATACAGTGGACTGCACAATGCGGCGCGTTGAGAAAGAAAAAGGAAGGAAATAGGAGGGAAATAACGGCAGGGAGGTTAACCATGCAGCTTATAGGCAGCCGGTTCGCTACCCTGCGCAAAGGAGGGGGATGGGGGAAACCTGCTACGAAGGAAGCGCTGGTTTCTTTTTGTAACACGACAACGTGTGTTGGAGTTTGTACCGCTCATTGTAGCTGGAATCTTTTTCATGGTTTGCGTGGTCGCTTTGCAGTTTTAACCCTTGCCCTTCCTTTCCCTTCTTTTGCAACTTCAACTTAGCTGCTTGATAAGAGTGCACATGGACCAGCCATGGCTTCGTGCTCACTCGTTATTCGTGAGACCACACTTACTTTTTACACGTGTTCTCATCTTCTAACAAGTTTTGCTTTCGTTTTAGGAACGTCGACGTAGTGCGTATATTGACACGCCCCATGCCACTCTTGCGTTCCTTCCACGCCATCGCGGACCGAGTATGGTGCGGACGTGCTGCCAGCATTGCATCGAGTAAGCGTGCTTTTCGTATTTCAATGATACGGGTGACCATATCCTTACCTATGGAGTGCGTATGGCGGAGCCGAATTATACAAGACGAGAACAAGCGCACACGCCCACAAACTGCGCTCAGCTCGACACGTCGTCTGCCACGCTCTTCCTTCTTACCAGCGCATTGCTACAGATGAACCACGTTTTACTGCTTATCTCGTCAATTCGTGTGTGGGCGTATCTTGCAAAGTCATCTCCTCGATGCATGACTGCTACGTCCATTTTCGAAAAACAAAATAAGACAAAGTATTCGTCTGGACACGCTGTAGGGCCTAGTGGAACACACTAACACACTTTGGGACATCCGCTTACCCTCGCCTTCTATGCAACTCGGCTCAGTCGTACGGCGCTGACAGTCTCTGCCCGCGCACTATAGTTAAAGATTTCGCCGTCTGTACATTAAATGCGTGGGGCCACCTTGCGTAAAGCTTGTCGCAGCAATTGTTCTCTTAAGGAAGGGTTAATACGGTCTTGTCACAATTCAACCACTCACCGTATATAGTGGCTTGGCAGCTGACTCGTTGCATTCATAAGCTGCCACTTACGCCCTGCGGTTACCGTTGTCTGCGACGCATGGTAGGCGCACGTAATTGGTTAACACTTGCGGGTGCGCGTATTTCTTTTCTAAACACGTTATTCTGCCTGTGTTATTTCTGCCGGTCTATTACCACACTTCGAACCGTTGTTAGCTTTTAAAGACCGCTTACACTTCAGCGGCATACACATAAACATACACCTCAGCGGCAGCAAACACTACTGATTAGTGTACTCACTGAAGTTGAAATTGGCTGCACTAATAGAATCTTCCCACTCGCCAAGGTTTTCTTGTGTTGGAATGAGTTTCTTGTAGCACTGTGGGGCTCAGAAATTCTAACAGTAATGTTTCAGAATGGAGGTCTCGCAAGTCGATTTCTCCAATTCATGGCCTTTCAGGTATACGTGTTGCCCTTAATGTTTTTCGTGACACTTAGTCGGTTCGTTCTAATCATTTCTGTACCTAGCAAAGCACGTCCGGCCCTTGAATTTCCCCTTCAATTTTGTTCATTCATAGAACCAGACGAAGTGGATTGGAATTAGGAAAAGAGAAAAGTGCAGCGCCGTATACATATAGACAGTTGCGGTGCGACTGTTTTCTTATTTTGCTTAGTCAAAGCCACTTCGTCTCGTCCTGTCACTGGGTGCCTTATGCTGTGTGCCTTATGGTAGTACACGAGGAAATATTGATCAGCTGCCAGTTCAAAAAGAGATCACTTGCTTCGTGACACCCGCAGGTAAAGTCTTCCGCATGTTACGTCATGGCGGCGCCGACACGCGTACAAACAGCACGTTGTGTGCTCCTCACTTTGACCGTGGTGAAGAGACCTGCGCAGATATTGATGAGGACGAAAAGCACGCCGTAAATCAATGCGGCACAAACTGAAAATGTCTATTATGCATGTGCACAGCCACCTGTTTGGTTTGTCAGGTCATCGGTAAAAGTGTCCGCGCACATGCATAGTAAACGTTGTGTTAAGTCTGCGCCACATTTGTTCGCTGCGCGCCTTTCGTCCTCGTCAACATCTGCGCTGGTCCCTTAGCTGTTGTGCCAACGAGCCAAAGTTAAAACAGTGTCTGTCCATGGTATTTCAAACTCCTAGTGATCTAAAAAAACAACGTTTACCACTAGGCTTTTTAGCGGAAATCATGTGACCTTAAGGAGTCTTTATCATTCGGTAATTGGAAAGAATCCTAATACAGTTCTTTATTTAGATAGGCTTAGTAGACTTCTTAGGTAACAGGCTGCTGTAAAATCGAACACACGTATGCCTAACTGCCTGTTATAAGAGATGGTAAGGGTGCTAAGTTTTAACAGGCGGTAGGCTGTTATAATGCTGCCATAAAATGGTTAGATAACTTTCGTCGCAGAGCTTTGAATTCACCCGTCAGTTTTAAATTAAGGGTCACTAACGTGAAATGATGAATGCACTTATTGATAAATTCTACTCTGGAAACTATTACGCCATTGATTTCACAATCATGTCTATTCGAGGAGCAAATCGAGGTCGCTCATTTTAAATTTCACGCCAAAAGGTTCACGTGACGTCGCGGATTACCAGTGACATTTCTTCAACCTTGCTATCTCAACTCTGACCCAATCAGAGGACGACGTACTTCATTTTTACTGCTTGCAAGCTACATTGCACTCACCAGATATGATAAAAATTTGTCTTGGCAGTTGTCGAGGGAAATTGAAGGTGACATCGGCCGCATCGTCCTTTCATTATTTGTTTCTTACTAAGAAGTCTTTACGCAGTAGTAGTGATGTTGTCTCTATTTTGTGAGAATGTTTTTTGAGAAATTTTTTCTTTTAACCTTCTTCATGCACAAATTGTGATATTTTCTGATTTATTTCGAAGCAGGGCGAACAATTTTAAGCATTTGCAAATAACATTACAGCGAAGTCTATTTGGTTGCTTCTAGTTCAGGTGAATATATCTAATTAGTCTGTGTAAATATTAAATTATGGAACAGTCGCTCGTTGTTTCATGTATACATAATATTCAAATCTAATAAATTCCAGATGCATCTGATAGTTTTATATGGTTGTATTTAGTGCAAACAGTAACTATACTACTGTCATTAGCTTTAGAACGTGGCAACGAAGTACTGCTTTCATTGGTTTACAGAACTACAGAATATTTAATGCGGTACCTCTCGAAAAGTAACCTATTCGAATACATTTTCCCCATACTATAGCTGATTGAAAAGACTCATCCGTACCTAATTTAGGCACCACTAACGCAATATATGCTCTATAGTTGTTGGATGTCGTTCCTTTTTGGGAATCTCTTGTTACTCTGCCAATATATTTACACCTATAGTATTGTTGCGCATTTAAACTGTTGCCTTATTTTCTGCTTCAAGCTGTTCATTTTCGCAATGTATTTTATACCCAGTTATTGGTTGATTTAAACTTTTCAATGTTAGCGCTTTTTTATTTTTATATCTGTTTACATTGTGTTCTTCTGCCCCTCTTGCTTGGACCCTTACTGGGTCTGCAACATCTTTTAAATAAATAAATTTAAGTGGTTGACTGCACTTACGTGTAGCACTTAAGGTAACAGTAAAAATAGTGATTACGCAGAATGTTCAACTCATCCTTACTTTCCAATGACGTGTTGTATTACAATCGACTTTTATGGTGTCTTCTCGTCTTATGTGTGTGCTCGCATGAGCAGTCTTTCAACGTGAATACTTGCCGTATAGCTCCGCACTGTTACCTGGTTCTTTTAGGGCTACTAGCCCCATGAACTGGCGAAAAAAAAATTTCGCATCCATATGAGTGGGTTGCGCTTCAAGAAAAATTTTATTTACTTCTGCCTAGCAGCGCCGCCGGTCATCAGACACCCTGTGCCATAGAGGCAGATCTCTGGGTAGGCATCCTTTCCACAATTTCTCGAGTAAACACTTTCTCATATCTCCATGAGCAAGTTAACCGAAGGGAATTGCTGCTTTTCGCACATTTAGTCGCAGCCATCATTCTCAGAAGATGTTATATGGACATGTCGAGTGTGCTATTACAGCCTATAGGAATAAATTAAAGCTCCCCCCACAGTGGTCACCGTTCCATCCAAGCCGAATTTTTATAAATATCCCACTAATTCCAATCGCTTATTTACGGGACTTCGGGACCTTTCACGTATATCAGGCATATGATTTGGTCGTACAGGTGCGTGTTTATTTCGATAGGTTTCGATCGCCAATTTTTACTTGGCGAATTTCACTGAAAATTCTGACTTCACTCTCAGCTAAACGTAACATTTCAACAAGAGACGACGAATTTTTAATTCATAGTATGCGTAATGTTTGTGTTATCAGCGAAAAAGAGCTTATGCCTTGAACGGAAATCGTCTATCATTGCTCTGTTGCACATGTGAATTACAGGCGTGCTGCAATACCAGGATTGGAGGGCGTCTTTATTCTGAGGTTTCTTTCCTCGATGCCCACATTGTCAAGATTTACACCAAGCAGATTTATACCACCTCATTTGGGTTCTGCTTTCTCGCGATTTTGTAGAGGCGCTCTACGCAAAAAAGCGAGCATTGCACAAATGTGGTTTTCGACGTTGTATTAGTCGCCTACGTATTTGAAGGCGCTGTTTTTCGGCAATCGACACGTTCTGAATCGTGGATTTCATGGCCATCAGCCGTCTTTATTATGGTAATTTTATCTTTTATAGAGTCGCTTGGCATGTCATGTTGCCACAATTCATTGCTGCCAGGATATGCTTGTATGACTGTAATTGCTGTTTGTTGCAACTGAAGCGTTGAGCTACTAATCGCTCGGATGAGGAAAGCCTGTCTTGGTGGAGAGAAATAGTTAGGAAAGAGAATTGCGCAATGTGGTAGAAAGACAGAAGGAACGATTAAATTTAAGCACTCGTTTTCTTTGTTACAAACAACCATTGAGAATGAGACAATAACGCCAATAAAAATAAGAAATGTTTATTTATTTGTTTTATTTACAAATACTGAAGGCCCTACTCGGGATTAAACAGGAGTGGGAATATTATTAGAATACAGACAATAAAACTTTCAACTACCGATATCCTATGTCCTACACCACAATGAACAAGGAAAAGCAAATAGATATGCTTTGCAATAACTAACACATTACAAGAGATAAGACATGCGCGTACAATATTTCAACACATGATACACTATGCATCAAAAACGGGAAAGCGTGATTCGACTGCCACAAAGCTGTTCAGCATAAACAGAACTTTACATGTCAAACGAAAGGGGATTTAAAAACAGAACAAATGATTCATTTGTATCAGCGTTTACTACTTCCTCTGGTAATTCATTTCATTGTGATTTTTCAACTGTAAAGATGAAATACTGGTGTATTTTAAGATAACTAAACGGTATTTTAATAGTTATGATAGCATTTGCAATGTTTGTGTGAAGAGAAGTGGACGGAAATATACCTAGTGACCGGTAGTATCCGAACCTGCGACCACCGAATAACGCATGCGATAGCACATACCTAGAAAGCGTTGCTTGCCTCTAGTTTCCCAACAAACAGAAGAGCTGCTTAATTCTGAAATTACGAGTTCATGTGCGTCATAGTTCTTTGTAGCATTAAGTTGAGAATTGATACTGCCAAAAACACTGTGCTTTAGATGGTCCTCCCGCAAGCATACTGTACAAAGCCCAGGACGCTCAATGTGACTACAGCTGTTGGATGTGTCCTGGCAAGCCTTTTTCTTCTAGTGAACGTGATACTTCACATATTAAGGTATGTACCTCATATATTTAAGCGTCCATACAGATGACTTCGAAATGGAAGCAGGTTAGTTTTACGTTTAGTCACAGTAACTTGTAGATGGCTACTGTACAAGCGTGGGCAGTACAGGCCACCTATCGCCAATTTTACAAAATTTTAGCAAGAAGGTCCTATTATTTCTGATATATATTGAGTACTTCTCGTAGTCTCCACAGTACAGACAAAACGCATTCAAATTAATACATTCGTTGAATAATATGGCAAGAAGACAAATGATAAGAGAAAGTCTGCTTGTTCAAAGTTCGAGCGCCATTTCACTTGTGGTTGTGGCGTGCAAAATATTGTGGCATCTCAGCACCACCTATTCATGAAAAGTAACTAAGCGCATGGGCCTTCTCAGAACATGGTTTGAGGGCTTGGTACCCATTAGCATTGACAACTTAAACTAGTTCACGTTGGCTTGTTAAACGTGAGGATGTGCTGAACTGTTTTCGGAAAGAAAAAAGGTAGTTTTTTATTGGTTGTGTGAGATGCAAAAGAAACTTGCAGAAGATTGTATTTTTGCAGACCATTCTTGAGTATGCACCGAGAAAAAGGGAACATATATACGCATTTGGCTACCAGTAGATAAGGCCTGCTGAAATATGGCGGATAAATTGTGTTAGGAAAACTGGCGACCTTATATATAAAGTGTCTTTTGATGGGAGGAGTACCAGAATCTTGGGAAATCGCCCACATCATTTTAATTCATAAGAATGGAGACGTCAAGGACTTAAAAAATTACAGGCTGATCAGCTTGCTGTTAATTCTCTATAAACTATTCACAAAAATAGTAGCTAATAGAATTAAGGTGACAGTTAAATCAAAGTACCAAGCAGACTTTCGTACAGGCTACTCTACAATAGACCATATTCCTACTGTCAATCAGGTAATAGAGAAATGCGCACAATACAAATAACCCTTATACATAGCCTTTATGGATTACAAATAGGCGTTTGACTTTGTCGAGACATCAGCAGTAATTCAGGCAATATGAAATCAGCGTATTGATGAACCATACATAAACATGCTGGCATAAATCTGCAGTGGATTCACAGCCACCATAGTTCTCCATAAGGAAAGTGACAGAATCCCAATAATGAAAGGTGTAGGGCAGGGAGACACGACCTGTCCAATGCTATGTACCACGTGTTTACAGGATGTTTTCAGGGCCCTAGATTGGGAAAAGGTTGGAATAAGAGTTAATAGGAACTATCTTAGCCACTTGCGATACGCTGATGACATTACTTTGACGAATAACTAAGGCTTCGAATTACAGCTCATGATTACTGAACTAGACACGGTAAGCACAAAAGTAATTCTAAAAATTAATAAGCCAGAACTAAAGTATTGTGCAACAGTCTTGGCAGAAAACAGCACTTTGCGATAGTTGAAGAGACGCTGTAAGTGGTAAAGGAATGTCTATTTAGGACAGGTTGGGACAGCGGAGCCCAACCATGAGAGTGAACTAACTAGGAGAATAAGAATGGGGTGGATCACATTCAGCAACCATTCTCAAATCTTGTATGGTATTTTACCACTAACCCTCTAGAAAATGTACCCCCATCTTGCCGGTACTTATCTGCGGAGCAGAAACCTGGAGGCTTACAAAGAAAGTTCAGCGTAAACTGAGGATGATGCTGCGAGCGATGGAAAGGAAAATGATAGGTATAACGTTAAGAGACAAGAGCAGAGTGGATTAGGGAACAAACTGAGGTTAAGGATACCATACTTGAAATCAAGATGAAGAAATGAACATGGGCCAAGCACGTAGCACGTAGGCAGGACGACCGCTGGCCATTAAGGGTAACCGACTGGATTCCCAAAGGCAAACGCCCAAAGGGGAGACAGAAAATTAGGTGGGCCGATAAGATTAAAAAGTTCGCAGGTATAACGTGGCAGCAGAAATCACAAGACCGGTTTGATAGGCGGATCACGGGAGAGGCCTTCGCTCTGCAGGGGGCATTGCCCACAGCTCCAAGAATAACCTCCGGCTTTGGATTCACAGAAACCTTACTGTACCTGCTCATCTCAGACTGTGTCTTCATCGGCGGCATCCGGCAGACTCGTCTACCTGTTCTATGCGGGGTCGTAGCTGGTCTCCTACGCTGTTTCCTGTTGCTCGCCTTCGCCTGGATGTTCCTCGAGAGGCTCCAAATCTACATGGTCCTCATGTAGCCCATAGATGGCCACCAGTCGGGCCTGTGGTGTTTCTGCAGCCTGGCATACATCACGCCCACTGCGATGGTCTCAATCGCGGCCATTGTCAATCCCTACAGTTTCGGCACCTACAGGTATACTGCTGCCTGGAGGCGCTGAACTACATCTTAAGCTTCGTTGGGCCATGCCCGGGTGTTGTCTTTGTAAGTGCTTCTTTGTGTTTAGGATCGAAATTTTTCCAAGGAAAAAAAACGCACTTGGGTGTCTTTGAACCCCTAAATAATCTCAAGTTGGTCTCTTTCTTTCAAGTTGTGTACCTTATCATGTTTAAGGTCTGTGTAAACAGCTTCTTTTTGAAGCCTCTATGTGACCTTTCTCAAGACTATGGAAACTGTGTCCGTTGAAAGTGTATTGGTACAAATTTAGGTTGCCTTGGGCCTTGGTAATAAATCAATATGTGCTACTGTATGGTTTTAATACTGGTAATCTTAGTTGGATAGCGCTTCATGCAAGCTCGTAAGAGTTCTGGTATTTATTTTTAAAGGAAACCTCTTCCAAGGTAGCTGAAGATGCTCCAAAGGGAGAATTCTTTGTACTGGAGACAATGTAGTGCTACGTATTATCAACAGCTAAAATCTAGCTGGCAATTTCTGCAATTGTGGATAAAGAGTAATTTCATACTTTATTTGCCAGCAATCCCGTCATTTTCTTCCATGGCTGTGTCATCTACCGGTGCATCGCATCCTGTGCCCTGTGTCACCGAGGGAGCACCACGACTGCGGTCAAGGAAAAGGTCAAGCTTCCAAGAGTACGGTACGTTGTCTGTCACGTAGTTCAGTCGGTTGGTCGGTTGGTCATTTTCTTTATCTGCTACAAAACGGATCTATCTGAGGCCACATGCAAATGATCACAAAAAGTGGGATACACTACAGGTCCCGCATGGAATGTCATGATGGGTACGTGCAAGCATGCAGTACACCATTCATCTAATTTGGTGAGATGAACTCCGTCTTCATCGTTTTACTATTAGTAAAACATCATTAGAGCTAAAGCTGCTATGAGATGAAAATGATTTTCGCGTGCGTCATTGTTGTTCGCCGCCACCACCGGTGTCTCTAACCACTATTTATTGCGCGAAATAAAAAAATAAATAAAAAGCACCAATGAAACAACAAAATTCCAGTGCGGGTATCTTGCGTTCCAGCGCAATATGGGTGCCAGCACCAGAGCCAGGCCAGTTCTTGAAACTTTATGTCTGTAAATAGTATATTTGCACGTACTTTAACGTCCCCAAACCACCGTATGATTGAGAGACGCCGTAGTGGAGGGTTCCGGAAATTTCGACCACCTGGGGTTCTTAACGTGCACCTAAACTTACGCACATGGGCACACAGTAGTTTCGCCTCCTTGGAAAATGCAACCGCTGCAGCGGAATTCGATCCCACGATTTGCAGGTAAGCAGCCTAGTGCCTTAGCCCCTAACCCCAACCCCCCTTCCTGCGGGACGTGAGGTCGGGAAATAAATCGCGTTAATGATTAATGAAGTGTTTTGACACAGCAAAGCAATAACCAGGCAACAATGACAGTGCGAATTGCGTAACCAGTGGGACATGAAACGCTCCATTCAATTACAAAAGCGTAAAGCGTAATTCATCTTAGTGAGCCACGGCATAAAAAATTGCACAAAATTCCTGCAAGCATCTATATAGCGTGTGCTGTGCTTCTCTGAAGATTGACGTAGGAGGGCATAGTGAATACGTACCTACAACCCAAATACAGTAGTTGTAGCGTAGTAAGTACCCTTAAATATTGCTTGTAGCACACTTTGTGTTTAACTTTAAGCTCTGAGTGGCCCCTCTTCCGGCTTTCGTTGTGGCTGAGCTGCGCATTTCAATTAGGCCTGGCGGCTTTTAAGAAACTTGGCAACGGTATATAGTCCTACGTAACAAACTTAAAATGGAACTTTTGCTTTGACAGCACGCTGTGTTCTTTTTAATATTATCAGAAGTAACTAATCTTTCATATTTCTATCACGGGGTAATATGGAAAGAACAAATGCCAAATATTTTATACATAGCAGATGCAATAATTTACCTGCAAAGCGTTTGTTTCACGACACAGTATTGTCAGCTACCTTCTAAGCCTGAAAAAGTGTTCAAATGTGAACACAACTTTAGTTCACCCATTTCAAGAAGAGTAGCGTATTTTTTGTTCCTTTTTTTTACCTTTCAGTAGCGACATATGGCGAATCGTCTTTCTGGTGACAATCGTGTCTTTTGCATTGGACTCCGGCATCCTGTACATCGTCGAGTAGACGGCGATGTCTACCTACTCGTTTTGCATTTTCAAAAGATTACAAGGGGTCTGTAACGTGCTCCCCTTTTTGTGCTGGAAAAATGATATCGTAAGCGTTGAAATTGACAGCCGAGCCAATTGGCTTGCTTACTTCGTCGATTTTGGCAAGCACTCGTAAAAGCCGAAGACAGTGCTAAAGGTTGAATGAGACATGTTCTCTCCTGGCTTCTGGAAATATGCATTTGGAATGAAGGGATCCTAGGCAGTTCGCAACTAAACTTGGGAGACAATGCATGTCCTCCTTATCCTGCGCCTGCTGCGCACTCGACAGAGTTGAAGGCTGAACGGGACATGTACTGTCCTGAAAGCAGGACATGCACATGATCGGCATGAACCAGATCGGCGCTGTCTTTTGACTATGGTTGTGAGACGACGCCCCTCCCTGTCATGCTGTTCATGCTTATGTCACGCATATAGTACAGTGTTGCTTATGTCATGCATCTAGTACAGTGGATGAATAGGACACGTAATGTCCTGATTGCAGGACGTGCATATGAAGGAGATGAACAGGACCTTCACTCTCTCGCACCTATGCACTTGTTAAACACTTCATGACCAATTAATTCCATGTCCTTGTTAATGCTGCATGAGCTAAATGAAGTGGCGCTACCTTCGCTTCCTGGTGTAAGGCGTGTTTTGAGGACATCAGGCATCTGCCACACTAAACTACGAAAAAGGCATTACTCCTTTCCTATGGAAACACGAATGATGATAGAAAAATCTTGCACTAGCAGATTTACTCCTTGCAGCTATACGGTCTTTCTCAAATAGTTATTTCCTGGTCGATACACTCTTTCCGTTCGTATACTGTTTATTGAGAATGTTAATGATGCCCTGTTTGTGCCTGTGAGAGAAGAAAATGAGTCTTGGGGGCAATCGATAAATTAATTGTTGTCAAGTGTGATGTATTCAACAAAAGCTAACAAAACTTGGTGTTCGAAAGTGCCACTATTATTTGGATTTATGATAAACAGACATAACTTCAATACTGATGTATCAAGTTGTAATCTTCCAGGAAGGCCTACCAAATTAGAAATAAGTACCTTTGCAACGTTTTGTTCACACTTCCTCTAGGAAGGTAAGAAAACATTAACCACTATCTTTTGCGCGTGCTTTAGTTATGAAGCACGAATACATGGTGCAAGTTCGAGGCCCTTACCGCTGCGTTTCAATAGGAGGGAAAAAGGCAATAAACGCTCACGTACTGTACTTTACATATGCAGCGCAGCTGAAGCTTGTTCAATGGATAAAGACTCAAAAATTTCCGGTGTTTTTTTTTGCATCAATGAATACTGAAGCATTCCAGGGCATAAATTTGTACGACTCCATGCGAGTGTACCCCCGAAAAAGTAATTACAGTATGTTTTAAAAGCTAGTTTTAGTTCCCGCTGTATTCTTTCACAACAAGGTATGAGCTCCTCATGTCTTGATTAAATATTCAACGTCGCGTCGAAAGAACAACCACACACATAGACACCACGGGTGCTTTTGTTTTGTTTCTTTTTGTGTGTAATTGTTCTTTTGGTGCGACGTTGAATATTTAATCAAGACATGCACCAACTAGCCCAACAGCGACTTCTACTAGCTCTTCATGTGTTCTTGCCGAATTTTGTGACGTCTCCCCGGCTGCTCCTTTCATGGTTTTGCTGGCGACTCACAGGTGGCCATTCCTTGTGTTGTCTTGAGACGTACAAGAAGCCACATTAAATATTTTGGTGCCTAACACAACTAGCCATGCTGGTGAATTAAGTCAACAAAAATCACACACTAACGCCTGGCGTCGCACTAGTGTTTGTCAATAGGGGACTCCATGTGAAATTATCGTTAATATGAAAGTAAAATATCTTATAACCATTTACTGAGCATCAAATTTGTGCGGAACCTTCTCTGTATGCAGGATATTTGTATTGGCAGAGTTAACTCACCTTCCGAAATGCACGTCAGTACCCCTTTAAACCCTGTGTGTTTCATCCCGAAATGTCTGGCACTTCAATGGTGGTACCAGTCAGGTGCTGACACGGCAGATGCAGGAGAAAGTACAGTGGGTCTTCAAAAAAAAAAAAACACCAGGCGTGTGCGGAATTCCCAGCAGTCACCGCGAAAGCTGGCAGAGCGACCTTTCAGGGCCTTTTCTAAACACTTTTTTTTGGTAGCTGATGCAAGCACAGTTGCAGGGTACCCACTAAGCCATGAATCATTGTGCAGTAGACGGGCATTTGCTACGCCACCCTACATGATTCTTCGGAGAGGCGCGGTACGTGCTGCACACTTGTAACAAATATTGGGCAATCATTAGGGGCGAAACTTCTTTTAGTCTAATCTAGATCTGCGGCAGGCGTAACCGAGAGAAGAGACGCGAAAGAAAAGGAAGACAGTATCTCCCGACCACTATATTCTATGGCGTTCTTTAATAGACAGATTTATCAGCGCAAAAAAAAAAGATGGAGCTATTAGAGAACAAAACACACAAAGCGCTGTACTCACAACTGATTTACTGTTTCAAAATGCAGGGCCTTTTTGTTGGCACGCATAGAAACAACAGAAAATATGAAAAAAAGAGGCAATGAAAATCGCCTGTTTCGCCGCAGACGCGGGATCAAATCCCGGCGGCGGCGGCTGCATATCCGATGGGGCAGGAAATGTTGTAGGCCCGTGTGTTCATATTTAGGTGCACGTTAAAGAACTTGAGGTGGTTGAAATTTCTGGAGCCCTTCATTATAGCGTTTCTCATAATCATATGGTGGTTTTGGGACGTTAAACCCGACGTATCAATCGATCAATCAATCAAAGATGAATTTACTATACTTAAAGCCAGCAACAAGGTTTCAAACGTAAAACAATACAAAACTTGGTGAAGTAGATCTGTCCAATTAACCTCGAAGTGGGGCTTCGCAGCAGTGTGAATTTTTCCTGGATTAGTGTAATCACGTTATGGCACTTTTTTACTGCAGTGAAACCACCATTAGAGAAACACGTGGTTTATGTGAATTCCTTTATTTCGAGTATTTCCTTTATTTCCTTTATGAATTCCTTTATTTCGAATTATATCGAATAATTCAACACTGTATCGAAGCGAATTCGAGTACTGTAATATGCGTTCGAATATTCCAGGCGCTCTAATATTCGCACATGCATAAACATTATTTGTAGTAACCGGATTCTTAATTTCACGGAGCAGTTTTTTTTTCGTAGTTGTGCACACCCGTTATGTACTGTAAATTTCAACGCGATAGCGTTAAAGAGCACTTTTTGCAGGAATTTCGGCGTTGGTGTCGGCGTCGTTGGTTGTGAGCGAAAAATCGGCACCTTATAAGTGACATAAAAAATCTAGAACGATGAAAATAACGAAGTAAATGATAAAAGATCCTGGAACACAGTGGGGACCAAACCAGGGTTGTTTTGGTCCGAGTGGGAATTGAATCCGTGTTGTTTACGTGGCACGCGTTTGTTCTACCACATGGTCACGCCTGTTTTTTTTTTCTTTGTTACGTGTGTAGATACAACATTGACAAATATACATCGATGATTGATTTGTGGGGTTTAACGTCCCAAAACCACCATTTGATTATGAGAGACGCCGTAGTGGAAGGCTCCGGAAATTTTGACCACCTGGGGTTCTTTAACGTGCACCCAAATCTGAGCACACGGGCCTACAACATTTCCGCCTCCATCGGAAATGCAGCCGCCGCAGCCGGGAATCGAACCCGCGACCTGCGGGTCAGTAGCCGAGTACCTTAGCCACTAGACCACCGCGGCGGGGCGACAAATATACATCAAACGAAGGACAAACATGAACAAAATCAGAGGGAGTTCTTTTCCCGGTTTTCACAGGTAGAGGCGTGGCCGTGTCAAAATGAAGGAATTTTCAAAAGCCTGTTAACTATGACACGGCCCCGCCTCTACCTGCGAAAACAGTGAAAATAACTTCCTCTGCTTGGAAATGCAGTGAGTGGCCTTCATGCTTCACAAACACGTGCGTCCTGTATAGCTTCTTCACAATGCAACATGAAATATTGCAGTAACAATGCGTGGTAGAAGCGTCCATTTCCAACGGGCGTCAGAATATGTGATTATCATAATGGCTCCGTTGTTGAAAGCCGGTTCGCCACTACAAAAGCCACACACTCCACGGCGTCTATTCCCTCAAGGCCACGTATAGTGAGTGCATAGCAAATTCGAAAAGTTTTCATGCCCTAAGTTTTTTTGAAATACGCACTAAGAACAGGATGTCCCTTTCGCACTCAACTCCAGAAGGCAAAGCTTAACTTTCTTCAATTTTTTTTAGGGGCGAAGCTCCTTAGGGCGTGGGCTGTGCGTCCCCTGTAGGCTGTATGTAGCCACCTCTAGTTTAGTTCTTGCAGTGTTCACTAGATGGCGGTACCGTCCCCTGTATGTAGCCACCTCTAGTTTAGTTCTTGCAGTGTTCACTAGATGGCGGTACCGTCCCCTGTATGTAGCCACCTCTAGTTTAGTTCTTGCAGTGTTCACTAGATGGCGGTACCGTCTCCTGTATGTAGCCACCTCTCGTTTAGTTCTTGTAGTGTTTACTAGGTGGTGGTACTTGTAGCTGATGATGAAAAGATGCAAGATGTTATAAACTAGAAAGCGGTACTTGTAGTTGATGAAAGACGCGAGATCTTATAAAATAGGAATGATGTCACATATGGCGTGTGTCATTGGTTGAAGGCAATCGTTCGATTTAGTGCGGCGACGTACGCTAGGGGGAGCGATGTAATAAAATCGAGTGGGCAAAATGTACAGAGGATTCATGGTTTACCAGGTTTACCTCCGGAGCTTCACCCACTCATCATCATTCACTTCGTGGATATGGCGGCACTTTTTTTCAATCTTTGAGCACTGTACATAGACATGAAGGTGGCTTCCTTTCTTTCCAGCGTGTGAATATTCGCACCAGGTGCACGCCAGAGACAGTCCGGTAGGTCCTCGAAAATCTTCCAGTGCTGCTTGCGACATTTGCGGCAGCGATGAAATGATAGAGAACTTCTTTGCCACTACGCTCACCACCGCGCGCAGACAGCCACTAGCTGCCGCCTTAGTCCAATATTTGCGAATTTCCCCCCTTGAATGTGGAATTACAGCTGTAATTGCGGTCAGCGTGTCACGTGATGATGTTCTAGACTTAGCGTTAAATAGATATGTGTCATCTGCAAACTAGTGTATTGGTGTACCAGGTGAACCACGTATCACAACGATTAAGATGGTTTTTACTTCCTGGCTTTCTAAAAGCCTCTGTGTGGCCGGGGCAATGAACGAGCTCTCAGGTCCCGGGAGATCGACGTCCAGCCTTTCCTTTCAAAACTTGCTTGATGGTCTGCAAACACTGAGGCAAGTAACTTTTTTTAGGGGCGAAGCTCCTCTTTGTCTAACGTTGTCATGCGTCACGCGTAACCGAGAGAAGAGACGAGAAAGAAAAGAAGGCAGTATCTCCCGAACACTATAATAGATGGCGCTGTCTCACAGAAATACATACAAACTGCAGTTGAGTGAAGATCTTCTAGATGGCGCTGTACCGATACTCTCCGATTGGCTGATGCACGGGCTGTGTGTAGGTACGCGGTGAACGAGTGCTCAGGAGCAGCCTTGCCCGGCCATCTTTAGTGAACACGGTCAGTTTACGTAAGTCAACCGACTTTCGGGGAGTGTCTGCAATATAGGAATCGCGTTAACAGTTGTCGATCTACGCCTATTCGAAGACCTATAATAATTACTGACTGGGTCGATAAAATCTGTGCTTTACTTTTCAGGCAAACCTTTTAGCTTTCTGCACTTCATATTTTAGTAAGACTGCTTTTACTTCCAGTAATTACGCTGAACTGTACAGCAATCAAGTCATGTGCAAATGACACTTTCGACCGGCAGGTCTCTTTTTTATAAGTGCACGTGTTCGCGGCTGTAGTTCCAGTTAGATTTTCTTGGGTTCAAACTTCAGGCAGCTTCTAATATGAAATAATTTTAACTGACACTTCAACCGCCAGACTTGGCTCATATAGATTCAGTGCACCTGGGGCACTATTTTCGATGTGTCCACCTTGTGGACTGTCCACTTCAGCCTCCACTGATTAACTGGAGCTCAGCAAGCAGCGCACCCCCCCCCCCCCCCGTTTCTGGGCATGCAAGTCGCAACGTCATGTAGACATCGTGAAGCTCCCGCAATTAATGCTCGAAACAAATGGGAAAGACTGAATGCGTTTCACCGCAACGAGTGCTAGCTCCAGAGATATGCGTTTGAACGCACACCTCGGAGCCTGGGCATGAACTCTAATCGTGCAGGCTCTTAAATTAGGTTTAACATGGTAACCAGCCTGGCGCACCTTCAATGTCATGCATTCCCTGCATTGTTCTCCAAACAGCTCGAAAATTTCATACACAAGTTCAAACTTGTCGAGTTAAGAGGCCTCTTACCGTACCCTTCATCTTTTCAATTCCCTTCACACTGCGAATGGGCCGGTATTTTTGGTGCATGGACGTGGTGAAGAGGGCCATCTTTTTCGAGTAACTGAATACGTTGCACCAAAGCTGACATGTACAATAGCTGGACATATTGAAGATAGCTCCCCTGGAGACCGCCACATGCTTACGGGACAAAAATTCTACCATGTATCTGTTTTTTTTTCTGCTATTACGAGATTGTGCAAGTCACGAAAGCTATCAAAGGCTGAAATGCAACTCTTCCTCTCCTGAGCAGGCATTTTGCTTTTTCTTGTTGTGTCCCCCACAAACATGTTGCTATGTGACCTTGCCAAATGAATCTGACAGCCATTTAAGCAAAAGTAAACATAAGGGGCATTATTCTCATTCGTAGTTTAGGACAGTGGACGTATGAGTGAAGTCAAAAAATCACCCCGTTTATCGGTGAGATATGAACCGGCAACCTTCAAGTGCCGCCTCTGTGGCTTTTCCTTGCAAACTGTGATGGTGGGCACACCCCTGACCACCATGTGTAATATCTCTACATTTTTACTAACTACGAGTGTTGGCCAGCACCACTTGTAGTGAAGGTGGCGAGTGTGAAACTTTTCCTCTGATGGCGGTAAGTGACCTTTGCACGAGACTGCTGCTCAACAAGAAACCTTCATACAGTAGCCTAACGTATTCGCACGATGGAGGCGGAAATGTTGTAGGCCCGTGTACGCAGATTTGGGTGCACGTTAAAGAACCCCAGGTGGTCAAAATTTCCGGAGCCCTCCACTACGGCGTCTCTCATAATCAAATGGTGGTTTTGGGACGTTAAACCCCACAAATCAATCATCAACGTATTCGCACTGGCCGCGGCCTATAGGTGGCGCGCAGAGTAAACTAACACGGTGATCCGGAGAATGATAGCGGGCGAGTAGGAGGGTGTAGTAGCGTGTTGTAGAGCTTGTTTTGACAAACGTAATCACACCAGGTGCTTTAATGAGGCGGCATCGAGTTCCGCATAGAAGTAGAATGTAGCAAACCAATAATTTATATGGTGGGAAATAATAAACCTCAGCACAACTTGCGAGCATCATTTACCGCTTAATTGTCCGCGGCACTGGCGTGCTTGTGTCCGCAGACGTCGTGTTGGTTTCCCATGAATAAATGTTGCGACGATGCACACCATTTTGCACTCTCTACCAGTTAAACACCGGCCTTTGTATTTTATGTAGAGTGACCAGCTCACGCACTTAGTGTCTTGAAAGGCCACATGGGCAGGTTGCAAAGATGAAATAGGTAGAAATGCACCATGCATCTATGCCATACGCGATGCTTTGTCGCTCGCGAAAACAAACTGCTTCAAGATGTAATGTTGTAAAGGAATATGGTTATCCCTCGATAATTGGAAACGTTTTTAAACTGGAATCATTTAGGCCACGAGAATACAAAGCTAGGACTTGTTTGATTATCATGAGCACTAAGCAGGTGAAACGCTGGTGTCGCCAATTTCGTAAGAAAGTTTTTGCAGTTTTGTTAGCACAGCCGTGTTTATTGGGTGAATGGTTGCGCAGTTAGCTGAAATCGGGAAGCGCTCGGATGATACTAACATATATAAGCTTATCTTATTATTAATACTACGACATATGAAGTCATCTCTGTCAAAGCCAATAACATCGTGCAGCTGATATTCTGAATGGTGCTCAGAACAGAAAAATTGCACTAAAACGTAAATAAGCGCAGCGCGTGCTCGTGGGTGTTCTCTTTGCACATGTCCAGTTCGTGCTTTCTTTTTTAAACGTCTCCTTACAATCAAGCGTATTGAAAAAGAAATGACTTTATTGATGACACTACGATGTCATCGAGTTCATCTTGTCGTTGGTTCGAAAGGTGGGAGTCAAAAGCTTGCTACAACTGTTTCGGTCCAGTTAATCGCTTCTGCCTGAACACGGTAGTCAGATTCCGACACGGGTGACTCCTACACCTCGAGAGAAGAAACTGCCCGTATTGTTGTGGATGCCGGCTAAAGGCTACCCAATATAACAATTTGGGAATGCGAGGGAAACCCACCGCCAAAGCATATTGTAGCGGCGCAGACTTGCCTACAAATCACCACACATCTGATCACAACTCAGTTTACGTCAGTAGATTTCGCTAAAACAATGCGAATGTGTTCACTGCGAATCTGGTTTGCGCTCCGCAGCACGGCGCCAGTATGTTGGATATTGCCACTCATTCGTGAAAAGGGCTAACGAGGGCTCTCTGCCTGTATGGCAGGCGTTGCCAGGGCCCGCACTAGCCACGTAAAAGCACTGCGTCGTCGGTTGATCGTCCTCGAGGTGTTTGTCTCTCAATCCACTCTGCGGTGCATCAGTCTACGGACAGTTCGAATAAGTTCTGTCGAATGAGGCTTGCTATGAGCTAAAAAAATTCAGAGGCTCATCTGTTTGTTAGGCACTACCAAATAAATCAATTGGCTGAAGGAAAGCGTGGGGTACATCGTCTTTTACTGTAGTGAAGTAATTGACTTCAATTGGGTGACTGAAAAATCCACCTCTTTCTGTGCAAATGAAGCCCACTACTTTTGAATAATGCGTACAATAGTCGACCACTTGCAGAATAAAATAAACCCCGCTCTATTGTCAATTTCTAGGCCAATGCCATCATTTGGCATTGTTAAATATTGTGTCCCAACTAGCCATGAACTTTGATTTCTGTTCATACCCTATAGCCGTGTATCTGGAAAACATCTGATCGTGAAATCTTGTTCTTACAGCTTTCCGGCCTCTGGCACCATCCAGTGGATGCAACGTCGTAACCCACATCGCCTTCCAAACCCGGCCTGTGCCTCTTGGATGGGCAAGCCAATCCTAAAAATGACCATGTCCTGTCGCCATGGCGTCCTTGCATCCACAAGGATTCACCTCCTGGTTCCTGCCTCTCTCTTACCAATCATAATTGCCATCAACGTTAGACCTGTGCCTCGTGGATGGGCAAGGCAACTCCAGGTACCCCTATCATGCAGACATGGTGTCTCTGATGTCCACAAAGATTTGCTTCTAGCTTGTCTTCTGGTGAATGCATCGTAAAAGAAAGCCCACTGCTGTGGTCTGTCTTTCGGTCTTCAATCCGTGTGAGGACTCTTTTCAGGATTGCTGTTAGTGATCACTCCGCCGTGACCGCCAGTGTATGAAGAGTGGGTCACACACAGCATCTTGTGTTGCTTCTGTGAGACATGCCAGTGATCCCTGGGCCATACAGTGAATCTAGTGTTTTTACCGACTCTTTCTAATAAAAACGACTTGTATTCTGGATTTATTGATATAAGCTTAGCATTTGGTACAATGTTTCATCATGTTCCTATTTCACGACCATATACGACTGCAGTGCGATTAATATACCCATTGTTGTGACTGGCGCCGGAGCTGACGGGGGAGCGGTGCTCTTTGGATTCTCAAAACAAGTAGCCGACCGGCCGGCTGCCTCTGACCTCCAGGTATTGTCCCTCCTAGCCGGAGGGTGACATCGTGTCGCCACGACGCTGTAAACCGTTCGAGAGAGAACAAATACAGCATCATCCTTGGAAAAGACCGCAGCAGCCACCGCAAATCGTCCTGCTAATTGAGCGAACAGATTGTCGGACCCTTTGATGTATGCTGTCATGAGCTTGGGACCCCTCGACCAGCGGCACACACACGACGAGGAAGAGCCCCGCTGGCGCCACCTTTGAGTGCAGTGATCACGCCTCATTATTGGACGTTCACGCGGGTAGTCCATGCTCACCCTCCTCGCCAGTTGTGTGATCTGCGATTGGACAGTACCATCTGCACGTGGTTCATGATCTAGGGATCTGGGGAGCACATACCTTTATAAAGAGCCACCCGGCTCACTCGAAGGAGCGCCATGTAGAGGAACGAGATTCGAGAGCTTTCCATGTAAGAAAAAGCTCGTCATGTGCAAGAGCTCGACATGTACATAATGTAAATAAACATTCAACTTCATTCCGGACCTCCGGTACTCCGGTACCTGCAGACCCCGCTCGTAACACCATGTGCACCTTTTAAGCGATATATATGGCTTAAACCCTATTGAGAGCCTATGAAGCTATATGGCTTAAGCTCCCCTATTCCAATAAATCCTTATCTTCACTCACAGAATTCAATTGTTTTCTGTAAGTATACTACGGAAAATATGGAATTCTTGCAATGGCATATGGAACGTTTCTCTTGTGATAGAGGCATCCATTCACAATGTGCAATGTAGCAGTATATCGATGCTGGTTTGCATCAAGCTGCACGAAAAGCTTGTGAACTTGGAATAAATTCATCTATCTACAAGACTAGGAAGCGTTATTCTGTGTGTGCGCTTGCGTTTGGCACGTCTTGGGCAACACTATTTCATGCCAGCCATAGCCGGCTCAACAAGGTGCTCCTTTGGTTTGGTCTTGAAGTTACTGTGCGTACCGTCTCAGCACGTTCTTAGTGCAATTAGGTGGTTGAGCTTAACCATTGCTCTTCGTTGGGTGCGAGCCATAGTCTTCGCGTCTTGAGAATTCGTTTACTCCGGCATCCGGGTTGGACGGAATTCGGAGCATCGGTACATGGTCCAAGGTTAACACTTAGTCATGCGCTTGGGGTCCACGACTTCATCCAAGTACGTGTCAGATTTCCCCCCAGTTTTTCTTGGTATATGCTTTTTAACTTGGCAATCGTAATTGCATGCTTTGCCCTGTCAGTGAGCACGTAAGAGCATAAATATGCAAGAAAGTGCGCACTGACTGCAAGGGTATGTGGCGGCGAGCCATATACATAGCAAAAAACTTATCGGTGCCTGTTTCAAATGTTTTCCCGTGTACTAAGATTTGGGTGCACGTTAAAGAACACCAGGTGGTCGAAATTTCCGGAGCCCTCCACTACGGCATCTCTCATAATCATATGGTGGTTTTGGGACGTTAAACCCCACATATCAATCAAATCATCAATGTTTCAAATGTTTGATTCGTTACGCTCAACTTTCATTTTGTCTGTTCCTGCTATATTTTTCTGGTGTTGTAGGAAACATAAACATGGACCAGGCCATAACATGTAAAGCGTGGCAGCAAAGCAAGGTTCTTCACTCTGAGTCGATACTTTTGGTCTTCAAGTTTTAAAACGCTGATAGGTAGCGCATGAAAATGGCACGTGCCTGTAGACGACTGAAGTACAGCAGCCAGTCGCCTTGGTGACTAATGAAATAGTCCTGTTCATGCACACGGCAATGTTCTCCAATAGATTATGTCATCGTCCATTCCTCTGTTGACGTCAGCCTGTAGTGCGCACTGATTGGTGCAGGCCTGTGTGTATCATGCTTTTAAGGAGGAAACGCTGTTGTCTTCAGAAGTTGTATAAGTTAGTCTTGCAGAGTTCAGATATAATTTGAAGCCTTTATTATTTTGACGTACTTCAATATGTTTAGAAGTGTATATTAAATTGCTATTTACTTGCTGCTGTGCACATATGCTGATGTACACTGCTCTTGGAAAGTGTTGCTCCAGAATTAAGTACATATAGGGCCCTGCCCTGATATATTTTCCCTTCCTTCGGCTTGGGCTTATGGTCACTGCATGACTTGTTCGATTGAAAGTAAGCATCAGTATGAAAACATTGCCCTTTTATCCATTCTAATCTATAGTGCTACCATACGTCGTCTTTGTCCAGTGAAAGAGAGAATAAAATGTTTATGATTTTCTGCGAAAGTAGGAAGGTGAGTGGAATCCTTAGTCCGGGATCCCATCGGCGCGGGTCGCTGTCTTCAGCTCGGATCCCAAGAACCAAGAGGTCCTCGTGAAACGTGTGGACAGTGTTGCCTCCCAACCTTCAGTGTTGTAGCCTGGGTTACAAAGAGGGATTGTTTGGACACTCCCCATATCATGTGGTATAGGGTAGCTATTTTATTGGTGCAGATCCTGCACAGTTGTGTGTATGTGCCGGGATCTATCTTTGACAGCATGTACGGATTGGGATAGGACAGGGCCTATCGTACACTAAGACTACAGATTCCCACCTTTGTCAACGAGTGCGCAATAAATACTTAACCACACCAAACAGCTTTCTTGGCCAGTCATCTGAGTGAATAGTCGAATACGTGCCAGCACATCGAAGAATGCAGCTGTCCTCACTCTTTCTCACCGTCCAAGCCACCGTGGAGTAGCAGACGAACTTGTTAAAAGCAGCGCCACCAACGGAAAGCGGATGAACAAAAGCGGAGACACTCCCTACCGATGGAACTCCGCCACCTGGGCAGGTCAGTACAGTAGGTCGTGTTCATGGCATCCACACGCATTTGGGTTTACACACCCTGTCAGTAACACCAGAAAACGGTGCCCAGACAAGTTTGTTTAATTAAAGGCAGTACACTTATTATCGCATAAATTATCTACGTCAAAGCTCTTGAACACCTTGTGACATAACTGTGTAAACACGTGCGCAAAGCAAAAAATGGCGCTGCTTGAAGGTCGCTTGAATAGGTGTATATATATGCGATAGCAAGAATTATATTTTCTGTGTTTTGTCATGTGAGCCCATGCCTAACGCAATTTTGCACTTTTGAAAATAAAAGTGAGAAGAAATAAAGGGGATATCCTTGCAATCGGCTATACAGGGCCCTCTTAAAACGACCTCCGAGTGGGACCGGTTTGCAGAAAATCCACAGCAACCTTACGCAAACAATATACGTGGTGTGCGTTACTGACCGAACAGTAATTATTCTATGCAATTATGAGCACAGTACTTTTAGTCGAGCAAAGCTCCATATGCCTATTATACACTACTTCACTAGAGCTGGAGTAACAACAGAGAGCAGTTCTTACTCTAGCGCCGTCCAAACCATCGTACACTAGACGACGAACAGGTCAAAGGTAGCGCCACCAGCGGTCAGCGATTGATCGAAAGCATGGGCACTCGCTGCCATAGGATACTTGCCGTCTTGGCAGGTCAGAAGTACAGTAGGGCGTGTTTATGGTATCGATCACGCACTTTGGTGGACTCAATCTGCCAGAAACTTCATAAAATGTGGCACATAGAGGTTTGTTGGCTTAAAGGTAGTACGCTTATTATCGAACAGATTAGCTGCAGCGAGGCAATTCACCTACATCTTTTATCTTTACTGTGCAAAGTGCGCGTCCACGGATGGTTTAACCAGCACCGCTTGGAGGTCGCTTAGGCAGGGGTATATATAGCCGATCGCAAGTATAACCTTTTTACTCTCTTGTTCCCTGACGCTGCGCCTAACGCGTTTTTGTCACTGTTTGAGAGTAAAGTTAAAAGTGATAAAAGGTATATACTTGCGATCGCCTATATATAGCCCTTACAAACTGACTTCCGGGCGGTGCCGGTTTTAAGACAATGTAAAGCAACCTTATGCAAATAATATACGTGATGTGCGTTAAATACCTAACAGTACTTTAATCTATCCAATTATCAGCACAGTGCCTTTAGTCGAACACGCCTGTATATGCCCCTTATCTTCATTAACTTTTCCGTGTATATCTCTGCAAAGCGGCCATGGCAGCGGGGTTATTTTTTGTCTAAACGAGTCAGGAACGGCCCAAAACGTTTTCCCACGGTCTGCAATCAGGAGAAGCCATCCACTTGTCGTGTGCTGCATTATGGGTGTGGTGGCGCGAAATTTAAAATACCTCACACTTTTCCGGTATATATAGTACCAAGAAGCCGAATCGACTACGCAATTAACTGCTTCAACGCCCGGTGTGACGTCAGACAAAAGCTTGGTCTTATCAGGGCTGATAAGGGCCTCAACTTTTTCGACTAGTTTCCAACGTGCGGTGCGGAGAAGGCAACAGACCGGGAAATTTTCATTTAGCAATGTAAGGTAATTTAAATTTCGCGCCACCGCACCCATAATGCAACACAGAGCAAATGTTTGGCTTCTCCGCAATGCAGACCGTGGGAAAAAAATTTTGCCAGTTTCTGACACCTTTGGACGAAAAGTAAACAAGATAGGATAGTGGAGCTTAAATTTCCCGCCGCCATATCCGCTTTGCAAAGATTTACACGGAAAAATTAATCAATATAATGGGCATATAGAGGTGTGTTCGACTAAAGGTACCGTGCACATAATTGCATAGATTAATTGCTATTAAGCGAGTAACGCACACCATGTATATTGTTCGCATAAGGTTGCCTTACAATGTCTTAAAACCGGCGCCTCCCGGAAGTCAGTTTGTGAGGGCTATATATAGCTGAGCGCAAGTATATAACTTTTATGACTTTTAACTTTATTCTCAAAAAGTAACAAAAACGCGTTAGGCCTAGCGTCAGCGAACAAGAGAATAAAAAGGTTAAGCTTGCTTTCGGCTATATATACCCCTGCCTAAGCGACCTCCAAGCGGTGCTGGTGAACCCATTCGCGGAAACGCACTTTACACCTTAAAGAGATAAGTTTCCGCTCAACGCCCTTGGTGGAGCTAATTTGTGTAATAACGAGCGTAGTACCTTTAATCAAGGAAACCTCTATGTGCCCCGAGTCGTGGTGTTTCTGGTGAATGAGTCCACCAAACTTTTTGATATATGCCATAAACAGCCCCTACTGTATTCTTGATATTCTTGACCTGTGCACGTGGCAGGTATCTTATTGGAGCGAGTGTTCCCGCTTTCGTTCAACCGCTGACCGTTAGTGGCGCTACCTTATAACCTGTTCGTCCTTTCTGTTTACTCTAGCGCCTTCGACGGTCAGCGATTGAACGAAAGCAGGGGCACTCGCTGCCATAGGATACTTGCCGTCTTGGCAGGTCAGAAGTACAGTAGGGCGCGTTTATGGTATCGATCACGCACTTTGGTGGACTCAATCTGCCAGAAACTCTAAGAAATGTGGCACATAAAGGTTTGTTGGCTTAAAGGTAGTACGCTCATTATCAAATAGATTAGCTGCAGCGAGGCAATTAACCTACATCTTTTATCTTTACTGTGCAAACAGCGCGTCCACGGATGGTTTAACCAGTACCGCTTGGAGGTCGCTTAGGCAGGGGTATATATAGCCGATTGCAAAAATAACCTTTTAGATGCGGAAGCATCTTATACTCGCGCCTTGTAGTGCGCCGTCCGCGCCGTCCGCACCGCTTCTCGAACATTCGACAGCTGACGCGCGCGCATGCGCCGTCGCGCCGTCGCCCACCATCTGTGCCGCGCGCGCTTCTCCTTCGAGAACATTCGACAGCTGACAGCGCATGCGCCGTCGCGCTGTATATATACTCAAGGTCGGCGCTCGCTCGCTCAGTTGCCGCTCGTCCGTTGGTTTGTACGGCGCGTCGACGTCCGAAGTCGCCGTGAAATGAATGCCAACGAATCCACAAACAGAATGATCGACGTCCCTTCGACCAGCGCCGGCCATTCCGCATCCTCCTCAGTGTTCCCCCCGAGGGAAGCTGCGGGCAATTTTTTTTACTCTCTTGTTCCCTGACGCTAAGCCTAACGCGTTTTTGTCACATTTTAAGAGTAAAGTTAGAAGTGATAAAATGCACATAGTTGCGATCGGCTATATATAGCCCTCACAACGTAACTTCCGGGCGGTGCCGGTTTTAAGACAATGTACAGCAACCTTATGCAAATAATATACATGATGTGCGCTAAATACCTAACAGTACTTAATCTATCTAATTATCAGCACAGTACCTTTAGTCGAACACACCTCTATATGCCCATTATCTTGATTAACTTTTCCGTGTATATCTCTGAAAAGCGAACATGGCGGCGGGAAATTTAAACTGCCCTACTCTATCTTGTTTATTTCTTTATTTTTTGTCTCAAGGCGTCAGAAACGGCCCAAAAAGTTTTCCCATGGTCTGCATTCAGGAGAAGCCATCCACTTGTCGTCTGTTGCATTATGGATGTGGTGGCGCGAAATTTAAAAATACCTTACACTTTTCCGGTATATATAGTACCAAGAAGCCGAATCGAGTGCGCAGTTAAGTCCTTCAACGCCCGGTGTGACGTCAGACAAAAGCTTGGTCTTATCATAGCTGATAAGGGCCTCAACTTTTTCGACTAGTTTCTAACGTGCGGTGCGGAAAAGGCAACAGACCGGGAAATTTTCATTTAGCAATATAAGGTATTTTAAATTTCGCGCCACCGCACCCATAATGCAACACAGAGCAAATGTCTGGCTTCTCTGCAATACAGACCATGGGAAAAAATTTTGCCAGTTTCTGACACCTTTGGACGAAAAGTAAAGAAGATGGGATAGTGCAGTTTAAATTTCCCGCCGCCATGTCCGCTTTGCAGAGTTTTACACGGAAAAGTTAATAAAGATAATGGGCACATACAGGTTAGTTCGACTAAAGGTACTGTGCTCATATATGCATATAATAATTGCTGTCAGGTGAATAACGCACACCAAGTATATTATTTGCATAAGGTTGCTTTACATTGTCCTAAAACCGGCACTGCCAGGAAGTCCGTTTGTGAGGGCTATATATAGCCGATCGCCAGTATATTCCTTCTATCACTTTTAACTTTACTCTCAAAAAGTGACAAAAACGCGGTGGGCTTAGCATCAGGGAACAAGAGAGTAAAAAGGTTGTTCTTGCTTTCGGCTATATATACCCCTGCCTAAGCGACCTCCAAGCGGTACTGGTTAAACCATCCGTGGACGCGCTGTTTGCACAGTAAAGATAAAAGATGTAGGTTAATTGCCTCGCTGCAGCTAATCTATTTGATAATGAGCGTACTACCTTTAAGCCAACAAACCTTTATGTGCCACATTTCTTAGAGTTTCTGGCAGATTGAGTCCACCAAAGTGCGTGATCGATACCATAAACGCGCCCTACTTTACTTCTGACCTGCCAAGACGGCAAGTATCCTATGGCAGCGAGTGCCCCTGCTTTCGTTCAATCGCTGACCGTCGAAGGCGCTAGAGTAAACAGAAAGGACGAACAGGTTATAAGGTAGCGCCACTAACGGTCAGCGGTTGAACGAAAGCGGGAACACTCGCTCCCATCAGATACCTGCCATGTGGACCAGTCAGGAATACAGTAGGGCCTGTTTATGGTATCGATCAAGCAGTTTGGTGGACTCATTCAGCAGAAACACCAGGAACTGAGGCCAATAGAGGTTTCCTTGATTAAAGGTACTACGCTCGTTATCGCATAAATTAGGTACGCCTAGGCAGTTGAGAAGCAATTTAGGTCTTTACTGTGTAATGTGCGCGTCTGCGAATGGGTTCACCAGCACCGCTTGGAGGTCGCCTAGGCAGGGGTATATATAGCCGATAGCAAGGATAATCTTTTTACTCTCTTGTCCTCTGACGCTAAGCCTAACGCGTTTTTGTCACTTTTTGAGAGTAAAGTTTAAGGTGATAAAAGGAATATACTTGCGATCGGCTATATATAGCCCTTACAAACTAACTTCCGGGCCGTGCCGGTTTTAAGACAATGTAAAGCAACTATATGCAAATAATGTACTTGGTGTGCGTTATTCACCCAACAGCAATTAATCTATGCAATTATGAGCACAGTACCTTTAGTCGAACAAACCTGTATGTGCCCATTATCTTTATTAACTTTTCCGTGTAAAACTCTGCAAAACGGACATGGCGGCGGGAAATTTAAACTGCACTATCCAATCTTTTTTTACTTTTCGTCCAAAGGTGCCAGAAACTGGCAAAATAATTTTCTCACGGTCTGCATTGCGGAGAAGCCAAGCATTTGCTGTGCGTTGAATTATGGGTGCGGTGGCGCGAAATATAAAAATACCTTACACTTTTCCGGTATATATAGTACGAAGAAGCCGAATCGACTACGCATATAACTCCTTCAACGCCTGGTGTGACGTCAGACAAAAGCTTGGTCTTATCAGGGCTGATAAGGGCCTCAACTTTTTCGACTAGTTTCCAACGTGCGGTGCGGTAAGGACAACATACCACGAAATTTACATTTAGCAATGTAAGGTATTTTAAATTTCGCGCCACCGCAACCATAATGCAACGCAGAGCAAATGCTTGGCTTCTCCGCAATGCAGATCGTGGGAAAATTATTTTGCCAGTTTCTGGCACCTTTGGACGAAAAGTAAAAAAAGATTGGATAGTGCAGTTTAAATTTCCCGCCGCCATGTCCGTTTTGCAGAGTTTTACACGGAAAAGTTAATAAAGATAATGGGCACATACAGGTTTGTTCGACTAAAGGTACTGTGCTCATAATTACATAGATTAATTGCTGTTAGGTGAATAACGCACACCAAGTATATTATTTGCATATAGTTGATTTACATTGTCTTAAAACCGGCACGGCCCGGAAGTTAGTTTGTGAGGGCTATATATAGCCGATCGCAAGTATATGCCTTTTATCACTTTAAACTTTACTCTCAAAAAGTGACAAAAAACGCGTTAGGCTTAGCGTCAGAGGACAAGCGAGTAAAAAGGTTATTCTTGCTTTCGGCTATATATACCCCTGCCTAAGCGACCTCCAAGCGGTGATGGTGAAACCATTCGCAGACGCGCACTTTACACAGTAAAGAGAGAAGTTGCCCCTCAACTGCCTCGGCGTAGCTAATTCATGCGATAACGAGCGTAGTACCTTTAATCAAGAAAACCTCTATGTGCCTCATTTCCTGGTGTTTCTGGTGAATGAGTCCACCAGACTGCTGATCGATGCCATAAACAGGTCCTACTGCATTCCTGACCGGTCCACATGGCAAGTATCTGATGAAGCGAGTGTTCCCGCTTTCGTTCAACCGCTGACCGTTAGTGGCGCTACCTTATAACCTGTTCGTCCTTTCTGTTTACTCTAGCGCCTTCGACGGTCAGCGATTGAACGAAAGCAGGGGCACTCGCTGCCATAGGATACTTGCCGTCTTGGCCGGTCAGAAGTACAGTAGGGCGCGTTTATGGTATCGGTCACGCACTTCAGCGGACTCAATCTGCCAGAAACTCTAAGAAATGTGGCACATAGAGGTTTGTTGGCTTAAAGGTAGTACGCTCATTATCAAATAGATAGCTGCAGCGAGGTAATTCACGTAAATCTTTTGTCCTTACTGTGTATAGTGTGCATCCGCGAATGCCTTCACCAGTACCGCTTGGAGGTCGCTTAGGCAGGGGTATATATAGCCGATTCCAAGAATAATCTTTTTACTCTCTTGTCCTCTGACGCTAAGCCTAACGCGTTTTTGTCACTTTTTGAGAGTGAAGTGAAAAGTGATAAAAAGTATACTTGCGATGGGCTATATATATCCCCCACACAGCGACCTCTTGGTGGTGCCGGTTTTAAGACATTGTACAGAAACATTATGCAAATAATATACATGGTGTACGTTATTCACCCAACAGTAATTAATCTGTGCAATTATGAGCACAGTACCTTTAGTCGAACTAACCTCCAAGTACCCCTTGTGTTGATTAACTTTCCATGTAAATCTCAGCAGGGCGGACATGGAGCCTGGCAATTTAAACTGCCTTACTCTATCTTGTTTATTTTTTGTCTAAAGGCGTCAGATATTGCCAAAAATTTTTTCCCATCGTCTGCATTTAGTATATGCCATCCACTTGCCGTGTGTTTCATTATGTGTATTGTGGTGCGAAATTAAGGATGCCGGCATCTGGGCCGGTCAAGATACAGTAGGTCTTGTTTATGGCATCCATCACACACTTCGGGGGACTGACTTTGCCAGAAAGTCCAGAAAATTGGGCACATAAAGGTTTGTTTCATTAAAGGTACTATACTCATTAGCGCATAGATTAGCTATGCTATGGTCATTGATGTACACCTTGTGTCCTTACCGTATAAATGGCTTGTCCGCGAATGAGAAACCAGCCCGCCTTGGCGGTTGCTTAGGCTGGATTATATATACCCGATAGCATGTAAAGCTTCTTTTACTCGTCTGTCCTGTAAGCTTAACGCAGTTTTGCCACTTCTAGAGCTTAAAATAAAAAAAGCCAGAACTTTTACTCTTGCGATCGGCTTTGTATAGCTTCGTAAAATGACTTCCCAGTTGTACCGGTTATAAGCTAGTGTACAGCAGCCTTACTCAAATAATATATGGCGTGGACGGTAATGGCCTAGCCATTTTTTATTTATTTATGGTATTATAAGAACAGTACCGTTCATCAAATAATCCTCTAGATGCACCTTCGTGCACTTCTGTGCGTTGATTTCCGCAAAGACGAATTTAAAAATTTGTTTAAATAAAAGTGATGTGCTGATAATTATTTAAATGAATTGCGGCCAGGCCATTAACATACAACTTTTTTATTCATTTCGTAAGGTTGCCGGAAAATGGCTTAAAACCCGTACCAATAGGTGGTCGTTTCATGAGAAATACATATATCAAATTACAAGTATATCTTTTTTTAATTACACAGTGTAGTCTACACATTGTTGCTACTAGGGGACTTCGTTAGGAGTCGGAGCCATCCAAGGGTCAGGGCGAAAAGGAACCAAGGAGCCAGGGCTGAAAACTGGAATGTTTACTTACAGTATTTACATGATTAGGCCGTTTGATACTGCATGACAAAAAGGAAAAAGTCTCCATATCTCTGTGTTCACGTGTTTGACCATGCATCTTCCTTTGATTCCCTGGAAGGTAAAACAATTGAGTACCGAACCCTTTAATGGAATCGTCGTCTTCCACTTCGCTCTCAAAGAGGCAAAGTCACAAACCCCTTCCAGGAAAGGGGGAGAGGCACGCACAGTTTTTCGCACTGGGAGGGGGCAGTACACAAAATACGCTCGGTGACAACAGGGCACAACTGGCACGGTGCAATGACCTGGAACTCCCTTCATCCTACACGGACTCAACCGATCCTGTTGGCCAGACTCAAGGGAACTCATCAAGGAGGCATTGCTGCCGGGAAGTCCATGGTGCACTGGAAATGAAGACACCAAAGGCCTTTGGAATGTTGAAACGTCACCGAAGATGGCTCTACGTCAGTCGGCTTCTTGTCAAGTTTATTCTCACAACTTCAGCAGCGCAGAGGGGACTAGCCTTTCCAGACAGGCCAGACAGCAAAACAGCCCTTTCCAGCTAATCCATCTGCCGGGCGGGCCCAAAGATGGACCTAAAAAATTCACTGTACTGTCGCTTTCTGGACCCTCAGAAAAAGCGACAAAGTGAAAATTCTTCTACGGGTCCAAGCAATACCAAGACATGGGGGGCGATCACAACGATCAACTTTATTCAAACCTTTCGGTATACCAGAACCTCCATCCATTTTATTCTAGAACCAAAGTTGCCCGATTTGGTAATAAACCCAGCAGGTATGAAACAGCTGTAGGACATCAAATATGGCCCACAAATGTGAATATTCAGGTATGCCCAGTCCCATATGGTAGATGCTCTTTCACTGCTCTACAGCGAGCATTGTGGCAGGCGAGGTAGCATTATGCAATACCTATTGTGACACAGCAGAGATCTATATCGAAAGAAGTGGCATTGCATTCGTAACTTCGAATGTGGGCTTGCACAGTGATCATTATTTGACATTTCACAATTAGAACTTGAAGCAATGGGTAGAAAATGGGCACTTTTACTTAAGGGGCTGCATATAACAAACAAAAAGTGCGCTTAGCTTTCAGGTATCTTACCAAGACAAGCTTACTTGTAAAAATGACCCCAGCAGCACCCCGTGTTGAATATTGATTTTTGCGCCTCCATCATTAGAAGTTTTGTTCAGATGTAAATTTTTTAATGTATCCTTGCACCTCAGCAATGTATCATTCCAATGTCCAACAAATGTTTTTACATATGGCACCTATAGAGGTCCACGTTGCTTATCGCCTTAACTAGCATGGCAAGCCCGCCCGATTGAACACCAGAGAGCACTAGTTAAGGAAAATAACATACCATGTACGTTTTATTTGAACAAATCTGAGGAACCACACTTTATTGATGGAACAGAAAGAATGCAAACCACCATGACAGCAGAAGCCCTTTAACAAATTACAGTTTGGGAGGTTGTAAGTACAGTCTGGATACAAATATTGTAGCTATAAATAGGAATTCACACTTTGCTGGGCAAAATGACATATGGTAGCGCTATGGATAAGAACGGAGAAAATATTTGCATACTGAGATATACTCTCAATCGAACAAACCTTGTAGAGAAAACAAGCCTAAGCCAAAGGAAACATAAAATGTAAGGGTAGAAACCCAAAAGTACTTGGTAAATCAAGAGCAACTCTTTATGGGAACAATGTACAGCAACATATATGCAGAACAGCAAATTATTTGCAATTTAACACAACCTTTTCTAAACATTGATTTTTAATGAAAACGTCACACTAATAATCACTTCAAATTAATCTCTACAACCTAGCAATCTGACCGATACAGCTTCAGAAGACAGCACCACTTCTTCCTTAAAGGCAGATAGACGCACGCCTGCACGAATGTGCATGCCCTGCAGGCTCACGTCAACAGATGAATTGGCCGTCGACTTCAGGTATTGGAGAGCAGTGCGTAGTGCATGAACAGAACTATTTCATTACTCACCAATGCGACTGGCTGCTGTACTTCAGTTATCTCGGCAGACACTGACAATATCACTGCAGCCTATCAACGTTTCAGAACTTCAAGACACAAAAGTCTTCACGCTCACAGCAAAGAACCCTGCTTTGCTGCTACACTGTTGTAGTTATCCCGTGGACCCTGTATATATTTTCGACAAAATCATACCGAGAGACATAGCGGGACTAGACTCAATAAAAATGCAAGCATTGTGAGTTATACATGTTGCGACAGATTCCTATGAGAGTGCAAGTTCATGAGAGAGATTCCTATGAGAGTGCATGATTATGGCCCATCTCCTTACAGCCATGCAGACACGTGTTTCACTTTTTGGCATATTTGTGCTCTTACGTACATGTTCACTGACAGGGAGAAGCAAGAGCAAGGCATGCAATGTTGATTTCAAGTTGAAAAGCATATACCAGCAGAAACATGACCAAAAGATGCAACGGGTACTTGGATGAAGTCATGGACCATAAGCACATGACTCAGTGTTAGCATTAGACCATATACCATAGGTCCGGTGGCGTCCAACCAGGATGCCCGAAGCAAATTGATTCCAATGAAGTAAGACTATAGCTCTCACCCAACTATTGGTGATGTTCCAGCTGAAGCCCCTATTTCAGTACAATAATCTCAAGACCGAACCAAAGGAGCATCGAGTTGAGCTGTGTGGCTGAAATAAAAGTGTTGTCCGAGACACGCCAAACGCACATACACACACACACACAAAGGAGCCTCCTTAACATACAGATAAATAAATCTGTACCAAGTCGTACAGCTTTTCATGCAGTTTGATGTAAACCAGCATCGATATGCCACTACATTTCACAATGTGAACGTATGCCTCTATCATGGCTTAAAACATGCACACGAGTCTATCAATCGCACTGCAGCCGCACATTGTAGTGAAGCAATAGCATGATGGTGATATATTGTACCAAATGTTAATGTTGTGCGATTAAATCCGCAATATGAGTCGCATATGTGACATAGTCACTAAAACCACAACATTCACTGTACGGCTGCTAAACGACATATCATATTGAGGCGCAATCGATTCTGTAAGCCTAGGGCTGTCAAACAGTTGTTTACGATAATAGGTTGTTAATTACCGATGTGGAGGTGTTGCACATCACTTCAAGGGCAGCCGGTAGCCCAGGGTGGATCTATAGATCACTGACATGTCTCGCGGAGGCAACACAAGGCACAGTCTCTCACCCACTCTTCTTTACCACTCCACTGTAAACACGAGTTGATGAACAGCAACGTCGAAGAGAGTCCCCACACGAAGTGAAGAAGGTCAGGCCACAGCAATGGGGGGCTTTCGGGTACGATGCACTCACCAGAAGGCAAGCTAGAGGCGGGAACACGGAGGCGAATCTTTGTGAGCGCAGAGACACCATGACCGCAGTAAAGGGGTATCTGGAGGATCGCCTTGCCCATCCAAGATGTACAGGCTGGACGTTGAGGACAATGTGGGCTTGGCAAGCCCTTGCCCATACAAGAGGCACAGGCCAAACTTGGAAGGCATTGCGGGTTTGGACATAGCATCCGCTGGATTGGATCGAAGGTCGAAAAGCTATAAGAACACCAAGATTTTATGATTAGATGTTTTTCAGATGCACAAGGTGCGCACAGTAACGAACGTTCATGGTGGGACTCGCCAGTTGACAATGCCGAATGATGGCGTGGTACAGAAATAGACGATGAAACGAAAGTCTTTTTCTGCATTTGGCAGAATACTGTACGAATTCAAAAGCTGTGGGCTTTAATTGTACCGAAAGAGGCGGCTGTTTCAGTCAGTTTACGTCATAATTACAATGCTACAGTTTAATACCACGCACCCTACGCTTTCCTTCGGTCAACTTATTTATTTGGTAGTTATTAACAAAGAGATATTTCTTTTGTTATAGCGAGGGCCTCGCCCGGCTGATATTCTACCTTGCTTCAGCTAGCAAGCGAGGGCTTGTTTCGCAGCAGCCGCGTACAAAGGTCACGTACAATGCTCTGGTGAAAAGTTTCACACGTCACCTTCACTACGAGTGGTGTTTGCTAACACTCCTATGGACACGTGGCAACATCATCATTACCAGCCTCCCTACGCCCACTGCAGTCCAAAGGCCCCTCCCATATTCCGCCAGTCAACTCGGTCCTGTGCTTGCTGCTGCAATTTTATACCGACAAACTTCTTAATCTCATCTGCCCATCTTTGCCTCACCTCACCCGCTTGCCTTCTCTGGGAATCCAGTTAGTTACTCTTAATGACTAGTGGTTATCCTGCCTACGCAGTACATGCCCGGCCCATGTTGATTTCTTCTTGATTTCAACTATGATAGTCTTAACCCTGGTTTGTTCCCTGATCCACTCTATCTTCTTGTCTCTTACGGTTACACCTACAATTTTCCTTGCATTCCTCGCTGCGTGGTCCTTAATTTAAGCTGAACCCTTTTTTTAACCTCCAGGTTTCTGCTCCATAGGTAAATACCAGCAGGATGCAGCTCTTATACCTTCCTCTTGAGGGATCTACCAGACATAATTTGAGAGTGTTAGCCGAATGTGGTACACCCGATTCTTATTCTTCTAGTTGCTTCGATCCCGTAGTTCCACTCCGTGGTTACCACCTGTCCCAAGTAGACGAAGTCTTTTACAACTTCATGTGCACTATTATCCATTTCGAAGCACTGTTCTCTTTCTAGGTTGTTGTACATTACTTTTGTTTTTTCCAGATTACTTTAACCTTTTTCTCTGCGGTATAATTCAGTAGTAGTGAATTGCAACTCATCCCCCGAGTTACACAGCAATGCAGTGTAATCGGCGGAGCGCAGGTTACTTAGGTACTACCATGATTTTTATCTCCAACTCTTCCCATCCTAGGCCTCTGAAAACCCCTTGTAAGCCCACCGTGAATACCATTGTGGAGATTGTATCCTCTTGTCTTAGACCCTTCTTTATTGGTATTCGGTGGCTTTTTTATAGATCACTGTAATGAAGATTCTAGGACCTTGGGCGTCTGCCTAAATTGCGCAGAAAGCGACTAAAGCACTCCTACATTACTTGAAGACTACAAACCTGAGCGACCGCCTGTAGACTATGTGTGGTCCCCCGAGTGTGCTCGTGATTGTGTGTACCTTTCTTATCTCTGTGCAACCTCTTTTCTCCCCTTCATTCATTCCCCAGTGCAGGGTAGCAAACCGAATGTGTGTCTGGTTAACCTCCCTGCCTTTACTTGCATCTTTTTTTCTCTCTCTATGATGTCAGTTTATCTTTTGTAGATTCCTTCCAGGATGTTTATGCATGATTAGTCGACGCCATGATTCCACCGTGTCTGTACGACTGCTGATATTTCTACTGAATCAAATGTTTTCTCTTAATCAATGAAGGCTATGCATAGTGGTTGGATGTATTCCGAGTATTTTTCTATCATCTGATTATTGTATGAATGTGGTCGATTGTTTAGCAGCCTGTTCGAAATCCTGCTCGATCCTTCGGTTCATTGAATTCTAAGGTTGTCTTTATTCTGTTAGCAGTTACCTTTGTAAATAGCTTCCATAGGAGGGTTGCACCTGACGTCTTCCGCTTGAGGCGCTAGCGGCGTTTGCCTCTACCGCCAAGTCAGTGGTCTGGGCGCACCCTTTCTGAAGCGGCGAGCGGCA
>WOVY01013454.1:100000-163905 GCA_013436015.1 Rhipicephalus annulatus
GGATAGATAGATAGCCTATGAGCCAGGGCAGCCTCGCACGGCATCTCGAGGGCTCATTGAAGCCAACGATGTCGTTCTTACGATGGCCAGAATCACATTGCCGCTGCTGATCCGTGCCGTATAGTGCGGCACCTCCGGCGAGGACGAAGCACAGTCCCCGACGAAGCCCCATATGATGTGCGCCAGGGTCGGGACTTGGTACTTGCCTGGATTTGGCGCGACGAGTAGGAGTCGCTGGTCATATCCGTATACCTGAGTTACTGTGTATGCTACCTTTAGGTAGCAGAGTAGCGCATAGGTCCACCGTCTTGCCCGCTGAGGCGTTCACAGCATGCAGGGAAGCCCCCTTTTCGACTGTAGGAGCCGACGTGGCCCAGCCGCTCCATGCGCTCTCTCAATCGTTCATAACCCATCGCTAGAGAAATGAATTTCACTTCGAAGAAAAGAAAGGAAAGCTCGAGTAGATAATTGCTTTAAATACTGGTGCTATAGCTTGTTCGAAGGCAATCACAATAGAAAGCAATATTTTTGTTTCAAATAGCAAGCAGCGAAACCTTGTCTTTCTTTATCGAAAACCATGTGCAAGATTCTCGATAAATTAAGTTCGACAAATCTCTCATTTCACGTAGTTTTTGACGCAGCGCCGCAAACTATCAACTGGCTCGACAAAACAATTGCTAGAACTACTTCACCATTGTTTTACAAACAACGGAAGCGAACGAGAATTTTCGGCATATCTGCCCAGCTGTGGCACGAAGTAAACACTCGTAGAGATTTCGAATGCAATGCCTATAGCGCCCAGTTTTAATTATACTGCTTTGACAGACCTGCAAATTGCGTATTCAAGCATTCACTCGCACACAATTCACACACCTTCCGTTCCGTTTGATGTATGTCAACGGGTGGACACAAAAGAAAACATACCCCTTTTGTTATCGCCTACTCCATAGTCGCAATGATATTGCCATGACATTTATAACTACGCTCTATAATCATACGTCAGTCAGTCATGACGTCTATGGTGATGTGCATTCTGGAACATACTGTAGCACTGGAATAAGTAGTGAGTCGTATAAAAAAACCGACCACCGCATTCGACCGCAGGTCGAATTTGGCGACTTTTCAGCACTGAGCCATGGCAATCCGCCACACAGACACCATTAACACTGACTGATTGATTGATATGTGGGGTTTAATGTCCCAAAACCACCATATGATTATGAGAGTCGCCGTAGTGGAGGGCTCCGGAAATTTCGACCACCTGGGGTTCTTTAACGTGCACCCAAATCTGAGTACACGCGCCTACAACATTTCCGCCTCCATCAGAAATGCAGCCGCCTCAGCCGGGATTCGAACCCGCGACCTGCGGGTCAGCAGCCGTGTACCTTAGCCACTAGACCACCATGGCGGGGCACCATTAACGCTGACGTTCACTGAGAACGAACTACACAAGGCACAACCACAACACCAACGATGTATACTCCTCACTCGGCAGCATCGCCTCGCCGGAGTGCTTGAGCAGCGGTGGTGGCGGCGCCAGTGGCGCGGCGGCCGCCAGCACCCGCGCAGCCGTGAAGATGGCTTTTCTTCAGAAGGACGCTTTCTGCGCACGTGAGCGCGCTCGGCGATCCGGGGCGCGAGCGAAGAGTTCCATCAGTGACGCAGCTCCGCTTCCCTAAAGGTAACATATACAGTAGCGCGACCGTAGTTGGACGAAGAGTGCTGGCTTATGTCGGACAGGTCTCCGTAGACGGCCTCGGACTGGGGAGGCGTGGGCGGCGAAGGGGGCAGCCGACCATCAAAAGAGCCTAGATATGGTCCCCAATCACACTGTGGACGCTCGAAGAAACCAAGCGGTGCCCTGGCCTCTGGCTTTGAGCCCTAGTTAGACTAAGGGGTTCGTTCTAAGCCGCTTGGCCTTATGAAGCCTTATGAAGCCTTATGAAGGCTTAAAGGCTTATGAAGGCTTACGAAGGCTTGGGGTATGCTGGAGCTTGTTGGGGTGATCGGGGCTGTTGGAGCCACATGTCGTTACTTGGTTAACTCCGGTGCAGCGTGCTGCCAGACATTTGGTTCAGAGCATTGATGTTCTGTCCTAGCTTCGGTATGTGGCTGCTAGCATTGGGAAAAGCGACTGCCAGGCGGTGGTTGCTGACTCTGTCCATAGATCGGTGACCTGTAACATAAGTGCTTCTGTTCATGAGCATGTGCTAAGCACAATTAGCTCAAACACTGCGTATGATCTAGCAGACCTTACTCTTTCCATCTATTTTCTATCAATATCGCAGAATTTTACCCATACAATGAAGGACTACTTTGGGAGCTAATTTTTTGTTAATGGAATCCTTCATATGTTGTGAAAAACAATCAGCTTGAAGTATCGAAGAAAACATTTTCTTGGTTAGTTGTTTTTTCTGTGCCTTGCTGTCATTTTATGAAGTACAGTAAGAGTTCTAAATGAAATTTCTTTATTGCGTTCTTTGTTGTCAAGTCCATTACTATCGTAGAGGCACTGTTGCCAGGTCGAAAGATAAAAAGATATGAAAACTGTCATAAATGAGTGAACTTGAGCGAGGAGACGTAAATGTAGTCGAAATAGGCCACACACGTGTTAAAACTGCTTCCATATTTTTGTTTCAGTGGGAGAAAGCAAGCGACTTTCAACGAAAACGCAAACAAATATCAGGGGGCCCTTAAGCTTCATCGCGAAGAGTTGAACGCGATAGAAATATTCTGTTCCAAGTGCGTACTTCAAACACTTAGTGTATGAAATGCTTTCGAATTCGCTATGCACCCACTACGTGGCCTTAAGGATAAAGTAGCGTGTGTGCCTTTCGTAGTAGGTGACTGGCTTTAGACGATGAAGTCACGATAATCTCACGTTCTGGCGCCCGATGGCAATGATCGCTTGCACTACACATTATTACGGCAGTATTTCATGTTGTATTGTGAAGCACGTACACAAAACTCGGTGTGTTTGGAAAGCGTGAAAGTTGCTTTCACTGCACTTCTCAACAGAGCAAGGTATTTTCACTGTATTCACAAGCAGAGGCTTGGCTGTGTCGTAGAACGACCGCTTGACACGCAAATGACCCAGGTTCGATTCTGACTCGAACCCGAAATCGTTCATTATTTATTTATTTATTTTACCCTTAGGGTACACAGTACATTTCAGAGGGGAAGGGCATGCACAACAATGAAAAAACAAGGAAAACAAAGCAAGTGGCTTAAAAATATTGTCACTAATTGGGGTACAAAGATGAATACTCCTAACAACTCACATCATACTAAAGCAAATAATAACACTAATTTTATTTTTATTACATGGTGAAGGCACAAAGCAATACAAATAAACTGTTCAACATACAGGGGGTAATTAGGTAATCATTGTTTCAAAGACATTCTTAAATTGAATGGATTCATTGATGCTTGTTATTGATGCAGGCAGGGAATTCTATTCCTTACTAGTTCTTGGGAAGTATAATTAGGCATATGTTACTGTGCTGCAATGGGGGACTGTGACTTTTTGTTGGTTTACTTTACATGCATCTTTCTCGCTTTTGCGGTCTCGCAGAGATGGCCGATTTTTCGGTCACGCCAACATCATGTTCCACTCACAAACAACGATGCGGAAATTTCTGCGAAACGAGCTCTTTAACGCGATCACATTAATGTGTGATGCATAAAGCCTCTCTGCCATGCGACGGCGGAGAGGCGTCAGTTTTCGATTCGGAGTAGGTCGGGCACAGAGATCACTCATTAACCTTTCATGAGATCGTCTCTCACCGCAGAAAGGAACGTAGGTGCTTCCCACCTCCATAACCAAAGTTATAAAGAGCTCAAGCCCTTGGGATGCTTCAGACGAGGACACATCCCTCGAGTGGTTTGCTAAGTCCGAATGACAAGGACCGCGAAAGCGGTTTTGACAAAAAGATTGAAGAATAAATATCCGCATTGTTTCCCATATTTTGGAGCTATGCCGTCCACTCCGCAATACGAAGACGAATTCAAGCCACGAGTTAGCGTCTATGCAGCACCAAAATCAATAACAGGATACATTATGTGGAAGTTATATTGATTAATACAGAGAAAGAAAACAGCTAATCATAAAAAAAATTAGGAATACACCATTGAGCGCATAACAACAGTCAGAACTCTGAGTTTCTACGCAGTTGCTGTCACTTCCGAAGATTATATTCCGTTTATGACTGGCTATGACGTTTCAGAACTTTTTCGCGTTCTCTACAAGTAACGATCGGAAATGTGCTTTCATGAAATGTGTCTTGCTTTCTCGGCTGCCTCCTTGCACTGCGTAGTGGGTTCACTACAATTAAGGGCACCATCAACTTGATTAATTAATGTGTATGGCTTTTTAAACGCGGCATTCTTCCTATTTACCGGGCGATTAACTGAAAAAGTAAAACACGGAGACCAATACTTATCTGAAATAGCACGCCATGGAATGTACCTGTCAACGAAACTTGCAACTACATCATTAAAAATATTCTAGTTAGTTTTAACAGAGCGTTCTTCAAACTTAGCATGCATATATATTCATCCAGGAACGCTAAGTTCGCGGTTAATTGCATCAAAGTATGTCCTGTTACAATTCCTAATCACCTTCGGTTGGCTAACAGGGTTTTGAACTTTCATCGTGAAAGGCAAAGTAGAGGAACACGAAGCAATGGTTGCTTAAATCGGGTAGAAAGCATAGCTCGGAAACATTCGACGAGGTCGAGTATATTTGCGCTTGTCGAAGTCGTTCGGGTTGGTTCGATGATAACGTGAGAAAAATGAAAATCATTGCACAATTTCACAAATTTTAGAGATCCGCGGGCTGAGTCGCTTTGGAAAGTACCTGCGGAAACCCACTCAATGCTTTGGAAGCTGAAAACACCAAGGCGCGTAGGGGAATCACGCATTAACATAGGACAATATGGCATGCAAAACAGCGCAATATGGGGAAGAAAAAACAGGTGGCTGGTAGCCGTAGAAAAAATAATAACGTTGCGGTGGTTGATGCGTACACAAATAAGTTCTAAAGAACACGTATCCGAAAAAAATGAGCGCAAAAGATCTGAAACGGCTATTAAAACACCTCCGCCGTATCTATTATCGCGATCACAACGATAGATGTTGAAGACCACGTTACATTAATATTATTCGCAACACTTTGAGAAAACCACGTCTCGGTGAGTGATACTATGCGAGCATTACACGCGTCGATAAGGCAGTACAGCTCCTTTCTCTTTTTCATTACGCTGTGTGCATTAGATCAAAGAAAAAAATCACTGCATTTCAAGATGCTTGAAGATAATTATGGGGCGAAGCTTTCGGAGGGGATTATTGTGATTAAATTTGAGATAGTACTGAGACTGATTGTGGTTGTGATACATATTTCCTTATCAAAGAGACAGTGCTGAGACCGATTGTGATATAGCGGTGATTCTTCTTTATAGCTGATATGAGGTTCCGAGTTACGTTTTGACCCCATAATCATAGCTTCATTAGCTATCTTCTCTGGTGTAGAATTTTTTTGTCGGTATTGCCGCCTTGCATCCGCTTCAAGTTGTCTCAACTGCGCGACAGCTTGGCGTTTTTCCCGCTTAGCCTTTGCTTCCTTAGCCCTAGTCTGTGGTGTAGAACTTTGTTGTCACCTCGCCGCTTTGCATCCGCTTCCTTCTCTTTTGTCTCCGCGGTAGCTTCCCGTCGACGGCGACTAATACTCGGCACGTCGCGCTTTCCTGCGTTCGTCTTCATCCATATGATAGAAGAGGATGTGTCGTATGAAACGTGGTTATATATATATATATATATATATATATATATATATATATATATATATATATATATATATATATATATAACGTTGGCAGCAGCGTCATCACATCTACAATTTACCACAGCGCCCTCTGTTGCTTATAAGTTGAAGGTTACATGCAAAACGGTTACCACCAACGCCCTCTGTTGCTTATAGGTTGAAGGTTACATGGTGTTACGCACAGATGGCAGACGGCGGACATCGTGAGGTCTTAAGGAGCTTCGCCCCTAAAAATATTTTGACCGTTAACCTCACCGATTCTGTTGCCTAAAGGCGGAAGAACCATCCGTTTTTTTTTTTTTCGCGCACGTTACCACATGACGGGAAACAAGCGTAGAACTTTTTATTATTAAATAGGTAACTCATTGTAGCGAAGAGAAAATCACTGCCCACTGGCCTTTCCATATTCACGCAATTTCTACGTGAAGTGCGCGTGGCGACACAACAATATTTGGTTATTTGAATACCATAATTCTTATCTTTGACCGAGTGGACAGCAAATACCTCTTCAACCTGAAGATTGAGAACTTCGCAATAACGGGGCGGAGTTCGTCGAGAAAAAAAAAATGTCTCCAGTCTATGTGTGTGGTGAATCGTGCCCCAAGATAGTTGGATGACGAGCGTGAAAGGGAAACGCTCGCGCGCTTAATTTTCGGGTTAGTACAGATTCAAACTGACTGTCTAAGAATCCTTAGAAAAAATATCAAGTTGTCTCCCCTCGAACGATCTGCGAGCTCGTCTCAACGCTTGGCGAGAATGATTGCTTCTTAGCGGTCTGCTTCTGCGTTTACGGCTCTCGAATTTGGTTGAGCTTTGCGTTACAGCAAGCCTTTGCTCGGCAGTTGTAAGTCCTCATTAATGCTGTTCACTTCCTGCTCGAGACTCAGTTGCATTCGTTTCACTTTAGTAATCCGACACTGCACTGTCGCACGGTTTTTGTTCTGTTTTAGTGCTTGTTACTCCGAGAAACGTGATTAAATCTTTGTTATAATCGGAAGGGTTTTTTTTTTTGTTTGTGTGGAGGACCATGGTTAGATAGCTATGTGGGGTTTAAGGTCCCAGTGCCACCATACGATTATAAGAGACGCCGTAGCGCATGACTCCGAAAATTTAGCCTCCCTGGGGTTTTTAACGTGCACCACACAAATATGAGCACACGGGCCTACATCATTTTCGCCTCCATTGAAAAGGCAGCCGCCGCAGCCGGGATTCGATACCGCGACCTGCGGGTCAACAGCCTAGTACCTTAGCCACTTGACCACCGCGGCGGGCGGAGGAGGCCCAGGGTTAAGTTCAACGTCGCCGACTAAAAACAATAGCGGAACTGCACGCACACATTCACAAACGCTGATCCTGAGAACACTGGGGCATGGAAAGAGCAGCAAGCTGACGTCCCTAGAACGCTTCCAGTGCAAAGATTGACGAGGGCTCACCTTTAGGGAAATGCAGAAAAACGTTAGATGCGTGTGCAGAGTGGCCGTTCTTCCATGCCCCACAGGTGAAGCGAAGTGACGGGTTTCGATTTAAAGTCGTCTGGAAGCACGATGTCTGCGTCCAGGATGCCATTCTTACCCCCGTATTCTAGTACGTCCCTTCACTCAACGCTTCACCTTCACTTGAGAAAGCCGATGGAAGCGCCATCTCTAAGAACGACAAGTAACTACATATCAGGGATAACCTGCTGCGATTTTTGAGTAGCGCAGCGTCGTTTTCGGCCAAGCAGTGGCGCACTGCTCAACTCCGTCAAGTGAAGGGTGAAAGTCGAGTCGAGGAGCGTTCGTGAATACGGGGGTTAGGCCACGAAGAAACGGGAACAGGCGCGTCCACTTGTAATTCCCGTACCGGACAGAAGGGCTGATTGCTCAATCACGGCCGCTGGATCAGCAACCGCGGCTCAGCGATGAACTACGCATGCGCAATTGTTCGGGGGCGTCCGTGACTGTTGCACACGGGTGTGATAACTCAAGGCCGGCTCACCACAGTATCTGTAAAAAAAAAACGCAGAAAGGCACCGGATGCGTCCGCATAGTAGCCGCTCTTCCATGTCCATTCTCTGGCCGCTTACGCAATGCGCCGATTGAGGCTCGTTCCAGGAGACGCTCTTTTTCCAAGTGCGGCTAGATTACTGTCTAACATTCAAAGCCAAAACATTGAAAAAGACCCCAAAAAACGAAAAAAATAAGGAGTAGTGAAATGAAGAGAGGTGGTAAGACCATTAACTCCACCGAAGAAAAAAATGTAACGTAATAATCGTGCAGAAGACTCCAGTAGTACCTCAAAGAAGGTGGGAAGAGCAAGACGTTAGGAATGTGAATGGACACTGTAATCGATTCGATCCCCCTTTCTTATTTTCCAAATATTTCCAATAAAAAATTAAACAAAAAGGCGAATTATTGTCTTTCTAGCTTTGTATAGCTCAGGGCGGTTGGGAGCAAGATTTTTTTTTAGGATCTGCATCTACATCTACGCAAACGACACTAGCACTGCAAAATAATTCAGTCTACACACTAATTTACCTAAGACATGCGGGCGCCAGCATCTTGGGATGTTACGCTGATGTTTTCCCCTTTTTGTATAGTTGCGGCGTGAACTAAAATGGCAAAAAAAAAAACAAACAGCGTATGCACCAACCAGACCATTTCCAAGCGCACGCATCTATAACAACACTGCGAATGCAGTTCTTAAAATATACAAAATATAAAAATTAACAGTCCAATAAGGCGGCACTGAAACCCCGTCCGTAAAATAGTCTATATGATCCAGCCGACGCTTGATCAATCCTCTGAGTGGGTAAGTGCGAATGATCTCATCATCGTCATCACCAATAAATGGCTGACGACACCCATCCAGACAGCCCACGATGCGGCGGCCAGGCTTACCCCCGTATTCGCGAACGCTCCTCGACTTGAATTTCGTCCTTCACTTGACTGAGTTGAGCACTGCGCCACTGCTCGACTTAAACTGACACTGCGCTTCTCAAGAATCGCTCAGATCATTGCCGATATGCAGTGACTTTGTCTGCCAAGAGACGGCTCTTGCATCGGCTTTTTCAAGTCAAGGGGAGTGAAGGGGCGTTCTAGAATACGGCGGTTAGCCTGCTCGTCCCAACATGGGAGAAGCCCACTGCACCCTTGTCACGTCTCTCGGGATTATCAATAAAGTTGCACCATCCATCTATCCACCTGTCTTTCATGCACTTCTACTTCTTTTTCGAACTCAGAACTGCCACCAATCAAAAAATTAAGAACGGGACAAAGAAAGCATATTTAATAAAGTAAATATAAGGAGAACAGTCTGCATGTGCTGCCATCAGCACGCTTAAAGGGGCCCCGCAACTCATTCTGAGCATAGTCAGAAAGCGCCGCATTTTTGGAGCGGTCAATTAGTGAAACATTAAGCTATTCTTCTGAATTCATTCCATGGCTACATGTAAAGTGTTTCAGGGCCCCCGTAAGGTACAAAATTTCATATATTGTTCTTGCCATCTATCAATTTTAAAGAATTGCTATTTGGGGCTTCAAAGTACGGTTCAATTGGGAGAACCTGGCACTCTGTTTGGTTAGCAAGATCACGAGCTAGAGCGGCCGCTGTGTCATTCCCTTTCTTACCAGTGTGTGCAGCACACCCAAGAAGCGGCATAAACTTTTACAACTACAAACCGATGAGGGACGCACAATACTGTTCCGAATTACACTCCCGTGTCCCTCTTCCCGAGTAAGCCCATCAAAATTTTCAGTGCGGAAACACTCCACGAAAGAAGAAGAGCAAAAAAAACTCCCCATCTGGGGAAACCTGCTCAATCTCATTTGGGTCCCACGCCCGTTCATGACGCCTTGCTATCGATATGATTTCGTAGCCCACACTCTGAACAGACAGATGGCAAGTCAGGGATGTCGGGCTTTAAAGAAACGAACTAAAACGCATGAAGCTGCAGTCACTAGGCTGAAAGAGCAACGCAGGTTCCAGAACTTAAGGCCAAGTTTCAAGTTTCTAGTGCCTCAACTTTTGCACATGCAGAAACAAAACTAAATACCTTGTCAGTAAAGCCTTGGGAAATTCGCTTTACCTTCAAAGTAACTGACACTTTTTAGACCCGATGATTTCCACTTGGAGTGTAACAAACGAAAATTTTATTGCAACTTTGTCCAGAGCAAGTTTTGTACTACAACTGCAGGTTAACAATTTTCACAAAACGACACGTTAAGGATAATTTAATCTAATATGGCTTGACGAACAAGTTAAATGTGAAGTGATCGAGTACATGTATTTCTGAGATTATATATGCAAAACCAAATTGTGGTATAGTGCGAATAATAATTCATATTCTACACCAATGACGAAAACACCTACAGGCAAGCGAGCTAATAAGTATCAAATATTTTTGTGTAACACTACCATAGCAAGCTTTTTTCACATGAGAAGCTCTTGGCACGTTGTGTTCCCATTATAGTAAATGTTACTGCACGACAACCTGTGTACCACAGATGCATTTCGTAAAATGCCAGCTGAAAGTTTTCTCAAAGCATATATGTTTCATGCCTGTACTGTTAAAGTTTTTGGTCCCAGCAGCAAAATGATTATAAACTACAAAAAGATATGCATCTACACATAGAAATGGTGAAACAAGCCAATGTACGTGACTTCTCGTTGCAGAAACAACAATGCAAAGTGCGCTTATCAAACGCAGGACACGCCCTTCGCAGAAACAGCACAAATTGACACAACAAACACAACTCAGGCTTGAGTTCTAAAGTTAACGATGGCTACGAAAAAAAAGAAAAAATAGGAGCCATAATTCTCCGAATGCAGCAATGACCACTTGCCTGTGTGTCGGTCTTGATTTCTAAGTGGTTGTCGCACAGGTGGCACTTCATGCGGAACTTGTATATGGACGTCGTGTAACAAACTCCCACCTCGGACTCTCCTCCGTTGTAAGTGAACCCCCGTGCCATGCGGTTCCCACAGCCGTCGCACCAAATGTACGGCATCTCGAACCTGAATGAATAATGAGTCGCAGTACTCACTAGTGTACAGTGGCGGTCAAAAATTTTGTGGACCACGGCTGCCAGTGACGGATCCAGAGGGTGGGGAGCTAGGGGAAATAACCCCCCCCCCTCGAAGCCTAAGTCAGCGCTCCCCTCCCCCTTCCTTCAGTGCTTTATCACCGAATAGGACAAACGAGGGGTTCCACTGGGATCAGACATTAAGAGTACGCTGTTATGGAGTTCCTGTGCTACTAAATAAAAACAAAAAAGGGGAGGGGGACCCTGAAGCTTCACATTCAAAAGTTGTACGCGGTAGCAATATTCTGTTCCTAGAGCGTACTTCAAACACTTATAGTAAGAAATATTTTCGACCTTGCTATGCACCCACTACGTGGTCTCAAGGGTGCCCTTAACATGTGTGCCTTTTCTAGTGGGTGACTGGCTTTAAACAGTGAAGTCATTGTGATAATACTATGCTCTGACGCACGATGACAATGTACACTTGTACCACGCATTAGGGCAATATTTCATGGATTGTGAAGCATTTATACAGGACGCGTGTGTTTGTAAAGCATGAAACTTACTTTCACTGTATTTGCAAGCAGACCAGGAAGTTATTTCATTGTATTCACAAGCAGAAGCGTTGTGTGGAAGAACACCTACCTGCTACGCAAACGACCCGTTGTTCGATCCCCACCCATAGCAAAATAATTTTATTTGCATCTTTCTAGATTTTTTCGGTCAAGAAAAGATTATTTTTCGCTCACAACTAACGACGCCGTTATTTCTGCATAACGAGTTCTTTAACGCCATCGCGTTAAAAAGTGACGACCCCCCCCCCTATTTGGTGTTACTTAAAGTGACTCCCCCCCCCCCCTCTATATCTGGAGCGCGTGTCCAACTTCAAACTAAAGTCCTTGGGTATCTTTATGTCAAACAGCAGTGCGGCGCCATCTGACGGCTGCCTGCGAAGCTAGAGAGCGTGCATTGCCCACACATACCTTTTAGGGGCGAAACTCCTTATGTCATGGCTTGTGCCTCCCCCGTTGTCCTTGTGCGTAACCGCCAGAGGCAGCGCGTACCCAAGAGAGCGGGTTGTGCAACAGAGAATAAACGGGTATGTGCCACCGGGGAAGGAGAGAGACGATCGCGCGATTACGATCGCGATGAAAAGATGCGAGATGGCGGTACTTGGAGTGTTCACTAGACGCACGGATGGATGGACGGACGCAGGTAGAGACGCGAGGATGAATGTACAGACGCACGGACAGACGCGCGGATGAATGTACGGACGCACGGACAGACGCGCGGATGAATGGACGGCCGCAGGGACAGACGCGCGGATGAATGGACGGATGCAGGGACAGACGCGCGGACGGATGGACGGACGCGGGGACAGTCGCGCGGACGGAAGGACGGACGCAGGGACAGGCGCGCGGACAGACGGATGGTCAGACAGACGCAGGGACGGAGTGACGCACGGAGTGACGGATGCTTCGTCCCACTCATCATTCACTCGGTGGATATGCTACGATTTTTAGATGCGGAGCATCTAATACTGGAGGCTTGTAGTGCGGCGCCGTCCGCAAGCTTCCTCCTCCTTTTTCCACCATCTGTGCATCCCTTCCTCCTCTACACACCGCGCGCGCTTCACTCCTCCACCATCTGTGCACCCTTCCTCCTCTACACACCGCGTGCGCTTCTCCTCTTCACGAACATTCGCTAGCTGTATAATGTAGCGCGCGTGCGCCGTCACGCTTCGAGAACATCGGCAGCTGACGCGCGCGCATGCGCCGTCGCGCTTCGAGAACATCGGCAGCTGACGCGCGCGCATGCGCCGTTGCGCTTCTCCCCCTTCTCGAACATTCGACAGCTGACAGTGCATGCGCCGTCACGCTGTATATATACTCAAGGTCGGCGCTCGCTCGCTCAGTTGCCGCTCGTCGGTTGGTTTGTACGGCGCGTCGACGTCCAAGGTCGCGGTGAAATGAATTCCAACGAATCCACAAACACAATGATCGACGTCCCTTCGACCAGCGCCGCCCTTTCGCATACGTGTGTACGTGTTCACTCATTTAACACCCCCTCCTACAACCACGTTAACCAATTTAGCCATCGACCCAAGTAAGTCGCAATTTAACACCCCATTTCACAACCACGTTAACCAATTTAGCCATCGACCCAAGTAAGTCGCACTTTAACACCCCGTTAACCAATTATATGCTGCGCATCCTCCTCAGTGTTCCCCCGAGGGAAGCTGCGGGCAATTTTTTGTTTATCTACCAGCCTGCTCATTTGCTCTCTCTAACAGCGCGCGCACCAGGATGACAGAAGTCCTACGTGTCACTCCTGTTGTCTCCGCGCAAAACACTGAGCGATTATATCGCGGCGATAATCTGTTTTGGCAGTGCTCGGTGCGCGCAATATTCTGCGCCTTAGTCACAGACACTCCGCTGCGCCGAAAACATGCATACGACGTCAGTTATTCAAAAATCGACCTTTGAGAAAAGGTTACTGATCAGCTTTCATTCATGGAAGACATCCCCGCTGGAATTTCTTGCTGCATTCTGCGCAAGTGACTCGTTCATATGCGCTTTAGAAGACACGTGGAATTCCCGAATTTGCAGCCTAAAGCTGTACGGAATTGTCCAAGAATATATGCATGAAAATTTGATTGTTCTTTTTTAACTTTGCATTTCCCGAGGACGAGATAAACCACGTGTTTTCCGTTCACTTATGTGTGTCCATTCAACAGCGGCTCGATAGCTAGATGTGTACGAGGGTGTGTGTACGTGTATAAGGACATATACGAGAATGTGTACATGTATAAAGCGTACTAATAAGAGCAGTGGTTTACCCCAAAAGAGCGCAGAAAGGCCAATCTGCAGAATAACCTTGTCACAAATGATCGATTATAAAAAAATAGACACCTTATGGATGTTCTCGGGGCAGCGGAGCATTTGGGAATAAGGCGCAGAATGCGGCGCGCGCTGCGAAAACAGATTACGTGTTCTCGTCTCGATATCGTCGCTCCGGGTGTCACCGCGGCGACAGCAGAAGTGACAAATTGCGCTCTTCCTGGCCTGCAAGTGCTGCACTATTGAATAGAGCGAACGAGCAGGCAGGCAGCTGTGCGTGCTGTTGAGCTTCGCAGGAAGCCTTCAGAGATTGATTGATTCATATGTGGGGTTTAACGTCCCAAAACCACCATATGATTACGAGAGACGCCGTAGTGGAGGGCTCCGGAAATTTCGACCACCTGTGGTTCTTTAACGTGCATCCAAATCTGAGCACACGGGCCTACAACATTTCCGCCTCCATCGGAAATGCAGCCACGGCAGCCGGGATTCGATCCCGCGACCTGCGGGTCAGCTGCCGAGTAGCTTAGCCACTAGACCACCGCGTCGGGGCAAGCGATCAGAACATTTCTGTTGAGCAACAGCGTACACTATGGTTCTCGGCATATGTGAACGACTCTTGCTGTGCACATAACCATCATTCCAGAAACTATAGGGGCAGTGCGGTATAGATTGCCCGACGGGCTCTGATAACGTTCACAGTCAGCAGCATCGTTTTCAGAAATCCTTGTTGCTATCGTGGGGAGGATATAGCACTTGAAAAACGTGAAACAGAACACGTCAAAGACCAGCATTATGCGCGTGTGTGTGTAGCAGTGCACAATACATGGCAATCATGCAGAGAAAACACGACCTAACAAGCAGTGCCAGGTAGCGTTTAGTTTGCTTCTTTTCTCTTACTTGCGTTGATTCTGCGTGCTGCTTGAACCACAGGCGTTCTACAGTTATTTGGCCCCAGGTGGACCAGTTCTGGAATTTGGCACCTGACTGAAGCACAGCTGTCCTGCCCAACTATACGGGCTCGGGCACACCTTCATCTGTATCAGCGTATTATACATTTCACGGTCCCGACAAAAATCATTGTACACAGTGGAAGATCGGAGCGTTTCACGGCCTCTCGGCCCTGCCACCGACTGTAAACAACCTGGCGCCGGCGCTGTTGCATATGCAACAGCCGTAATAACAAGTGGTAAGTTTCAGTTACGACAACACAAGGTTCTTTAACGTGCACCCAAAATCTAAATGCACAGGACTCTAGCATTTCCACCGCCATCGAAAATGCGGCCGCGGTGGTCGGGATCTATTTCCGCGAACTACGGGTCATCAATCGAACACCAGTCGTAATTATTAGACCACCGCGGCAGGTGTAATCAGGCGGTAGAACGATCGGCGGTAGTCGTCTAACATACGACCACCACGAAGACCCCATAATCATGCGAAACACGCTTATGGTCGCTTTTAAACCAAAAAGAGCTTAGGGCGCTGGGCGCTTTGGAGAAACGCACACAGCAACAATAGCGAAAGTTGGGATACTTGGTGGTTCATGCTTGGGAAGTAAAAACAGCGCAAAAGTAACGACAAGCACAGAGGAAGAGAAGTTATTGGCGCGGTGTCCTCTTTTCCTCTGTCCTTGTTATTTTTGGGCTGTTTTTACTTCCATGCAGGCACACAGCAACGCACGTGGGAAGGAACGGCCGACATATATCAGCGAAGGGCGCGCCGTGGAAGGCGCACTTTGAACGCGCGAACGTGTAGCTCGGAGAAGATTTGACGACGTCGAAAGAGCACGAAGCGCGAAGTTCGCCGCAGCCGAACTTCGCGCGCCGAATAGTGGCGAGCAGCCTCCGTGCGCTGCGACATTTCATTAAGCTAAACGGCCCAACACATACAGCGATAACACCTGACGCAAGAGACAAACGCCCACAGAAAAAAAGAGAAAGAAAAGAAACGAAGCACTTGCCTGGAACATTCGTGGAGGCAAGATCGCCGACCGCCAACAATAGACAGTTATAGTTTAGCGTTAGCGTGATAGCGTAGGTTAAGGAAATGGCGTTACCGTGCAGCAAACGTTCGTTGTGGGCAGCGTCTTATAGTTTAGCGGGGTAGCGTTTACGTGCCCCAGCTGGGATGGTGGCGTCACCTATACTATATGGTTAATAAAATAAACAGTGAAAATGAAAATAAAACGAGAATGTTTGCCTATGTTACCACGCGGAGCGTTGTCAGGAGTTTATTTAAGTGATAATAAAAGTAAATATATGTGAACCACGCACCAAACGCGAAAACATCTATGTTGCCAATTTGTTTATATCGATCTTGTAGTTAGGCCTAGACGCGTTAGAAATGGGAAGCTCTCTCAAAAGCTACGGAAACTCATCCGTAATACTCGGTCATCGAAGCTAACTGAAGGCGAGCGAAGCCACCGTAAACAGTCGTTTGCTGCGAACAAGGTGAATCTTTCAAAAACTGCGCCAAATCACTTCGAAGCAGGCGACCGAGAGCGCCGCCATGTTTACGTAGACTACGCACACCTACGCTACCACGGTAACGTAGAATCTGAAAAATACCGCGCGTACGGGAATCGGTACGGGTGACATACGTATCTTCGCATGCGCACTTCAATTCCGGTATCACAGCACACCCGGTAACCCCAGTATACTATAACTCTCTAATGGCGCGCACATACCGCCACGGCATGTTTGGCCAACGCCTCCTCTAGAAAGATGCCTGAGGAATGGCTCGCGCTCCCAGCGGAGTTGGCCTGCCTTCAGTTTTAAACAAGCTCCGCACGGTGACGCTCCCGACCGACACTATCATCACGGCGACGGGCGGTACCAGTTAAGCGTTCTTCATCTGCGGCCCATAGGGGCGCATCAGTCGAGAGATGTTCGAGATCTGCAACTGTGCACCGCTGTTTCGGAGGCTATGCAAAGTGTTGCGTTGTTGCACCGTCCGTCACAGGTGACGCTAGCGACCAAGAACATTTTCAAAATGAAGGCAGTGTGGCAGCTGTTTTTTTTTTTTCTCATGCGGCAGGCATCTTCCTAGAGGAGGCGTTGGTTTGGCAAAGTCGCGACGTATCGACTTTCGAGAGCACACAGCCGCCTTTTCCCGCGAAGATGCCCAACCAAGACACAACGTGGCGACGACATTTCACATCGCGCAACAAAAGCAATCACACGTATAAAGAATCGCTAAGCGCTTACAGGGACCACAAAATATCGCACGACGCCACCATCAGCGCCGACGACGAGTGCAAAAGTGTCAATCGCGCTGCTTACGGATTCCCGGTTGCTAAGCGCACCTCGTGGCAAAGTAAATCAGCTCGGCGTTTTCTTCTCTTTCGCGGAATGAGCACAGGAGAGAAAACTTCGAGTGCTCATTTACGTTGTCTCCACCATTTCAATGAAAAAAAAAATGCAGCACAATAGCGTTACATACGTCCGCTTCCATAATTTTTCGAGAAACATTTCACAGTCTGTGTTTGTTACGATCGGCGTCAACGTTTAAGCTTCAAAGTTTCCACTGCCTACACTTCTAAGCCGCCTAATGAGAACATCGGCATATCCAGCATGTCACTAAAACATTTGCGATTGGTGTTTATATAATGATGTAATCCGACGACTACCTTTTTATGACTGTATTGTCATTTTTATTGTTTTTTTTGAATGCACATTGCGAAACACTTTTATTTAGGTTGTCCTTTGCCGCACGTCTTCTGTGCTACCTTGTGTATAGTAGAAGATCAGGGCTACTGAAGCAGTTCTAGCTCACAGCTTTGACCTGCCCTCCTCGTAACATTTTTTTGTTTTAATATAATTTGAATTTCAATTTTTTTGCAATGTATTAATACCTTCACTCCCCTTAGAATTGCGCCAAGGGGCCCTCTGCGCGTTGAGTCGTGCAGCTCAGAATTTTAAATGAAGTTTCGCATCCATACATTTATCCATTAACCACAGACAACTTAGATGTTACTGAAGCTAGCGGCCCTTCAACCACGTCTCCTTTCATAATATTTTGCAACGCTAGTGTGGGACATATATCGGAAGCAGTCTTACGTGCCAGGCATTCCGACATCTTCTCAGAAAAGAGTGACTTACGACACGACGCTGACAGCATAGAGGTCGACGTCACTAGTGTCCACGGAGGTGGGGTCTCTGCTGGACTAGAGGACTTAGACGACATGTCCGCCAAGTTCAGCTGTTTACCAGGAACAAAAGTGAACACGTCATAACGTAAAATCTTAAGTAAAAAAAATCTCTGCACACGAGGGGGCATTTCATAATATGGCTTTTCTTGTGATGTGGTTAAGAGTACGATAATCATCATTAGGTGTCACTGAAGGACCATGGACAGAATGACGAAATCTCCTGCAGGCGAACACTGAAACGAGCGATTCCTTTTACATTTCAGAGTACTGCCGACCGAATGCTGTGAATGCTTCAGAAGCATATGCCATTGGCCTCCAACCACCACCGTGAAGCGGCAACAGGGCTGAACCCACGTCATCCTTAGACGCATCTGATGCGGCCTTCGTGGCCCTGCTTGGGTCAAAGATTGCCAAGAGTGAGGCTGCACTCAACGATTTGCAAATATCACGCCATTCTAGTTTCTGCTCGGGCGTCCGTTTAAACTTTACTGTCATCCGCAAAAGCTTGCAGGGTCTGCAGCGCGTGGCGGAGCGACAGAAAACTGCATTGCTGCGCCACCTATACCATGCCACCCCGTGGGGCTGAAGTTATCGCGCGCGGTCTTGACCATTAGCAACGGCGCGTTTAGACAGTTTATAGACAGTGCACAACTGCTGTATCTAATCTCGGAAGCCACGGCCGATAACCGCAACACCATGGCGCGTTGCGGTAGGCGGCGCAGTAGTGCGATTTTGCCCTGCTCCACCCGTAGAGTTTCTCAAAATTAACTAGAGGGCACTCTGGCGCTGCGATCGTTCAGCGACCATGGGAATGATGGGTAGACAGGGTAGTACACATACTTGCCTAGTCTTCGTACTTGCAGGCGGCGAATCGTACTTGCGGCTTCGTTTATTGCTGGTTACGGTTTTGTTTTGAAAGAAAGAACGAACACTTTTAAACTTAGTAACTTGATTCGAAATGGTAAGCCTGAAAGAATAAGGATGCGAAGCGCGAACGGTGAACATTTGCTAATTTATGTTTTCGTGAAAAAAAAGCAGCTCCAAGCCACACGAACGCACACGGAGCGAAAAGCAGGCCAGAAGTACGAAAATTAGACAAATGTGTGTACTACCCATCATTCCCATGCTCGTTGAAGTGCCGTGCGTTGCAGCTCTCATAAACACTAGCGCCAGATTCCCCTCTAGTTAGTATTGTGGGAAACTATGGCTCCGCCAACGCGCTGCAGATCCCGCAAACTTTTACGGCCGACAGTACATCAGGCTTCAAAAAAGCACAAAAGCGTCATTCGCTGCATCTTACTGGATACACATTTGCCAAAACAGTTGTGTACACTCGGCAATCTCTGGACAACCTCTCCGTTTTGCGCGGTGCTAGTAAGTTGAATACACTGGCAAAGAGTGGAGGATGTAACTTGATGCCGAAGCGGCATATTATGCCACCTTGAAACTCAATCTCTTGCACTGCCAACACACACTTTTCAGGGCTAAATGTTAGTCTCGCCATCTTGACCACTTTCAAGGCGTATTCTAGGCGCCGATCATGCTCTTCTTTCGTGCTTCCCCAGATCAGCACATAAACATACACGCGAGGGGCAATCACATATTTCGTTCAGCGCTTTGTGGAAAACCTCACTGGCATGTGTTATGCCGGAGGGTAGTCTAAGAACACAGAAATGGCTGAAGGGGGCGAAAAAAACTGCATAGCTTCGATGAGTCCTCGTTCAGAGGAATTTAATCGAACCCTGCGGTAGCTTCAAGGCGAGAAAAAAAAATTGGCGCATGCAAGTTTTGCTTCAATGTTCTCGCGTCGTGACATTTGGTAATGTTCTGTGCTCTCAGTGATTTTTCGAGGATGTAGAAAAATTCTTAGCTTACCGTCCTTTTTTCTTACAATCACTAAGAGACTCATCCAGTCCGTGTGGCAGCTGACCTTGACTACGTCCTTTTGTCCCATGCAGGTGAACTCCACCCGTTGTGCCTGTAGGAGGGAAAAGGGCACTTTTCGTGCCAGTCGAACAATGGGCAGAGCATCACCGCGAAGCACGATATTGTAATCCCGCTGGAGGCATCCGATTCCGCAGAAACAGCTGGGGGGACTTTTGGGTCACACATATTATGCAGGGTTCATGGTTACATTTTCGACGGTGCGTTGGATCAGACTAAAATGCTCACAGTCTTTTAAGCCGTGAGCGTTTCAAAAATAAATAAAAAAATATTTTCTTCCTTAAATCAAAGATTGTGATGATGAAACTTGCCACATAAAAACTGTTCATTTGCGTTCGACTTAAGTATAAAGGTAATTTTTAATTGAACCATCACATGGTGCGAATCGCGTCTGAATATGGACCAAAAAACGACGATTTTGTAAAATTTTCGGTTTTTTGTTCGTGCAGGTAATCAATCAGCTTGAAAGGTGTACATATATTTTTTTCACAAAATATACCTTCTGGGAAATAAGTATTCATTGTTTAGATAATCATACAAAGTGCAGTATTGCAATAGAAAAAGTGCAAACATAACACGTTTTGGCTAAATTCTTGGAGACGTATGTGGCAGAAAAAGAAAAGCAATAATATTATTGAGCTTCGACCATCTTACACAAGCTTTTTTACTGAACTTGCATACCAAATATGGTGTAGAAAGAAAGAGCGGTATCTGAAAAATGTTTTTTGACAAACAACACCCAGACGACATTCTGGTAAGTTCAGAAGCTACCCACGTGACCAAAAAAATTTTTTTGTCCAAAATGTTCTAGCAATTTACTGTTTTCCATACAGTAAATCAGCACGAAACGTTTTCGGATACAACTGAGATGGCAGCCACAATAGCTGGGACATTTGGCGTAGAATGACCCAAGAGTGAGCGCTGGCTTGGGCAAACCACATTGATGAACCAAGAACCACCGAGATAACCTTAGGACCTTCCGATGCGATTACGCACACAACGCGAACATTATGGATCGTTCTGGAACACACGTGGCTGCTGGCAATAACGCTGGAACATTCGAGGACACATTTAAAATGCCGACGCACGTCAGCCCCTGTCAGTTGATCGGTGACCAACGCTCTGTCCGCCGCCATCCACGGGCCCGTGTGTATCGCTGTAAGCTGACTTTTCCGTTCACCAGCCACAAATCCGACCTTATAAACTGATGCCCCTTCAACATACAAGCTGCTGTCTGCGTTGACGTCACAACACAAATGACAATATGGATAAGTGTCATTCAGACGATAAATACTCATTGGATTTCCTTCTGCAGGCGCAAAAACAGAAGCAATGCATCTGACTACCGCGGTTGTCTATGTCATGGCCCCCGTATTCAGCCGACTAATTCCATGCAGTATATCTCTAGCTCTACCAAAAGGTAAATTGGGCTTCATTTTCTTGTCCTAATCTGCATAAAAGAAGATCGCGAATGAGCTTACAATAATCGCAACACGTTAAGAAATCGTGAGGTATACCGCAAATAGGTTATGTCACCCACGAGTTTTATTTCCTGCATAAAGCACATGGGACGTTCGTATCTCAAGCCGTAGGCTTAGTCCATAAAGTTGCAAATGAGTACACTGTAAGAAGTCTGCACTAAAACAAAAAATAACGTAGAAGCCGTTCATTAACGCATTACCTAGACTATAGTTCAAAAAGACCGAATTGTTCCTTACCTGTAAGTCTCATCTTAAATGTTGCAATCAAAAGGCAGCTAAGCTAGGAGGGTAATCCCTATAAAAAAGCTGTTCATTTTACAGAGGGTATACTTGCTCAAAACAGGAACTGTGAATCCATTGTTTTTTGAAGACGTTAATGTACGCCAGGATAATAGAATCGACTGCTGCGGGCAATGCTTTAGCGACAAATAAGCGCGTAGTAATTAATGCCAAACTGAAAACAGTTAATGATTCTGCAGCGTAATAGGCTAACTTGAATGAAGGGCGAAACTTAATTGAAATGTGAGGAAGGAGAAGGGAGGCAGATCTATCCAGCTCAGATCCGAAGACCCAAGTGGCCCTTGTTAAACGTGGGAGGACCACGGCCCGTGCCAATAGAATCCCAGACTAAGGATATTCCACTCGCAGATCTTCTCAGACAATACCGAACAAACGTTTTATTTTCTCTTATTATCACACCGAAAAGAAGCTGTGTGTGTTTCGAATAAGTATTCGACGATTTCGAGTACATCGTACTCAACTACGGAAGGGCAGTGAGCCGTTCCAATTTCTGCCAGAGGCAAGCTCAACATGAATCTACGCCAGAGGTGACAAGTTCGAAGGAACGAACATTAAAGTGCCGAAGGTGCTGACACGCGCTAACGAAAGGACGCATCTTCCTGCCCACTTGTTGTCTCCACCCCCAGCATTGCTTTCCGCGCCTCCGCTGGTACAAAAGTAGAGAGAAAGTTCTTCAAGCACTCGACCATTCCTGTAACTCTGTCCGTACATGACGGACTTTAAAAAAAGAACTGTGGCAGCCGATTCGTGAGGCTAGAGGCATTTTCTGAAAAGGCCATTCGATCTTCACTTGGAAATGTGTTACAGTGCCACCTTTGAGTAAATTGCCACAGCTGTTGAAGAGTGGAAATAACGTCAACTTACAATGACCGAGTATGAATTAGCAGTAACATTTTGTCGTGTGAGAGCACTGACTTTGGCGCCATCCGGACATCTGTCAGGTACGCGGTTTGTGTACGCGGCTCGTGCTGTGCTCTGACGTCACTTCGCGCCGAGGCGACAGAAAAAGTGCGAACCATTTCGCTCTCTGGAACAGCCATATTACCTTAAAGGAGTCGAGAAAAGGTAGCTCTAAAGCGACAATGCGAGGCCACCGGCGTTCACAGGCACTAACTAGGTGACGTCATCATAAATAATGCTTTGCATATCGAGGAACGCGGAACTCTTCGGTACTTGCGAGTGCGTGCAACTGAGACACTCGTCAGCGTCTTTGTCATGCGCAATCGGTGCTCACTTGAACTGTGACGTCATATTAAGCAGCGTCCTTGTGGGACGCGGATCGCGTATGGCAGACGCCGATGAGCGCCTCTTGTGCGTGCCCGATATGCCATAGAGTTCTATCAATCAATCAATCAATCAATTGATTGATTGATTGTTCCATGTTGCTCGATAGGCAAAGCGTCTATGCAGGTCCACTCGGGCTGATGATACAGTTAGCGCATGTGGCTGCCGATGGTGCCGCATTGTCATTGTAAAGCGACCATTTCACGACGCCTTTAAGTAAGCGTAAGCGTTCTGTAGGGTTACCGTGATAGGACTAAAAAAGTTAGCCCCTAGTATTACTTCATTTAACAATTCAAGTTATTGCTATAGTATGCATACTTTCAGCCTCGCGGTGCCACTGATTGCTGTGTAAATCAAGTTTGCTGTGTGTGTGTTTTTTATATACTTAGGAAAAGCCAAGAGTTACACTGTCTGCAACACAGAAGTATGTAAAACGAGAGGTAAGTTTGGCATGCATGCGCAGCTCACCGATATTCGGAGTATGCGTCAAGCAATCACGAGAACAATTTACCATGTATAGATTTATGCGCATTCTTAGATTTACCATTTATTTTGGTGCGCGTTAATGAAACCCAGGTGGTCGAAATTCGCGGAGCCCTTCACTGTGTCGTCTCATAATTCCACGGTGATTTCGGAACGCTCAACCCCAGCAAATATTGTCATTAATATGTATAGCCATGTCGCTAGCTCACTCACCGTGTGGTATATATATTGACACGCATCCGTACCTAACATTTCATCCCCGTGGTCATTTTTCCCCAGCCAGCAACAGACTCGTAAATGGAAAAAAAAAACAGCGCAACAAAGGACTTAGCACGAGTGAAGACACACAAAGGGAGGATCACTTGTGGGGTTAGTCTCCTTCCAGGCTGTTTTACCATTTACAAATACGTGATAAACTAGCTTGACGAACTTCAGTTCTAGCAATAGATATTGCTTTACGACGCACGAAGCAACGCATTCAAAGGGCCCCGCACCACGCCGAGATCAAAGGCGAAAAAAGTTTTTTTATTTTTTATCGTCATCAATACCCTTCCCACGGGCGATATCTTCTCCTCACTCTTATTTCAGAAAAGCACGTGTAGAATGCCACCACCAGGCTTCGAGCCTGTCATGATATCGCGCTTATCATCCACACGCTGTTATCTGGGTTTTCGCAGTCAGTCGAAACACACAAAATGCAATGAAATCAGTCGATCACGTAGATAGTAACGCGACACAAGAAAAAAAATGGCCCCGTAGCTGCATATTTATCTGCAAATGTCGTGGAAAGGCGATAGCCTTGCGTGTGGAGAGAGAGAACAAAACATTTATTTGACGTTCTGCGCTAGAAAATCGACGAATGGTATTCTGGAGGCGCTACGTTAGAGTGCTTCGAGCGGCAGCGGAGGCGAACGAGCCCATCAAGTCACGTCACACGTGAAACATGAGCGCCATCTGGCAGTTTTCTTGGAAAACAAAGCGCGTGGCTCTGAGACGGGTGTGCGCGCCCGTCTGAGAGGTGATAAGGTGTAGAACGCAAGGTGACGGGTAGGTGCCACCACCGTCTCGTCTTAGCAAAGCATTGGAAACACTTGCCTTTTTGTGAAAGCGTTCCATGATCAGTGCAGCGTGATAAGCGCTACGGTCCTTAAAAGTACTTATGTATGCCTTTTCCACTAAAAGACGCACTTGCAGAATATATACGTGTTGTTATTGTGCCCCAGACACGCGCAATATTTGCTTTTTAATTGACAATTGCACAAGTACGAACGCTAAATTTTGAGCAAATTTGGTGGGCGCTGCGGATAAGGTCAGCCGTTTAAAATACCCAGTGCCGTTAAGAGAAGACAAACAGACAAATGTACAGACAGACAGACAGACAGACAGACAGACAGACAGACAGACAGACAGACAGACAGACAGACAGACCAAAATTTTTGCGTTGAAGGTCCCCAAGAAAGACTATCGTCTTTCAAAAGTGGGAGGGTGGCTGCGTGGCTAAGCAGAGTGGGATAAAATCGACAACTCATATTTCACTGATGATTGATATGTAGGGTTTGACGTCCGAAAACCACCATATGATTATGACAGACGCCGTGGTGGAGGGCTCCGGAAATTTCGACCACCTGGGGTTCTTTAACGTGCACCCCAATCTGAGCACACGGGCCTACAGCATTTCCGCCTCCATCGGAAAAGCCGCCGCCGCAGCAGGGATTCGATCCTGCGACCTGCGGGTCAGCAGCCGAGTACCTCGGCCACTAGACCACCGCGGCGGGACAACTGATATTTCACGTACATCGACTTATTCGAGAGTGTAATATATGGGGTTTAACGTCTCAAAGCAACGATACGATTAAGAGAGACTCCGCGTACCGGAGGGCTCCGAATATATCGACCACCCGGTGTTCTTAAACGTTCCCTGACGTCACACGGTCCACGGGCATCAAAGATTTCGCCTCCATCGAAATGCGATCACCGCTGCGGGGTTTGAACGCGAGACCTTCGTTCCAGCAGCCGAGCACACTATATATCGACTGATCCACCGATGCGGACCGTATCGAAAGTACGCACCGTAGTATTACGGCACGTGAATTTCAGTGCTAGCGTCCCGAAGTGAGCAAGAAAGAAAAAAAAGAACGCTAGGGGAGAATCACGCACTCGTTTCTAGTATTTTCAGAAGCTGGCGAGAGGTCCTCGAAAAGCGCAGCTTCGTGCATTCTAAATTTGTCAGATGCTGTCGAGAATTTCACAGCGTAATAGTTTTGTTCATGTTTAGAATGCGAACGTGCATTCTGGAACGTGCGAGAGCGCCAGAGATTAAGACGGACTTCGCCAGGTAAGGTGTACCTGTCCGTCGCGTTGAACCCTTACGGCAATATCACTCTGTCGAAGATTTTGGCGAAAAACGACTGTTGTCCAAGTGATGGCAGTTTAAATGGTCTTCGCTCTTCCAAACACTATACCTCATAAAACAAAAAAACTTTAAAAGTATAACTGTAGTATTTGCGCAGGGACAAAAATGCATATTTTTATAGTGTAACTATAAGAGAGGACTTTATATTCACTAAATCGCCCGTAAATTTACCTTATTCTAAATACGGGACTTTATTTTGGTATATCCTCCGTTCTCGAAACCGCGGGCGATTCGAAAGTTTGTTTTAGTATATTTCCGTTTACATCGCATAAATACATGTAACCTTAAAGTTCATTCGCAATGAAACGACAAGAAATCGTATTCCTTCTCTCTATCTCTCCGAGTCACTTTTTGTGTACTTAGTTCATATTTTCCAGTGCTAGACAAGTGGCACAACTAACTTTCAGCTTAAATGTGACAGCTTTTCGCTTCCATCCATTACCAGAAAACAATTTGAAAGGCACAACTGTGTGGTTGTCATGGCATGCAACTATGTGTACTGCGAAGTGAACGCTTAAATAATAAAAGCGGCCTGCGGGTGTTAGTGTGCACTCTCAAAATGCCAGCGTGACATTTGGTTGGCCATGTTGTGTGTTTAGAACAATCGTTCGTCACTGCTTAACAGCATTACAAAGAACTGTTGTGTCATTGAAGGTCATAAATTTCCAGAAACTACACGCACGCGGACAACACAGCAAACAAGTTGCTTACGAGTTGCCCATAACAGCCGCTTATGTGTGAGCGTACAGAAAGAAAGAAAAAAAAACGTTTTTGGTTGCTCTATTGAACTTCTTTTGTGCGTCTTCTCAGGCAGACTGCGCCCTTTGTCAATTAGAGGAAAGCTCGATTGATATGCGGAGTTTAACGTCCCAAAACCACCATATGATTATGAGAGATGCCGTAGTGGAGGGCTCCGGAAATTTCGACCACCTGCGGTTCTTTAACGTGCACCCAAATCTGAGCACACGGGCCTACAACATTAGAGGAAAGATGTCTAGTCACTAATTCAGATAGGAAGTTCGAGAATTGTCATTTTTTTTAACCTACGGATTGGCTCCCACACTACCCTTCAGCAATTACTTGCGCTAAAAGGCTGAGCGAAACGTTTGTTACGATTTAGAAAAAGGGTTGTAACTGCTAAGATGACACTATAAAGGTGGTTACTTAGTTTTTATAGGGCATGAAAACGCAGGGCTGGCGCAGTGGTAAAGGGGCTCTACTGCTGCCCCGAAGGTCAAGGTCACAGGATCGAATCCCAGCCGCAGCGGCCATGTCTCGACGGAGGCTAAATCCGAGAGGCTCATACACCCAGTTTTAGGTGCATGTTAAACAACACCAAGCACTCACTCCCCAGGGGAGTGAGTCGCGCTGGATTCCATGCCGACCGGTTGTGCCCACGCGATCTCCGACGACAGCGCAGCTCTCGCCGACTGGGTTCGTCCTATACGCCACCTGCTGCCGCCGCTCCCCGACGACGACGACAGCGTATAGCTCTGGCCGACTGGATTAGCCCTACACCATCTTTTGTCGCCGACAAGAGCTCTCGCCAGTGGTGCCACGTCCTCGGGACTCCTGCAACCATGTCCATTTGTCCTGTCTTCTCCTTACTTCCGTCGCTCCCTGTTTCTGCGCCTCACTCTCTCTTTCCTCCCTCTCTATCTCTCTAACTTCTAATTCTATCCTTTTATTCTCTTCTCTACCCCCGTCCCCCGTGAGGTACTGTTGAGGTGTCCTCCCCGTGAGGTACTGTTGAGGTGTCCTCCCCGTGAGGTACTGTTGAGGTGTTCTCCCCGTGAGAGACAGTTACAAGGGTCACTTTTCTCTTCTTTTCATTTATAATCACTTCCCTTCCCCAGGGGCTCGGAATTGCCGGAGTCCTCCACTACGGCGTCGCTCGTGTTACACACCGTAGCTTTAATATGTGGAACGGCAGGGAATTCAATATTACTTTAAAGACCGTAACTGCACACTTCCTCATGAACATTCGAGAGACGTGCATGCAGTTAGTATTAAAATCTATCGTTTTCATTCCTCATTCGCCAGCTGGTACCGAAATCCCGTACAAGACAGTTTTGTTAGTACCGTTGTAATAAGTTACTCAATAATTTATAGAGACAGTTAATGAATACCCAGATTGAAGATCACAAGCAGGTCAAGTTGTACTATTGAGGTATAGTACGCCGAATGATCTTCACGTTAATCATGAGTTAGCCCTTTGACTTACGTGCATATGTATCTTCTCTCTGCACTATAGGCACATACGACATCATAGCGCCCATTGTTTCGCCCTGTATTTTGTTGAAACAAACGCGTTTCAGGTTTCGTCTTTTTTCCACGTACGGAATCAGAGTGGAACGATCTTACGCAATTATCTGTAGCTTAGAGCTTCAATGTGCAGTGTTAATTCGTGCTTCGTTTTTATTTTATGTAACGATTTGCCAAGTTATCTTTCACGCATACCATTAGCGAACGTTTCGATTAAATTTCTCATGATGTATTCTTGTGTTACCAGACGCATTTTCCCTTATACCCTGCCTCTTCTACCACTCCTGCTTAGACCAGTCCTGGGTTTGTAGTATTCAATAAATAAATAAATAAATAAATAAATAAATAAATAAATAAATAAATAAATAAATAAATAAACGCTTTAGTTGCCCAATAATATGAACGAGCATGGCATTATCGAAGTATCGAAGAGGGAAAATATACTGACGCGGATTTATTGGTAAAGTTTATTAAAAAAACTAAGTTTAATGTTATAATACGTCGATCAAATATATCACTAACCGTTTTTTTTATTCACGTGTACGTTTCAGCACAGTCGCTTCTAAAAAGCATCAACACAAGTGTCGACCCTTGCGACGACTTTTTCAGCTACGTGTGCGACGGCTGGATCAAAGACCACCCGATTCCAGATACTGACAGCTCTTTCGGAACGTTTGAACAGACCGAAGAAAACATGAAGAACGAACTTAAACGTAAGCGTTGCATTCAGCAGGAACACAAGCCAGTGTTGTCCCGCATTATAGCAATGTTTGTTTATTTTTGGGCCTTCCAGAATTTTGCATATACCCACTTTGTGGTATTGGTTAAGATTTTGTAGTTTTAAATTTAGAATGCAAATTGTTAGCAATGTATGCAATGCAGCGCTTTGCATTGCTGATGATGATGAATATTGAAATATTGGCACTTGGAATATTGGCACCTACCCACTCAGGGGGATCGTCCAAGAATCGGGCGGATTGTACATACTGAATTGATGATTAATATTTTGTAAAAGCTACAATAAGTTAGAGATGAACATTTTAATGTAACAATAATTATGAATGCATTTCATATTTGCATTCACAATTGTTTGCATTGCACAATGCAAAGCATTTCTTTTCCTAATCTCATGACTCATATTAAATGCAGGAACTTGGCCGAGTGATAAGTAAACCTTTTTAGTATTTTCTTTAGTGTATTACTCGTATAAGCTATATTTATACAAGTATAAAGAATTTACGCACGGATTATTAGGGATCACAAATTTAATGGACGTAAAATTCAGCTAGATATTCTTTTAGACTGACTGACGAATTCTTCAATGGCAACGAAAACATCCTGTGACTATAGCCCACAGTAGATATAGGCACCACACGAAAGGCTAACTGATTCTCAAACATCCAGACCCAGATTTAGAAAAGCTGGTACCATGAATATTATTCTTAAAGACTAATGGTTTTCCCATCGGCAATTAATTAGCTGGGAAACCTTTCGGTCACGTCATTAAAAACTCTTGCTGGAAGTTCTTCAAAGTTTTAAAGCAATGGTCGTTCCCCTAAAAAGTATGTTGGAACGTTTCAAAGTTTTAAAGCAATTGTCGTTTCCCTAAAAAGTATGTTGGAATGTTATACCATTCAAAATACAAAAGAGAAACATGTCTCCGCGGAAAGCGTAGCAGTCGCTGCAAAAGCTGGAAGAGTGGTATTTCCGGAAACCATTGTAGTCTCTCATGGGGCTACCAAGAGAAACACGCTTGCAAGCAACCCAATACGCCACAAGCCACAACTTTTGCGATGTTGACAAGAATCTGCTACGTCACTACTTGTCGTTTTGAGCGAAATCGAGGTACCCGATATACGTATTCCCGAGACATTACGTGCGCTTTGTCGATGCGGTGCGTGCGCGTGTACTGCCTAACGTGCTGTGTTTATGTCTCTTCCCTCTCTCATCTGTCTCATCTCCCCACCCCCCTCCCATGTGCAACGTAGCAAACCGGCTGCCTATAGGCTGGTCAACCTCCCTGCCGCTCTTTTCCAGCTATTTTCTTCCTCCCTTTTCCTTGCCGATGCGGTGGCTGATGACGACCGAGAATTATGGCTGAACCGTTTGTGACGGCTCGGATGCCTTCGACGAACCACTGATTGCGCAATTCGTACTGCGGGACTTCTCGTTCTTATATAGTTCTCATTCTGTTAGGCATGGTTGTCGTTTTACTCTTTAACCACGCTATATTGCATATGTTAACACGGTTACTTGCCGACGTAACGCCTGTCTAGGGTACTCTTACGAACGAGTTGCGAGCGCAGGCGTGGATGCGAGACATGGATTCGAACCGCGTACCATCCTGAATACTATTCCTCATTTGGTTTTCTCATTTCGCACGATAGTGGTTAAAGACACCAGCGACAGCTACAGACACCAGGTTTAGCTGGTTTTTGTAAACTATTAGGGACATTTCTGCATTCTTGGTGAGAATACTTAACAGCTCAAAAAATGAAAGCTTAAAAGCACTAAATGTGAACACCTGCGCCTGATGCATGTCTTTGAAAAAACTGTCGCCGGTGTCAATTGTTCTGACGTCAAAGTAGAACTTAGGCGTCCCAAAACCTGCAACTACAATGAAGCAAAAAAGCGAAACTTTGTTGAATTTTCCCCAATTACCGTGAACATTTATGTTGCTATCTCATTGAACTAAATTATTCTATTGACTCTTAGAAAGCAACTCTGAGAGCAATTAACGATCGCCGTAATTTTTTAAAATTTTTGTTTGTCATAGATGAGATGCTCACAGGGAATATTTTGTAATACTTTGCTGCCCTTTCAGAAGCTTCTATTTCACCATGGTATGACACCACTACGGGAAGGCACACGATAGTTTAGGAAGCCCGAAAACCTTCTCATTCTACTCAAGCGCACGTTGTGATAACATATATGCCCGCAATATTTCTACGTAGTACGTGTACAGCTACAGATGGCGCCACTTACGTTATTGCTAGCACCTGCGATATTTGGGAAAGAGCTTCGGATCTTGCTGCTCCAACTCAGCACACAGAAAATACAGTTGCAACATGTAAGCGCCACACGTCACACTTAGTGCCTACTCTTGCAAAAGTAATCTTTTTAATCGCCATTCCAAGTCGCCTTGAGAATAATCAATGAGCGATTGATGTGAGAACGATGTGTTTTACATTTCGTCGACGTTGTTATTCTTTTATTAACTCTGGCTGACGTGCGTATGAATTTCTTCTTCTCGCGTGCGTACTTCGTGTTAAAATTTCACGGCTGTCGCCTTCAAGACCCGTCGCTCGTTCTTTCCAGGAATCATCGAAAACGTAACTAACTTTGACCAACCGCAAAACTTGATGGAGATGGCGGCAACCATGTACCAAGCATGTATATGTGAATGTGAGTCTTTCTTTCTGCTTCCTCTTTTGCTCTCTAACTTTTCCGAAACTATACCTCGGTCAGGCCCATAATCATGAGAGAGGGGTAGCCCTAGGGACCCCCCCCCCCCACAAAATTCGGTTGAAGTGGCGGGGGACGGGGGGGGGGCATGTCTTACCGAGGAGAAGTAATAAAAAAATTGTGTTTTTGGAAGCTTTTAACAAGTGACTCCCTCCTCATTCCTCAAAAAAGTAAATTCCTGGCTACGGGCCTCATTCAGGTGTTGAACTGTATGCCAGCGAATGCCTCCGTATGAAGTCCCGATATGATAAAACTGCAAACAGCGAATCGAGCCCTGTTTGTTATTTAAATGAAGCATGGTAATCAAAAAATCAAGGCAAAACAAAAAGGGGGACGAAGACCCACAACACGTCGTTGGTGGGTTTCGAACCCTCAACCGTCGCAGTAGGCGTGCGATTCTCTTTAAAGTGTGCTGCAGTGGCGTTTGCTCCTATTTGCATTTTAAACAACAACAACAAATCAGAGTGACAAGCAATGCCAGCTAACCTCAGGAGATGTCTCAAGAACGACGTCAAATCTATTGAAATAGCTGCCGCTGTCAAACTCCCGCAACGGTAATTTCGGTTAGATTTACATACGATCTGGCACGCAGCACGCCACGTCTCACCGCAAATGCATAGTTTCTGTAGCTGTCGGGCTCTGTGAGAAATTGACTTTAGATCTAAGTGTCGGTTATGAAAATTTTGGTGCAAAGTATGTTTATTATTTTTTTTAATTTCATACTGACCAAGTCTTTCAGTCATTTTTCTTCACCGCATGCTTTCAAATCAAGACGATCACTTCTCACGTCACGTGTTGCAGATTATGAAGAAGAGCAACTCATCCCTATGGTTAAAGACCTTCTTCGTGAGTGGGGATTCCCAGTATGGCCTGCCATGAGACCGACGGAAGTTCCTTATAGAAACTATACAGAACTGCTCGAGGCAACGTCCCTGTGGCCATTTTTCGCTGTCAATGTCGGTCAGGATCTGAACGACACAGACCGTTTCATCATACAGGTGCGTATGTTGAAGAATATCTAAGATTCTAACCTTTCAACGCACGACTGCGCAGGAACCAGCCTGCAGCCTAAAGCAGAGGTGGTGAAGTTAGTTTGCCGCAGCAAAGGGCAGTGTCGCGATAAAAGAGTGTCGTACTAGTATGTGACAGATTCTGTATTTCTAGTATTGAGATACATTTGAAAAATGTATTTGTCTCAGTATTGAAATACTTTCATATTGCATCCGTGATATCGCGATATTGCGCAGGACACTGATATCTCGTTACATTTAAAGATGATAGTCTTCTTCGTTGTGACACTTGAATGCCGATATTTTGTTTAGAAAAAATTTATTTACAGCATGTACAGAACACAAAGGCTTCATACCATTCCAGTAACAGGGCACATACACTTCGGCACATCTATATTTCACGACTAACATCACTACATTACAGTGAAGTTATTTGCTCTAATATACATGACAATGTTGGCATATATGTACACAAGAACTCAATGCGATATCATGATACAATGGTATAACGGTACAATAGATGCAATGAAACACAATATGTCTGCCTGTCTTTTTGTCTGTCACACGAATCAGCCACTCGGCCAAAGTTTAAGCACTTGTTAAACGCCCCACCCGGTCATATTGAAGTGGTGACTGCGTTCGTACTTGGGAACATTGTCGTTTGAAAAGCAAATTTTACTTATATCTGAGGCGCAACATCAATATGTAAGTATTAGGTGGTGGGTTCCTTTACTAGAAAATTCATAAATACCAAATTCTAAACACAAAAGTGTTTCTTATGCTGCGCTGAAAATGCGACACTATGCACAAAAAAGACGGCCGGCAAACGATCGTCTGTCGACGACATCTTTAGCAAAGCACGCAGATATTTTATTCAGAAATGGACGGATTTGGCTTCTCGGGAAGAACGGGCGATTTTTGGCCCAAGCCAAGCAAACGCATGCCGCCGGTCGCCGAGGGACGGCACAGGGTTGCCAAACGCACAGAATGGCCAGTGGCAAAGCGCACAGCGCCGTGACAGCAGATTCACGGAGGTAATACTATCATGCTATGCCATCTAATGTCGTACTTTCTCAAGGCAATCGCCATACCCCTCGCTTTTATTTTTATTTTTCGGGCAGCAAGTCCATTGCCGACAATATGGAGGTCGAACCGATGTTGTCGAAATGGAAGCCTGCTAGTAAGTTGCTCTTGCTTGAAGTCAAATAATGAAACAACCATCTCAGCATTGTGTTTAGAGCAAAAATTATTCTAAACACATAGTGAGTGTTGCTGAGATGGTTGACTCATTAAATGAACTCAAGCAACAGTAATTTACCAACAGGCTTTCATTACGTACGGCCATTTAAAATAACCTTCGGAGAAAACATTCGTGAAATGAATTTGCTACAGATACAGTCACATACAAACCACAGCAGCAATATCGCGCAAGTCAAATGTGACTGCAAATCAGGCCTGAACACAAATACTCAGTAAAGTGTTCCGCAATTCAGATATCAGAATATATGCGCTGGAAGCCTCAAATACTCATACTGACAAAACTCGTCCTTGTCGTGGTGGAGTATTTCTGAAACATTTGTGCAAAAAAAGACAAGCATCGTGTTATACCTACAGGAATACAGATGCAAGAATGCAGATACAAACCTGCTTTATTAATTTCGGGAATGCTGATGCTTCGAAAGGACATTAATGAGACGCAGGTTGATATCGTGATTCCTCTTGTACCGCATGAAAACTTGCAGGTCAGGCCTATCACCCTAGTATAACGAACACCCATAAATGTTTAGTAGATCTTAATTTATCTATGCGTTGCTGCCAGGAATAGAGGAGGCTGTCCAAACCTATTAAAGCGCGGAGGAGCTATCTTGACATTTTTGTAAACTTGAAAAAGGTCCCAAATTTCGACACACGAATGAGAATAAGACTATAACTTACACATAACTCGAAATGTTCGGACCTATCTTTATGAAAAGCACTTGTAGCAGAATTAGTCTGCAACAAATTTTAAATGTCGACAAGCTCCAGAATTTTCTCAAAGTGAAATCTCTCTACAAATAGATCCTGTTGTAATGCTTGTTTTTCTTTTTGCAGTTAGATGAGGCGCCATTACCTATCCTGGGCAGGCAGACGCTCCTGAACCCCAATGCTTCAGATTTCAATCGACGTATTGTGGACGCATACCTGTCTCTTATTACCACAGCTGTAATTGTTCTGAATCCAAATGCTACTGAATACGATGCTGGGAGTATCGCAGAAAGAATATTCGTACTCGAAGCACGCCTCGCTTCGGTAAGCACGCACTATACTGGTTTTCACCTATCTGCTGCATGAACTTCGAGATGGCGACTGCACGGCACCACGCGTCAGCCATCTCGGAGGCCATATATATGGTTTTGGGTCCATTAGTACAGTAAATGTATGCAGTATGGCATTAAACATATCTTCGCTTAACTTTTTTTCTCTCCGTTGCAGTAACAGCATATTATTCTCGGCGAAAATAATCTTGCTCGACGCGCGAAAACTCCTTGGCGTTCAACGTTTTACTGGTGAAGCTTAACAAGGCGTGAATAAAGGACGGTCATGCGTAACCCTTATGTCTAGGGGGGGCGGGGATATCCAAAATATTATATTACCAGGAGCTAACCACTTTGAGGTGGTTTCACAGAACTAAACTAACGCAATAATTAATTTGCGAAATCGATCAACAAAGAACCTTCATAATAATAATAGCCCTAAAAACACTAAATTTGCTTTACACAAAACTTCATCTAGCCGAAAATCAGAACTAACTGCGCTAAACAAGCCACTTCTTTCAGCGCATCACCTGTGGAATTCGCTGCCATCTCCATTAGAGTCAATGACTCTCGACTAATTTTCAAAGACTTATAAAGAGTTCCTTATCAAACAATACAACACCACATATTTCTTTTACACAGCCCCTGAAGCTATATTTTTACGCTTTTTGATATAGCATATTGTACAAACCTTTTCTCTATTTTCAAGCGTATCACATGTTTCCTAGTTTTTTTTTTTTGCATTATGTCGTTGAAACGTACATAGTTACTGATCTTAAAATGCATGTTAAATGCTTCGTTCATATCAGTACTGCAAATCAATCTTTTTTTTTCATGTTCATTGTGTTTCAATAATGTTAATTACTTTGCCAGTGTACATACAAGATATACCCTGGCAAAGGAATCAGTTTTTTTTTTGTCAACATTATAACGGACCCTGAAACACTTTCTTGAGTAACCACGGAATTAATTCACTACAAAAGCGTATTACCTCACAAATTGAACCATGCAAAATTTTTAAGAATCCGTCCAGTACGAGCGCAGTTACAAAGATTTGTCGCACGCTTCAATCACATTTTCTCGTCCCGACGAAAGCGCTAGGAGCTGAGCAGGGAAAGATGGGAGGGGCAAATAAAAAAGTGGCAGCATATACACGGAGTGAAAGATGGAGAGTGGGGCGAAGCATCCGTTTGTTTATTCCTTCTTGCTTCCGTCTGTTCATGCGTCCGTCAGTGTGACCGTCCATGCGTCCATTCGCCCGTCCGTGCGTGCGTGCGTTTGTTCGTGCGTCCGCCCATCCATCTGTGCGTCCGTCCCTGCGTTCGTCCATGCATCCGCCCCTGCGTCCGTCCATGGTACACTAAGACACAAGGCCAGATGCCTGTTTGGATGCTGTTTGCAATAAAATCTGACCTGAAAAAACTTGATTTGTCCCTCGTTGCTCCCCTTTGCTTTTCTTCTAGCCTAATATACAGGCTTGTGGGTATAGGGGGAGGGCAGTGTAATGTGATTGAATGCCCTACTTTTTCGGGCAATGCTTACAGCCTATAAGGTTTTTAAGCGGTCATTGTACAGATTCGTTCGCAGGAACTAAACTTGCTGTAGGAAATTATATTGCGGAGAAACGCAATGTTTAGGGTATGAGAAGCAGGCCAGCTGAGCTATTCAGTTTACAGAGAACATCGCGAGCTACCCGGTTGTTTGTTCTGCCTTCCCGGTCGTTACGAGTTCCATCATATAAACAGCACGGTTTCGAGCCTTGCACTAAGAGGCCTTTGAGGTATTTGCAGTGCTAAGGTGAATACGCTTCATGAATGGCGCGCAGACATTGAAGTCCATTCATAGTGACATCGAGGTTCTCCCCCTCGCAAATATAGGCTCCCTAAATACCTCACTCCGCCAATGCGGTGGGTCTACCAAGTGGGAGAAACGAGCTGTTTTAACAGTATTTTATACAAACTCGAGTCACGAACATGTCTTCCCTGTTCTACCAATCCACGGCTAACTTCAGCAAACCAACCCTTCAGCGTTCAGCACTTGCTATACAAAAAAAAACCCTTCTTGTTGAAACGCACGCTGCCGTCAATGTAAATGAGCGACCACTCAGAACCAACATGGCAGGCCGTCAAGTATGGGGGCCGTTTTAGCCAGTTGTAAGCAACCATGATCGGAGTTGTCACCACCCCTAAAACACGGAGACGCGCGCACATGAAGGCTCCCTAATGGGAAATACACGATGGAAAGATATACCGATGAAAGATGCGAGATGGTGGTACTTGGAGTGTTGAATAGATGTACGAACGGACAAACAGACAGATGCGTGGATGGACGCATGAACGGACGCAGGGGCGGATACATGGACGAACGCAGGGACGGACGCACGAACAGACGCACGCGCGGACGGGCGGATGGACGCATAGACGGGCAGAAGCAAGAACGAATGGGCGAACGAATGCTTCGCCCCACTCTCCATCATTCACTCCGTGGACATGCTGCCATTTTTCTAAATTAAAGCTTCCAATTTGTATTTTCCCCCTTTTTTTCAGTTCACACTATATATTTTTTTCTTAATTGTTGATCTTTCTGTATGGGATACCCACTTTCTTATCGCTGCTTAAATTGTAACAAATGGAGTATACGTGACTTCCTGTAAACCTCTAATTCTCCACAGTAAACCAGTTGAAATAGAACAAAACACAAGTTATATAGTTTACAGCTACATAAAAAATCCTTTATTAGAGCGTTTCGCTGGAGCCAACTTTTAGACAGGCGGTCTCGTTTTCGTCAAAGCATCAAACGACAAAAGATACATGCTGGCATTTCTCTTTGCACGCCGTCATCTTCAGCCCTCTCACCCCAGACAATGCTAAAGCAACACATGCAGTCAGTCACCCCGACAAAGACATATCACGCGACCGTTGCATGTTCTTCGATTTTCCATGAGTTTCTGTCTTCTCTGAAGCCAAAGTTATCAAATGTTGCAGACAGTAGCATCTGTTGGCTCGGCATAAGTGCTACGAAAAGGTATAAAATGCGTGCAATCACTAATGGCAAATGTATTGCAGTAAATAATATTAAATTATCGCTAGGTTCTTTTGTGGTGCAGTTATACTATAGATTAAACCACATTTGTAAAGAAAAAAGCATCCGATACTACTCAAGATTTATTTTTTCTAGATGACAGAGAACCCGGATGAAAGACGAGACATCAATGCGCTATACCGAAAAATCAGCATCGGTGATGTCATGAAAGAAGTGCCTAACGTAAGATGGTTCTTCGCTATTGCTTTTAAAATAATCTGCGAACTTTTTTACAGCCCTGTTTGCAGCATTCTTTTTTTTTTGAAAGCTGATGTCGGACGTTTTATTTTTTCTTCAGATACCGACTTTGGCATGCTTAAACCATACGTTTTCGCTGGCGAACATAACTCTGAATGAGACAGAGGAAGTCGCAATATTCGGGATGTCCTACATAAAAAAGGCCAACGATTTCTTTGGTTGCATATATGACCTGTAAGTACGTTTCACATAAAACGTTTGAGCATGCCAGTCATGTTTACTAGGAACGAAATAATTATTCTGTGCAGAACGGACATGTATAACCTTGCCGGTTGGAGGCGTATATTCAAGCTTCTACTGCTGACGTCAAAGACATTCTCGAAGGCTTGGCAGAGTCTGCTGCAAATCGCGTACGGCGTGCGAAAAGAAAAACCGCATTGGGAATATTGCCTCGCGAAGGTCACCAGTGCGATGCCCTTCGTGATTGGCAGAATGTACGTCGAGAAGAACTTCAACGTCTCGGCGAAAAACGACGTGAGTGCGATCCATATACGTATCCCTTAATTGCAGAAGCTGATTGATTGATTGATTGATATGTGGAGTTTAACTGTCCCAAAACCACCATATGATTATGAGAGACGCCGTAGTGGAGGGCTCCGGAAATTTTCGACCACCTGGGGTTCTTTACCGTGAATTATTTATAACTGCATAGGGGTATGTTGATGTTCTTTGTTATGTGACGAACTATACGCTATAGCACATCAGAGAAAAAATAATTGCGACGTTCCCTGTCAGTGGTTTAGCTCTACGATATCCTTGGGCATTCCTTACTTCCTGTAAATGTTTCAGAGAGAGAGAGAGACTCTTTACGTGAAAAACTGGTTATTGGTAGTGCGCATATAAGCGTTTGTGTGTAACTCTGTCCAGGGATGGGGAAATGCATGGGGTTGAAAATTTCCCAGGGTAGATGAAAAATTATTAAAAGCAAAAAATACTAATACATACTAAATGCGTAAGTGAACGTGATAACAATATTAAGAAGTGAGGTGAGTGACCTAATTTGACGCGAGTAATTGAGAAAACGCACTACCTTATGTGCCCGACAAGTAGAAAAAAGACCACCCCACAGTTGCATGGAGAATATGGGATGGCATGAAATACAGGAAAACAAGGGCGAAAGATTAAAACATTCGTTGTTGGAAAGGTGAGCGACCTTGCTCGCAGAGCGGAGCTCTTATAGTTCAGGGCCCCATTGGCCGCGCACCACTGCACGCGCCGGCGGGATCGGCCCACGCTATATACTCCTGCGGCTCTGAGCTGGTCATCGCAGTACGCCGGGGGGAAGGGGGTGAGGGTGAAGGAATAAAGGTGGTAAATCGGCGTATGTACAAACTCCCGGGTACAGTGATATACAGAAAGAAGTTTGCGAGTACCTGAATTATTATCCTGGCATCGAGATACACTATTGTAATAGCGAACAGGCTCCAAGTTCATTCATTCATTCACAAAACTTTATTTGTGTCCTGAAGCCCGGCCTTTCCAGACCGAGGCGGGCCGTGTCCACATTCGGTACCGTCAGGCCGAGCCTTGTGGCATCCTCATGAACCTTCTGGACTGCCCGTAGTTGGTCTTGATGAGACGCGCTTCGCAGCATCGCCTGTTTGCTCGTAAATAAATAAAGGCCAAACTGTAGGCAGCTTTCTTTGCAGGCGTTTTACTGGCGTTTCAGTCGCCGGCGTCACTTGGCGTCGACGCTATACCGGTGACGGCGCCGGAAACGTCCCCTACAGGACAGTCCAGACATCTTCGGCGTCGGCGTTGACGCCGGAAGCTGTTCGAGGGACGGAGAAGCAATCAGAGCGCGGCTGGCACCTATATACTTCCGCCACGTAACGGCATGGTTAAAGTGTACTAGAAGTGTAGCATGACCGCTCGCTGCTCTCAAAATGGCTGCTGTCCGCCTCGGATCTATGACGTTGTCGCCGTGCCCCACGTAACCCGCAAGTTCTCAACTGACGCTTGTATTTGACTTAGCTTCTTCCTCAGAAACTTGGACAGCAGGCGCGCGGGGTTCATCGGTAGGCTTAGGAGGCCTGAGCGTATTGGCGCAATACGCGACCTCAATGATGTACGACAACTTCCAGGCTATGAGACCATATATTACTTCCAGGCTATGAGACCATATATTACGAGTTTGTGGTTTTTATTCTCAATAGTGGGCGATACAAGTAAATGATGAAAAACTGCATTTCTGGTGGCACTGTGATTTGTGTCCCTCACAAAAGAACTGCATAATAGACACCAAAACCTATAATCAGGAATATTTATTGTGGGTCCACTGAAGAACACTGTACACTGTGTTGCGAGGTTTCGAGTTCATTTCCTTTGCTCGCAATGTGCGACGCTGGGCTGGCGCTGGCCTAAATTGTGGTTGGTCGCGCTTTCTGGTGACATCTGTATCACGACGCCGAAAAACGCAAAGCCAGAAAACGCCGGCAAAAACGCTGCATGTGGTTCGGCCTTAAGGCTTATGGTCCGAAAAAAAAATTTGTAGTTATTCGGCCACGATATGAACCAGCGAAAATAAGTGATGTGTCATCATCTATAGCGGTTATTTGCCAGTTTCTACGCTATATAATAAATGTATTTAACGACTTTCGATGTTTTTTTCTCTTTCGTTCTACGTCGTCTTAGGTGGAAGCGATGATAAAAAATATAACCACGACCTTCAAGGAGTCGCTCTCTTCAAGACCGTGGATGACCGGCGAAACAAGACGAACAGCACTCAAAAAGGTGCCAGTTACAATCAATTAATTGGTTCCCCTTATCTCAGCAGTTGCCATTAATGCATCTCGTTTACAATCTCGAAGACTGAACAAATCATACTGTTTCACTTACAATGTCGTGTAGTTGACAAAGAAGCAAGTTTAGTAGAGTGCTTTTGTCCCATATATACACATTTTTTTATTTACCTTTGCTATACGGAATCGTGAAGTCGGATTCGACGTTGTGTCAACGCTTGACCATAATGAATAGCCGTTCAGATTCTTGATAGTTCGTTCCGTATGAGCAGGCTGGTGCATGACTGTGTTGGTCAGTGAGTCTCTAGATAAAACCTGCGTCAATACAACCGCTGTGCGCTTTTTACACAGCATTTACACTAATATGGCAGAGAAGGCTTGTAGCATGCTTACTTACTATGCATTGAATTCTTTATATATATTAAAGAAGTTCGTCTGTTACTTTCTCCTTTGTTTAACTCAGGTTGACAATATGTTGCACAAGATTGGATTTCCAACATGGATTCTGAATGATACCATTATGGAAAGCAAGTTTCAATACGTAAGTATAGGCCAGTTATACTAAGGTGGCATAGGGCTGATAATTACAATCCAGTAAAATCCCAATTTTCCTTCCTTCATTGAAGGTCGAGTCATTCAACATAAGCACACCATTCTTTAAAATTGTACTAATCTTTCAAGACAATGCTGCCATCAAGACGCTGCAATTACTTAGGAAGAAGCCAGACAAGAAAAACAGGCACGTATTTACAAATGCATTCCTCGCAACAATTTCTGTAGCCGTATCCACCAACAACTCGCACACTTTTGCGCAGGTTGCCGAAGTTCATCGTTCAGAAAGGTTTCAATACTTTCGCGAAAATGTCAACGCTAACAATTGTAATCAAAACGAGATTAATATCTGAATGCAAATCATCTCGTACTGTGAAAGAAATGAGTTGCAAAATGTTTCTTTGTTGGTAAACTTTTGTTGCTTACTTTTACAGCTGGATAACCTTCCCTACGGTGGTAAACGCCTTCTACAGCCCCACGACAAACGAGATGGGTAAGTAAATTGACCTCAGTTGTCAATACATGCATATTTATTGAATATATTCAGGAACGGGTAGCCAGTACTCTGCAGGCCCGTAAGATCTAAAGAGGCTGATGCGACGCCAAAAATATTCAGTTACACAATGGAGCAGTATTGACTGATTCAATACTGCTCCATTGACTGACATAGGGCATGTTTTACAGCACCTAAACGCAACTTGCACAGGCACAGTGCGGAATGACCTTGGAGGCATAGCTCCCTCCTGTTGCGATGATGAACAGCCACACATTAAGTCGTTCATGAGCTGGCGAATGTCATCTCAGCAGAACAATATCGATTAGGATCATCACTTGTTCAGACATTTGAATTATCGATTATACGTTAACCAGATGATCGATTGCGTTCTGCGTGATTGTAGTAACGCGGTGGCTTTCTTCCAGTGTTTCCAGCCGGAATACTCAGAGACTCCTTTTACCAGCACGGACTACCCCCGTACATACATCCTCTTTGTCCCTACAGCCTGCTCTACAGTGCACGGTGCAGCCTAGGGCTGTAGCCACGCCAATTAGTCACTTGCCTTTTCCTGTACGCCTTCTCTATGTGTCATACAAGTGACACCGTCATAAGTGTGCCCCACCACGGTGGCCTAGTGGCTAAAGTACTCGGCTGCTAATCCGCAGGTTGCGGGATCGAATCCCGGCATCTCCGATGAAGGCGGAAACGTTGTAGGCCCGTGTGCTCAGACTTTGGGTGCACGTTAAAGAACCTTAGGAGGTCAAAATTTCCGCATCCCTCCACTGCGGCGCCTCTCATAGTCATATGGTGGTTTTGGGACGTTAAACCCCACATATCGATCAATCACCATCATACGTGTCAGTGGTTCCCGTTTTTTTTTTCTTTCTCTATTTGTTTGCAGATACTGAAGTCCTTAGTCGGGCCAAAGCAAGAGTGGCAACATCATTATACATAAACGATATCAACAGTAATTAAAACTGTCCGCGACATAATCGAACGCAGTTTTTTTTTTTTTGGAAACGAGCCAATTCCAAACCGAAACTAGCTCAAATAAGGCTCTGTTGGCACGTACATACTCTCAACTTTCCTTTGAAACAGTAATGAGAAATAATTATTAGTAAGTGATTAAAACATACTGTTCTAAATGAAAGATGAGCGTATGTATGTGCCAATACGGCATTATCCGATGTAGTCTCGGTTTTGAATATGGCCCATTTCGAGAGAAAAATAAAAGGCTCCACATAGGTGATAAATATGATTACAATCAACAACAAGGAAAAGTGATTTGCAGTTTTGAGCATACAGTATTATAACAGTGATAAAACATGCGCAAACTACAATCTAATACATAAGATAAATTACACGCAATGCATCAAACGAATATCAAACGCAAGAAGCAACTGCCTTAATTGCTACACAGTATAAACGAAATTTTATGTGTCAACAAAAAGGTTGCTTAAAAGGTGAACGCATGACTCTATTGTATTATAGTTACCTACTACTTCCGGTAATTTATTGCATAGCGATATTGCATGGGGGAAAAAAAGAATGTTGAGGTATGTCAAAGGGGTTGTGTCACCGAATTTGTGGCTTGCGCGTTCCTTGCTGCAAGCGTTTCTTAAAGCTTCCAGGAAGCATGATCGATACACGCATCAAGATTAATTTATTATCGCCTTTTTCATGTGGTTCATCTTCGGTTTCGGTTTCTGGGCGCCGAATCGGGCTGTGACGTGGCAGTGTTGGTAGGTTTCACCACCCAAGCCTGGTATAAGCACCTGCCGAGTATAGTATGCTCTGGCTCATACGTGCCACACAAGTATGCCAGCAAAATAAGAAGACAACAACAACAACAACAACAACAACAACAACAACAACAACAACAACAACAACAACAACAACAAAAAACAAACGCGCCGAAAGGTGCCATGGTTAACTGGATCGTCCGCGAGTGATGTTGCTACCGACGCTCTGCCGGTAGATGTTAAGCAGAGGTACGGACGTCCCTCACGTCACTACAGATGTGGTGTTGATTGATTGATTTGTGGGGTTTAACGTCCCAAAACCACCATTTGATTATGAGAGACGCCGTAGTGAAGGGCTCCGGAAATTTTGACCACCTGGGGTTCTTTAACGTGCACCCAAATCTGAGCACACGGGCCTACAACATTTCCGCCTCCATCGGAAATGCAGCCGCCATAGCCGGGATTTTATCCCGCGACATGCGGGTCAGCAGCCGAGTACCTTAGCCACTAGACCACCGTGGCGGGGCTACAGGTCTGGTGTGACTTCACTACAACGTTCGTCGCCTTTTATATAAAGCTACGTCACTGTTGGCGCGTTAGCGATGGGACTCGATCGGGAGAATGAGCATTTAGGTACACTTTGGATGTGAATTAATACGCACTAGAAACCTTTGCTGTGTCCTACCTTTCGTGCAGGGTGTCCTTGCATACTGAAGAAAGCCACAGCAGCCTTGGTAGGGCATCGAAATTTTATGGAACCACCCCTTTAGGAAACATTAAACGGCTGCTTAACCGTTTTTCTTGGGTTTTGTACGAATGCTAAGGCCTTTCTTAGATGTAATTTTTTTTGGCAGGTCTGTCAACTACGGTGCGATTGGCACAGTCATTGGACACGAAATGACACACGGATTCGACAACCAAGGTGAGTGTTATGAGTATAGGCATTACATTGCTTCTACAGCTGTCACCGCGACGAATTCATGCCGAGTAAGTACGTCCTCCGCGCTTATGGGATGGGACATCCTTACTGCGTGAATGCGAAACAAAATATTGATGTTGTTCTCCACTGCAATTCACGGGACAAGAAGGACTGACAGTACTTGGCGCTGCAGCGCAATGTCCTGCCAGTCTTTCCGATTGTGATTCCCACCCCACATATTCATGCGTGATCGAATTCTTAGATATTTGTGATGCATCACACATGTCAGCCCTGTCTATACCATTTTAAAACATTAGTTTTTGTATGGAATGCACCTTTTTAGCGATCATTTGCAAGTGCTCCATACACGCAATTTAATCGAGAAATAGCGAGGCATCTGGTGCTTCAAATGCATGAGCAATCCAATGAACGATTGAGAAGAAGCCACCTGAGCCAATGCATATATGAACTACCATCACGACACTGCGAAAGTAGACTCAGTAGGTGACGCGCCGCTGGCTATTCTGTCTCGTTGATTCGCTCAACATCAAGAATGTGTGCTTCTCATTATTCTAGCTCCCTAAACGCTACACCAGATAGCATGGCTGGCGATAACAAAATGACAACGATGACATGATAACGAAGACGTGTTTGTGTGGGGGGTACCCTCTCGCCTACGTGACATGCTCGATTCTTCTGCCATTGTTTATGCTATATTAGGTGCCACTTTTCATTGCGCTAACGGTTTATGGTAGCAGGCAGTCTAAGACTAAAAATATGCAAAATACACTTCCCTTAAAAGAGATGTACGGAAAGCGAAGCTTTAGAGAAAGGAAGAAACATGGATGTAGTAAACTGACTTGTGCGTAGAAATATCTATGAATCAATAAATAAAGTACAATGATCGAAGGTGTGTAGGAACCTGAAGCAACCACAAATAAAAGAACGAGCAAGAATAATGTGTGGGTCCTGGTAAATGTAGGAATCAGTTTAACGTCAGGTTCTTTGAGAGTGTGAAGTAGAAACATTAGTGGGGTGGGCCGAGCCCAGCCTCGCCTAGTGTATTTATTCACTATGGTACAACGACGAAACTAATGCATGATTATTGCGACGCCATTCCTGTAACTGTGTAAAGCAGGTTCGCCTATCTTGCGCGGTTCTGAAGCATATAACACTGGCCATTTTGCAAGCATCGTACTCTAACGTATTCTATGCTTGCAAAGACAGTTCAATCTGGGAAATATCGACGCATCCGTTGTCCTGCGTTGACGGTTCACCACCCTCACCTTCCATGCGTTCCCGCCTACGTTCGCACAAGCTGCTCAGTGTGTTGCAAGAGCTTACAGTTCGTTTTGCCATGACGCGTATGTATGTATCAGGTGCTGTTACATGAGCAGCCGTATGGTCTTTGGAAAACCAAACAACCTGACGATCAGTTTCGCATAGATATTACACGGTGATTTTTTTTTCTTTTTTTGGCTCTGAGCAGGTATACACAAACTCGCACCATCATGCTGGTATATATAGATGCCGCTTTATATGAGTCGACTTACAAGTGCCTCAGCTGCCCTTTTTGAAATCGCAGTAGCTGCGGTGTTCGATAGACTTCTTGTTGTGTACTGTATAGTTTGGGGATGCGTGACAGCGCGAGATAGCTTTTTATTGAACTTTTTTTTATCAAATAATCCAGAATGATGTTGAGAAATCGCTGTCCAAATTGTGCAAAGCTAGCATTGAAGAAATACATCGACTTCCCTTGCTGAAGTTAAAAAAGTGCTTTTACAGGGAAGAAGTTCGATGAGGATGGGCGGCTGAGAAACTGGTGGAGCAATTCGACACAAAAGAAGTTTGACGCCAAGTCAAAGTGCTTCATAGACCAATACAGCGCCGTGTTTAGTGAACTGGCCAACAGAACGGTGAGCGATAGCCAAAAGCCATTACTCAGAATGCTCAAGTTTTTGCACTAAACCTGACAAACATTCGAACATGCTTACCAGAGGGTTGTGTTCGTTATAGGCTTGCGCAGAGTACCCTTTCGGTGGGAGGTGGGGGTCGAAGGCTCGTCACAGCACACCCCACCCAATTATGTCAGCGTAAGGGGCTGTATATGCGCCCCCCCTCCCCCTCTTTATTGTGTCACTGTGTGGGGCTGAATTTGCGCCACCTACCTCTCTTAAGTTTACTGACATGCTTTGGCCGCAAATAACACACACACACAAATTAAAGAAACACTCAACGACAAGCACAAGCCGCTTGTGTTTGTCGTCGAATGTTTCTTCACTTTGTGTGTGTGTGTGCGTGCGTGTGTGTGTGTGTGTGTGTGTGTGTGTGTGTGTGTGTGTGTGTGTGTGTGTGTGTGTGTGTGTGTGTGTGTGTGTGTGTGTGTGTGTGTGTGTGTGTGTGTGTGTGTGTGTGTGTGTGTGTGTGTGTGTGTGTGTGTGTTATTTGCGGCCAAAGCATGTCAGTAACCAAGTACCCACTAGGCGAACAATCAGTATTGTTACTCTCTTAAGTGACTAGGGTGTAAGTATTTGTCGCCTTGAAAAAAAATTATTTACCTACCCCCTTACACGACACTTTGTTAGGCATGTTGACGTGCCCATGAAGCCCATAATAAACACACAACTGATAAAATTTGCAAAGACGTTTATATACATTATAACGCTTGGCTGAAAACCAAAAAAATTAAGCTTAAGCTGCTAGTCGCAACTGCTTCGCATCAAGTCGATCCCCACATTGCATGGGATCTGCCAGATTTTTTTTTTCGACAAATAAATCTTAAATCTGCCCTTATGCTTTCCTTTCCAGTTGAACGGCGTGAACACGTTAGGAGAAAACATCGCCGACAACGGGGGACTCCGAATGGCATTCAGGGTGTGTATTTTTTTACACAGTGGTCTTCTGGCTTGCAGGGTTCCAGCAAACGTGTCACTCGGAAATATCACCATATAAACAAATATATATTTCCTGTATCAACACGAATGTCGTCCTTGGGCTTCCTGAAAAAAGTTTGTCTACGCTGAAAAGCAAGAGGGTACGGTAAAATTCAATGCAGCTTCAGTATCAGCACGAGACTCAGTAAAAGGCATGACTAAAAGTGCAGTAGTATTGAAGCTCCTACGAACGGGAAGTCATAACACTCGGTTGTATTAGGTTGCGACAATTCTAAGCAAGAGAATCAGCAGAAGCCGGAGCATCAAAATGTTCAAAGGCAGCTGGATAAGATTCTGCAGCAGTGAACATTTTTCATGAGTAAACTTGTCTTATGAGGGGTCTTCGCTGCCTCAGAGAAAATCAATCAACTCGCCAAAGCACTGGCTCTGGAAATACTTTTAGCAATGATCGAATACTGTTCCAGAAAACATATTTCCCATCGTAAAAAAAAGTAGGATACAAAACGGCTGTCGTCACCTTCATTGCTTCACTACATTCAAGTGTTCGCTCTAATGAATTTACTAGGTTAAAAATGCTTAATGTATCCGCCATTCATGTGAAGCAGCTACCATTGAGAAGAATAAATTATCATTTTTGGTTATACTGCTCAAGAATTCCAAGGCATATCTAAACAATGACAAAAAAGTGTTATTTATTTAATGAAACTAAAGGAACCGAAACCGTTAAAACTCGTTAATCGGTGACAACACATCGCATCAAGTGAAGGAACCTGCAAAAGTTGCTAGAAACTATGATTAATTTCGTCTGCAAGAACACAACGGTGATTGCATCTCTAGAAGTGCGATTGACTTTCGTTCTTCGCTTAGTGAGCGTCTGAGCTGATGACCGTGCACAAAAGCGGTTATCAGAGTTTTGTGCTATTGCATGGCTTTATTTTTTCAGACACTTGACGAACAACTTAAAGCGTTCGAAACACCGGATGTTCGCCTTCCGGGACTCGAAAATTACACATCCAAGCATCTCTTCTTCCTCTCGACCGCTTACGTAAGTCTGCGTGTTTCATGTTCTGCGTATGTAGGCCTCTCTGAATCAACTGTAACTCGTAAGAATCGTCAAGAGGGAGACAACTTAGGATACAATACTAAGCGAGTGTGAATTCAGGATAGCACATAGCCTCTGCTTTGTGGATTATTTTACTAAGCATGATGACGCCATTTCCAAGCCCATCCTCTGCATTGTGGCTACATGCAAAAACAATCCCGAGCCCGAAAGAACCTTACTCGATCAAAGCTGTTGCTGAGTCATCCACTGTACGGCATACATCGACGACATATTGCATGGTACCGACGAATAAACCATACAAGTAGATTTTAACGATCTTTAAGCCAATTTTCAACGCTGCGAAAATGTAAATTGCATACACGTCGGGTATCCGTCTGAACAGCTTTTTTTTTTGTCACACTAGAAGCATAAACGGGAAGTTTTCGTGTAGTACAATACACTTCTCACAATACAAGACGCAGAGCATACCAAACAAGAAGTGAGTTTTTTAATAAGCGAGAGGACGTGTGTAGACGAAAACCGGACAATGCCCACTTATTTAAGACTGCTTTTCCAATCGCATTCTCTGGTTCATCTGACGTTCTCCTCACCCTGACTTCCTTAGTCGATTTCAGAACATGCTAGCGTTCGTTTTCCGTAATGTGACGTCAAAACTTTTCAACTCATACACAACTATACAATGGATGGTTACGTCGAGAGTACGCAAACTCATTCGATTAAACGCGCAAGATTAAACTTAGGTGGAATAACCTGAAATGCTGTATAGCAACTGCCTAAGCAAAAACAAATACAGCATATCCACGGAGTGAATGATGATGAGTGGGGCGACTCATCCGTCCGTCCATTCGTCCGTCCGTGTGTCTATCCGTCAATGCGTCCGTCCGGACACACGGACGGACTAAGGCACGGAAGGATGGATGGACATACATACAAACGGAGAGAAGCATGAACGGATAGACAGAAGCATAGACGGACAGATGGACAAACGAAAGCAAGAACGGACAGACAGACGAACGGAATAAAAGAACGGAGGGGCGAACGGACGGACGGACGGATGGACACATGGACGGACGCTTCGCCCCACTCATGATCATTCACTCCATGCCGTGAAAACCACTAACATGATCTAGTGTTATCATTCCCCAATTACATATACACACAACGCCATCTATTGAGCACGGCAAACTAGAGTTGGCTACATACCAGTGCTACTACTATTACAGAGGAGAGAACAACCCACGTCTTAAGAAGCTTCACCCTTTAAAACATATTATGTCACGAAGAAAACTATCAATGTTATCAAGAGCAATGTCTCGTGACTCCTACTTTAAAAGAACCTTAGGGTTTTGGATGTGGCCATGGCCCCAACCACATTTACTAAACACATTTACTAAACACACTTTCTAAACACATTTTCTACATACAAAGCACAAGATGTCGTGTCCGGTTACGCCTGTACTTCGTCGAAGATTCCCGTGGGACGGATTTCTGTTCTCCCACAGTTGAGTACGAAGTGCTATAAATCATTAAACTTTTTTTTTTTTAGGGACAAAGCTCCTTAGGCAGCGGGTCGTTTCCTCCTCTGTAGTCGTAGTAGTAGGATGTAGCGCACCTCTATTTTATGAGTGCCTCAATAGATGGCGTTGCGATAGATTGTGGACTATATGGTGTTAGTGAAGTAACAACTGATGACGTTAGCAAAGTAACAACTGAGAAGCTTATTCGCGTTCATATACACCTGTGAGAACGTTTCGTGCGTCATTTGTGCGTGAGAAACGCGAGGCACGTTTGGATCTGCTTGCCACCCTGCGCGTGTCTTCCCATTTGTTGCTATCGCGTTCATTGCTTCGTCTTTGCGGCAAAGCTGTGACTTTTCTTACCGAGTTTTCCCGATTTCTAAAACAGTGGTTACGGACGGCGGCGGCCGCGGACAACTACGGCACACACAAGCCGTGTTGTGATCTCACAACAGCTTTCTCTGTAAAAGCCGCACATGTGCGGCTTGGGGAAAATGTGACACCCTTTGGTACAGCATCGCTACAGATGGTAAAGCACATAGCATTTTGTGCTCGCTGTACCTCCTGAACTCGTTCAGAATTTCCTTATGTATAGGTAGCTGTAGTAAACTAAAAGAAGTGAAAATGCTATTGGCCGCGAGATCGAGCAGAGTCGCCGCCTGGCGGCAACTGGCCGAAACGGTGAAGTGTCAATTGCTCCTTGCGTCATCGGCTAGCCCCGTCGTGTTTATGTGCGCGTACGTCAAGCTCGCTCTCAAAGTGTGGTTTGTCCGGTCATGTCAGCGCGAGTGTAACTGTTTCTACGTATGCCTGAAACGAGGTACGAAAGCATTTGGTCTTGCTTGGCTGCCAATGCATTGCAATGAGATCGGCGAGTGCAACTCTCCAGAGTGCTGTTCATTGTCGTCGTACCCTCCATTCACCAGAATAATTTCAGAGTGGGAGCCACTTTCTGTTTCAAGCACTTGGCAAAATGCTCTTGGAATCCTCCCAAACATGAGGACTACTAAATGCTGTATGAATGCAGCACTTTATGGCGACTCAGTTGTAAAAAAAAAATCAGGCTCTAAGCCATGCACTTGCGCATTGTTGGTAGGTGTACAACTACGGCACTGCAGTTTATCGATCATGCGAGGAGCCTTAGTTGTGTTCATCTGGTCGTGGTACCACTTCACAGAAAAATTACTATCACCTAAGCTGTGTGACTTCGGTACTTACACTGTACTTAAAATAGAGTTACCATGCGCAACCGTGTGCTTAAAATTAGGAACGCTTTAAAGAGTCCAGACGTTGAAAATTAATTCAGACGACATGCCCTATATGTAACGTTATATATTTCACTGAAGATTCCATTTTTTTTACATTTTTTTAGCCTTTGTGTGGCATTGTTAGTGACCGACAGAAAGTAGTGGTAATTTTTTGTCTGAAAAAAAAACATGCTTGTCCCATTAACCAGGCCTTTGTTGTAGCACCGTAATGCACGTAATTCATCGATGGAAGCTTTCTGCTAAACTCTTATATAAGTTTTTATATTTTTACTGCTGCAAGAGCACGTGCATACACGTGGTAAACGCAGCGTAGCGCAAAGCGCTGTCAGCCACTAAGCTTTCCTGACTAGACTTATCGGCTGCCCCACATTTCATGTTGAACAGAATGAGAGAAAAAAAATCAAATGCGTATAAGGTGCGAACGATGGTACTACTGATCGAATCGCACAGATTTGCGGGCTCTCTACAATCTTTCTTTTTTTTTGTAGTATGCAGGTGACGAAGATGTAAATAAGTAGTTCAGTCGCGCTACAGCAGTGCGTAGCAGACGAACCACAAGCTAACCACGTACAAACAACACAGCAAAGGCGTGATTTAGTGCGAAAGCGTGAAGAGAGTCACCCAGGGCGAGTATCACTATGAAAGACAGGGTGCGTTTTACTCGCGGGTGATGTTAAGGTTGCATAGGCGTCGCGCACCGATTCAGTAGAGAAGAGCCTATAGATAATAACAGTGAAGTGTAGTCGACGCATTTCATCTGCCAATCGGCTGAGACCGCACGCAACGAAGCGCCGCTGCGTGTATTTGTACACGCGCCGTCGACCGCCTATCCACACTTTCGCGGGAACGGTGCTGCCACCTATAGCCTGATTTCGCCGCGAATAGACGGCGAATAAACAGCGTCGATAGCACAAAGAAAACATTACAATTCGGACAGTGTCTCGCTAACTTAACGCGTGTGTACTTCCCTCCAAAATGTGTTACGAAAGATTTTCTTCAACTGTTCAAACAATAATCTTTTATTTATTATCCACCCCGCAGGTATGGTGTGGAAGTTCTCGTGCAGGCGCCTTGCGCTTGCAAATCGAATACGACCCCCACAGCCCGCGCAGACAAAGGTGACTTTTTTTTTTGCTGCTCATTCTTGCACTGGGTCAACGTTGGTTACCTCACAGCACATGAAAACTAATCTTCCCTGAATAAGTCTTCTTAGAGATACATGTACAATTTCAAAATATGCTGCAGTTGGGTGCCCTGAAGGGTCATTTGGGACACAATACTGCGAGTGAGCAGCGCAAAAAAACAGCGCTTGTGTGTTCTGCTTCTCCGCTTCAGTCAAGTTTTTCGCGCTGTTTTTTTTTTTCAAACTATGAATGTCTATTTTACGTTTGCACTGACAACATGCCTTGAATTGCTTTACTGTTAAAGCATTCAAGCCATCACGGCGTGATTTCCCGAACGTGGACTTTCACTTCCCCTATCACCTACACAATGTTGTTGCGCGGTCTTTTGATGAGTTCTCCCGAGAAATTACAGTTCCAAAACTAAGCCATGTGATTCAGATTATGGTGAAATTGAAAGCATGCCAAGTTTTCACTCAAATAAACAGACCAAGAATAGGGTCAAGAGAAGTGCAGCATAAAACTCGAGAAAAATGCATGGACAAACAAGTAATGATACACACAACACAGGCGCTGTGTTTTATGAATCTTTCATTGTCCGTGTTTCTGCCATAATGCGTTGAAATGCAATGCGTTGTGTGCACCATTGTTTATTTGCTCAAGTTTCTTAAACGCTGCGCAGCTGCTATTAGGATCAACCAGATCCCGATGTATTATTACAACCAGATAGCCCGCCATCGTCACTTAAGCAAGGGTAAATCAAGGATCGAGAAAATTCTGGAATTGGGGTAATGATACAAATTTAAAAATAATTTATCCCTATATATCTTTGAGAGCGATAATAATATGAAGTTATGAGAACAATATTGTAATACTACTGCTACTACTAATAATAATAATAATATAATAACAATATTAATACGTCATGAGGTCTAACATCCCCATATCGAAGGTAAGAGGCAGCGTCTCTGATCAAACAAACAGAACTCTTATCATCGGAACGAGGAACGCCAGGTCAACGAAGCGATTAAGATTGTACTGACTGCCTTAAAGCACATTGTAGGTACGGTGGCTATAGAAACAAATGGCTTCTAGTGCATATTTTTAATACGTCCTCGTTGTAAACTCTATGAAGCGTTCCATTTCTTGTGTAGCTTCAATTTCACAATGCACTTTACCAGCTAACGTACAGTAGTGCCCGGTCACATATCTGACTGTTCATTTGCGCGAGCATCTTATTCTCGGGGCAGTGTACGGTCTGCAGCGTCCACACCCCATACTGCACAAGCACCACTCTCCCTCATTAACCTCTCCTACGCTGGTGTGTGCTCTCCTTCTTTCTCCCACTCTCCACGACAAGCGGGGCGCAGCAAATGATTGCATCTAACTATCTCTCACTCTCTTTCTAAGGGCATACGCCCGTAGGCGGCGCAAGCGTCGTGGCGCAGTATAAAGTGTGCGAGTTCTTTGTGCCCCCGTGATCTCTCTCTCTGCACCGGTGCTCGAAACGCCATGAACGTCAACGTCAGCGCTAGCCGAAGCGGCAGCGCCACCGCCGCGGAGCAGAGGAACGCTCGGGAAGCCGAACGTAAACGTCAGCGTCCGCAAGCGGGCCGCGAACTTCGGGCCAGGAAAGGCGAACGTAAACATCAACCTTAGCAGGAAACTTCTACTGAAGCAACATGGGCACGGCACGCCCAAGTGGAACGTCAGCGTTATAAAGGTGACAACGAAGTCGAAGCGCAACGGTAGCGTCGAGTGGCAATTCCCCGATCCCGGAGCGACGAGAACGTGCGAGTCTGCGACCAGACTCACCGTCAACCAACGACTTCGCATCCCACTATAATTGCCCGTAGGGGGAGATGATGTCTAGCTTTAATAGTTACACGCGGTAGCATTGTTCACACATTAAGAAAGAACTCTCAAACGCACGACCGGCGTGATCAAATTTGTGCACTACTGAAAGAAAAAGTCTGCCCGATTGGGCTCAAACCTAATTGTGTGCATTAAACTACAGCGAAGATGTACTGCAATGTTTTTTTTTGTTACAATGACATTCGTATCACATCTCCCTCCGTGTTGCTTTCCTCCTCCTCTTACGCTTTCTTTCTTTTTTTTTTACAGAATAAACGTATCTCTAAGGAACATGAAATCGTTCACTACGATATTCCGTTGCAAACGAAACCAAGAAAATGACCTTCAAGCCGAAAAGCAACCAGACTTGCGTGCTGTGGTGACTTAGCTGTAATAAAAATTGATTTTTTTTTTCAAATCTATGGTTTCGTAATATCTGCCGTGCTTGCGGTGTACCAAGACATCAGGATGGCTGACAAGTGTTAAAAACGTTCACGTGTATTCGGATGTGGCCTCTGTGGTCGTCTCCGAATGCTCCCTGTTGGAGCTGATCACGGAGGCCACAATTCGGAGCGCCAAAGTGAAGGGGCCATATAGAGCGGCGGATGCGGTGGCGTCCAAAATTACGAGATATGCTAAGTGTACGCGGTATGGATCTAGTCTTGAGCCACGACGCATGATTGATTGATTAATTGATTGATTGATTGATATGTGATTGATATAGACTTCCACTTTACGCATGGGACACCATTTATTATACCATGCGAAGTGCAGGTGCGAGAATTGCGGATTCGGTATCGTAATCTTTGATGAGTCCTCAAGAAGGTAATGTTTATTGAACATTGCTGCTGTTACATAAGCTGGAAGAGGTATGATTAGCACAATCGGACCATCAACGGATGCTCGGGCGGGTGAGTCAGCCATGTCATTTGTAAGTACACCACGATGACCTGGCACCCATATCAATCGCACTAGACAAACGTTTGCTGGGATCAATGATGCTTGTCTAAATCTTCGTCGTTTGTTTTTCTTTACTTCCTTCTCTCCTTTTTTTCACCTCCCCTATCTCCATTTCCTCTATCTCTTCCCTGCTCCCGAAAGAGTATACGCAGACACTGTCAGCGCCCTCTGGAGGGGCACTGTGCCCCTCCAGGTGGCAGTTGCCAGCTTGCTCTCTCCCTCTTTCCTCTGAGTCGTTGTGTATCTCCGTATGCAAATGAAACAAACAAATAAATGATGATGATGATCACATGAAACAGAAGGACCAGCAGCGGTTGGCGATTACGTTACAACGGCACCTTCTCAGTTGAATTTTTTCCACTCAAACGTGATCTGTTACAACATCAACCAACGTTCTTTCACAGCCGGCTCTCGCACTGTTAGCAACAGCTAGTGCATCCCGAAAGGCGATACGTGGGGGATTTAACCAATTTAGGTGCGACCAAACAAAAAAAAAACTGCTAGGGCTGCTTCACGTTTTATTCCTATATGAAAACCAAACGATCGCCCTCAAACTTGTACGATGTGCGGCATGTATGCACGGCCTGTCAGCAGCATCTTGGCGAGGAAAAACAAAAAGACACGAATAATATTTCCACGTCAACCACGGCAAGAAAGCGGCAAGGAATTACACGGCAAGGAAGCGGACAGAAAACCACGCCTCAATAACTCAGCTGAAGACCTAAACCGCGATTTCGACAGTGATGGATTGCTCGTGGTCACACCGTTGAAAACTCAGCCCTGCAAAATACGACCGGTAAGTTCACCGAGAAAGGAATCAAACTATGCGAGATGTCACAAAACCAGCATCGTAGACCAACCAATCATTGATCGTTTCATTCCCTTATATCCCACTGCCGTTTCCCCCTGACGTAGCCTGTTACTTTTATGTTTCATGGTGGTAAACAGTGTGAAAGCAAAGAAATAGACTAAGTGCATACAGCACCACGCGCGACTCAACTGAAATTTTCAACAAAAAAGGAACATACAAAAATCATTGAGAAATCCAGTCGAAAGTCGGTGCTGTGCCATGTCCACTCAGTTCATTTCCCTATTTTCGCGCTGTCAACCCCAATGAATCTACACCAGCTCGCTTCATTTTACATCTAACATTTATGCATGTCGACCACGCGGGTTTTAAGCCTCTGTCATGCTCGGTGGACTTGACTTGTAGGGAATTGATCATCAGAATGTAGACAGTGACAGTGACCTGGGTCACTGTTTACAAGACGGGATGTTCAGACAACCGTCTTCGGAGCTCGGACAAGCTCGCCGCAACGGACAACGTTATGATTTAGAATACAAGGAGAGTCACGGTCAGTAAACATATCACTCTCTGGAGGCTGAACCTCTGAATCGGCGACAGCTGCGATTCTCTCGTATCCATTGGCTGAATTCGACGGTGACCTTTTTTTTTTTTTTTGCACGCAACTCACCACCACCATTTTTGGATACTCGGCGGGACGAAGGTATCTCCCGATTTCCAGTTTACCCTACCCAGTGCGAGCTAATAGCATTTCATCCCTGCTAACTTAATAATTTCAGCTCTCTTCCTTGATCGCCTACTTTTCCTGTTCTTTGGTAACCGTTCTGACGCTCTTACTGTACTGTTGTCGGTCCTACCCATTACGTGGCCTGTCCTGTCCGATTTCATTCCCTAGACGCCAGCTAGAAAACCGGCAATGCATCCATCTCAGTCGGAAGTCAAAGCTATCTTCCCATTTCGCAGGATGTAAAGTTGGGCGAGTTGGTTTGAATGCATTCCTGGTAACGTTTTGGCATGCACACAGTGGCAGGGCAACACTGAAGGCGAAAAGACAAACAAGCGGGAACCAAAAATGAGTTTATTGAAATATACATGAAATATATACCCCAGGGTGGCTCAAGAGCGCATGTGCGTAAAAACTAAACAAAAAAAGCAATATAAACACAAAAGAAATACTTATAACACATCAAGACACCAATTTTTACAGAAGTAGCATCTACATCGTGCAGCAGAATCTGAAAGTCGAGTATTTCTAAAAAAAGTGAACTTCTTGTGAGTGCAATGAATGGGCTGCTCACGCATCTATCAGCACACCTTCCGATACGAAACGCTTCTCGTAATTCCCGAGTTAGCTTGTTTTTGTGAAAAAAAAAATGAAACTATCGGGTCACGCCAAACAGGATAACACTGGCAGCTGCTGGAATAATCAGCTACGTGGGAATGAATGCTATTTTCAAAAGATTCCAAGTATTCATTAAGGCAAGGGTTAATGCACCGGCAAGTCTGACCTATGTATACACGACCGAAAGTCAGGGAAAATAAATAAGCTACCCCTGTCCTGCACCTAACGAACCTTCCACATTCTCTTGAAGGCAAAAACAATTTTTCTTCTTAACTTCGTCAAACTTTCACTCCTTCTCACGACAGATGCGTTGAACCTTATTAGGTGAACTTAAAACAACCTCAACACCAAAACGATGGTGATATGCTTTAGCTCATGTGAAAACCGATGAATGTAAGGTAAAACAGCAAAGCATTTTCGTTGTCATTTATTGCGGACGCGTGCTCTGGTTCACGCTTCAAAATCCCGATAATCTTTTTGATGGGTCTGCTTAACCAAAACGATGCTGATATGCCTGAGATTATGTGGAAACCGATGAATGCAAGGTAAAGCAGCAAAGCGCTTTCGTTGTTTTTATTGCGGACGCGCGTTCTCTTCCACGCTTTAAAATCCTAATATTTTCGACGGCTCTGCTTATAACATTTTCTGGGTATGCAGCCATTATTAGACGGTTGATTTGACATGAAAATGCCAAATTTTATGAATACATGACTTCGACAAGGCACTCCTTAAACAAGACACGGGCATTCCATTTATTTACAATTTTGGAATGACCTGAGCTAAAGTTGAGAAGAGATTTTACTGTCCTAGGATTACACAACCAACACATGTGTCCTGATTGCAGGTGCAGTGTTAAATCTAGAAACTGCAACTGGTTATTATGAGCAACCTCATGTGTGAACTTAAGACCCATTCCATATTCCCTAAACACTCTCAGAACATTCACAACACTACAACCTTGCAAAATCATCAACGAACCGAAAAACCTTTTTGGCCAGACCAAGCGATATTTTATGAATATCCCTGTGTACGCCGGCCAAGAAAGTATGGCTGAGAACAAGGGCTACTTTCGAGCCAATGCAGACTCCTCAATTATGGACAAACTTTACACTCTGCCATCCAACAAATGTAGAATGCCAGCAAAAGGTCACAATTCCCAAAAAATACCAACAGATACCCCGGTATAAATCGTAAATTCTACTTCATCATTATAATCAGAGATACATGACCTGACATTTTTTATTAGTTCTGTGTGGGGGATAAAATAGTCAACACTGAAGGCACTACAACTTCCCGAGTTTTCACTACTTAAATATTTAACGACAACCTCTGAATCAGGTATTACTTGCGGGTCACAAATGTTCATTGAAAAGTGTTTTTGAAGATAGTTGGCTACTTGCGATTTCAACGTACTTCTTTCAGAGACTATCACTCTGAACTGTCGACCTGGCTTGTGGGTTTTACAAAACAAGAATACCTCTAAATGCACACTGATTTCTTGACTGCTGAAGCCAAGCTTTCTAGGTTAAATGAAAAAAAATCCACAGCTCGTTGCTTAACCTTCTGGGGTTTTATATCATTTTTTTAAATCATATATCAATTTTTTTGGTAACAGCTTGATTTGCATTTTCACTAAAGACACCATCCGACATTAACACGAAGCAACCCTCCTTGTCCACCGTGACAACGCGTAGTCGCCTCGGGAAAAGATAATAGGCAACTAAATCTACTTTATGTGGCAGTCCTCCTTATAGTCCTGCTTACAGTCCTCGTCTTATCTATTACATCAACACATTCATGTGCACACCTTGAGCGTTCATCTCTTGGTGACTAGACTAGAATGGCTGTCGAGGCAGCCAACTTTTCCGGTGGGTTCAAAACTGGTTCCACCGCAAACTTCAGTCCAAGTTTCAGCAAAACTTCATCACTTTCCGGTGCAACGTAGTTCCCGAGACGAACTAGTCTTCCTTCGGCACTTGGAGCCTTCTCGTTAGTCGGCAGGTTTGGTCGAGCGGTCTTCCAGAGCCACTCAGTGGTCCTGTCTGATGTCGTGCAGCAGTCTATAAAAGCATACGTCTGCCAGATGAGTGAACGCATCAATCGTGACAGGTTAAGCGTAAACATTCTTTGTGAAAGCGTGCTTGCCTCCATGATTCAGCGGCCCCAATTCTGCAGATTGTTCTAACGTGACTGACCAAAAGTTTCAAAAAGCCGCACATTGCTTGGACATCCGTTGGGCACATCGAATGGCGAGCAGTCACGAGGCCACCCTTGCCTTGCATACGCACACTGCTATTCTTGAAGCGACGTCCACTGGGGTAGCAAGGGGAGAGTTATAATACATAAGAGCCCACGGTACTAGAGATATAATGCAACAGAATAGGATAGCCAGAGTGAACAGAGGAAATGCCCCAGACAGGCTGGCCGACGTTTCGATAGGAGGACCTATCTTTGTCAAAGGTTCCGTGTAATACTTGGCGTGTTAGTTTCAAGGGGATTAGTAATGCCTATCTTTGTCAAAGGCGCCATGTTATCGTTAAGGTGTTAGTTTTAAGGGGGGTTAATAGTGACATCACTACCAACCCCCTTAAAACACACGCCAAGGGTGACACGGCGCCTTTGACAAATATAGGTCCTATCGAAACGTCGGCCAGCCTGTCCGAGTCACTTTCACTGTTCACCCCGACCATCCCACTATACGTGTTTCCGTCTGTCGGCTCCCATCTAGATTTTGAATGTAACAGGATAGAAAATTGGACGAGTTGGTTTGAGGACATTCTTGGCATAAAGTTTCGGCGCACACACGGTTGACGGGAAAACGGAAGGCGAGGAGACAAACAAGCGCAAACTCAACTCGGTTTATTGAAAGAATATTGCCGAAACATTTGGGTTCGAACCATGGATTGGAGTAACGTTCGAGAAACACGCATGTGTGCGAAAATATAGAGAACGAAATCGGCCGTAATTTTTTTAATCTTTTATCTATCTTTCCGGCTTTTACTCTATCTATATCTTATTTCAATCTTGCCTGTTTCATCTCTTCATATTAGGAGATATAGAATTAAAATGTAGGTATTAAAAATCTATCTATCTATCTATCTATCTATCTATCTATCTATCTATCTATCTATCTATCTATCTATCTATCCACTTACGTCTGGGTACTCTCGTGATCTCCCCCTTAAGCTGGCGTGAACCAAAATTGGTATCGGAGGGTATAATGGTTTGACGAATATGACGCGCTGGTCAAGGCATGAATAATGTCACAATCCCTTCGCCTACGTCGTCGAACACTTCCCGCCAGACAGTGGCACATACCCACGGGCGGGCATGTGCCGCTGGTATGCGGGTATGTGCCACAGGTGATTGACACTCAGTATCTAGCCAGGAACGACGAGGGCACACATTGGCAATTTTAACGTATGCACCTTAAGCAATACCAGAAACAGGTAGCGTCGACCCAGCGAAGGCATAGAGTAAATGTAAGTGTTAAGAAAAACCTTACATAAGCAGCGTTGACCCCACGATGAATGCAAATAATAAATTTCGGGGTTCCAGCAGGAATAAAGCCCAGGCAATCTGCATGGCAGCCAAGCATACTACCACAGAACTACGCCAGGTCTCGGAACTACTTTTCAAATAGGCGCTAATCTTCGGAAAATGTGAATAGTGCTTGCAGTGCTGCCTACCTAACTTTATAAAAAATCCCGTCACGTCAGGTTAACGTCAATTGTGGTTAGGTGCCGTGCGCTCACGTTGATTTATGTAGCAGTGTCCAGGACCAGCATCTTCGCGAGCGTCAGCGCTTGATATCAGCTTCTGGTGTTGCTAATACGCATGTTCCAGTTGACATCGTTGCGCAAGTGCAAACAACTGGTTATATAAACATCTGCAACTCTTCAACGCATGTCAGCGCTTGCAACATTTGTACACAATTTTAGCGTCATTTCATGGTGTGTTGCTTCCCTCCACCCTCCCTCCACATGTTTCGCATAACGTCGATTCCCAGTTGCATTTTTTTCTGCTGCTGCATTTCTGCTGCATTTTTTTTTTGCCGGAAGAAGGGCCGATCAACTCTCGGCGCCGACTGGGCGCAATTTATGGAATTTCCTACGTTACGTAAAACGATGTCAGATTTCACCTGTCGTTTTCCGAGTTTGGCACCAATGAAATCAGAAAAAAAAACTAGCACCAATGACACATTAAGGGGCTCGAATCCCAGGGGCGGCGCCAGGATGTTTTTACTGGGGGGGGGGGGGGGGAAACCACGAAAAGTGAGTTCCTGCGGGGGGGGTGGGGGGCAAGCCGTCGGTTGCTAGCTCTGCTCCTACGAGGTTTTCAATATATGCTTCCGGGCACTTGGGTGGACATAGGGGGGGGGGGGGGGGGCAGGCGAGAATTTTGGGGGGGGCTCCAGCCTACCCTTGCCCCCCCCCCTGGCGCCGCCCCTGTCGAATCCAGGTCCACTAAGTGCCAGCCCAGTAAAAGGGTGCCGACACAGTAAAACTCTGTCTGGACGACAGCTTTTTCCACCCGCCCCTTCGTATCATTCACCGTATTGATGCGAAAATAGTCAGTCATTGTCATGACCACATAAGTTGCATCACCACGCGTGACTGCTTGTTGTCGTTTGTTGTTTGCAGCTTTCCCAATGTGCAAGCCGAGAGGCTTGTAGCGAGGTGCAGTGTCCGATAACGTTCGCACCTGACTTAACAGTCGTGCTGGCTCCGAGCTGTACTTGGGCGTTATCACGTTTCGCGTCGTGCCAGCGAAAATACTTCTTGTAAGGCACGTTTCTGTGGTCGCATATATGCAAGCTCCTCAAGTTTCCTCCCGGGAACAAAGTGGTGAGCGAAGAAAGAAAACTAAGAGAAACACAGCTACCGACGACGCAAATGTGAGCGAGCGTTGTTAGGGTGTGACAGCAATGCGAGTCGGACCTCACGTTCCCTAAGCAGGTACGGCTGTATGTCTGTGTCACGTCAACTGTCCGATTCAATTTAAGTATATTTCATTTTTTGTTAAAATTCACTATCTTTAGAACAAAATTTCGTCGTCTCAGACGAGCTAAGTTTTGTTTTAGTGTGGCTGGGAAAAGGAAGAAATTTCGAAAACACGAGATAAAATTATTTCTATTTTCTTTCATTCCATGCTGTTAAACTCAAGTGGTTGTTCTTTAGATGGCAGCTAACTGCAAATATTATGCGAGAAAAGCCTATTGTTGGCTGATTGATCTAAGAATCAAGGTCAGCCATTCATTTTATTTAATTTCGTGATCACGACCACCCCAATTCCTTTGAAAACACTGCAGTTGTGTGTTCTGGATTATATTTAAAGTGTCAGGGCTCTTTCGTTTGTGAAGGCACATGCATAAAGCCCCTAAATCAGTGAATACGTAATTCGTTTCTGCTAATTGATAGACTGGAAATTGAGCACTTCGCTTCTGGCTCAAAAAACACCACATTCTCTTAGAACACCATAACATCGAGCTTCATGTTAGTGTTTCTTGTAGCTGTCACCACGTGCTTTATATATTTCGTAATACGTCACGTGTAGTGAAATCACCGCCATGAGTGGATGTCATTTCTCGTTGATCGCAGTATTACCACATCAACGAGGTCGAGTTCACTGCGTTTTCATTTTTCCCATTGAAATGGTCCATGCTGTATTTCATCGTAATATTCTGTGAAGCAGATTAGCGCAGTTTGTTTTTGTGCCTTTCATAACTAGTACATTTACGTCCATACCCACAGATCGCGATGGGAGGCTGTCGACTGATCATACTTCTTACGGCGTGCGCCACCAATGCAATCGATAATAAGCTGTTCCCGAGGCGACGTGGGTATTCACTTCGTATCTCAAGAATTCATTGAGTGCTAGTGATGGCAGTGAGAAATTTACATTTGAATCTTATTGCAGGCTCCGAGTCTACATCTGTGTGTGAGAGCCCCGCCTGCAAAGCGAGAGGTACGTAGGTAGGCCAGTGCCTTGTCCCCCAACACAGCTATCCGTGATTGTGTCCACTGTTCCGATGGACGAACATTGAGAATTGTGTTTCCATAGCAAGCGACTGCTTCATCAAGCCTATCTGATGCAACGGATTACCTAATGTCAATACGCTTAATGAGTTTCCTGATGTGCAAGTGAAACGCATAATCACCAAGGCGGTTTAAAAGAAAATGTTTGAGTGGAAATTCTTGCCCACGAGTGAAGCCGCGGCAACCGAAAGATGGCGGCTGCGGCAGCCATCTTACTAGGGGCATGTCGAGCTGCTGCCGTTGGGCGATTGAGACAGAGCGTTCTCATCGCACGCTCAACGAGTATAGCGCGGCACCCTTTCTGGTTTGGATAGTGCCCAAAGTGCGTCCCTCGTGCTACCAGTTTTCTTTAGTAAGCCTTGAATTCAAGGCAAATTTTGTTGGATGTTAGGTCACCGATACTAATCTCTTTGGATTATTTCTTCCGAAACCATCCATCCATCCATCCATCCATCCATCCATCCATCCATCCATCCATCCCATCCATCCATCCATCCATCC